>OW285235.1:156086998-156456014 GCA_935421215.2 Melolontha melolontha
TTCGAAATTGCAGTTGCAGTTGAAATATTTTAATCATTAAATTTCAATATTTTCACTAAATTAATTATAAATTTACCTACTGTTGAATGAATTTGGGACTATAACACTCTTAAAAAGCTAATTAAAATCTCGTTAAAAATCTCTTTCTTCCCACAGATTCAATTAAAAAATTATTTGAAAAATTGCTGACACATTTCTTT
Source organism: Melolontha melolontha (assembly GCA_935421215.2). NCBI lineage: Eukaryota > Metazoa > Arthropoda > Insecta > Coleoptera > Scarabaeidae > Melolontha > Melolontha melolontha. Next base: position 156,087,199 of record OW285235.1, read on the forward strand.
ATCATTCACCGATACTGTAAACTAGCAATGTGCAAAGGCCATCCTGCATCGTCAGCGAAATAACGAATTAATTAAAATCTGGGATATAAAAAATAATGGAAATGATTACTTAATTAAATTTTTGTGATTATCAAATGTTTGATATCTTATTTATTTTAGGTGAGTGAAATTATGTAGCTGTGCAATCAGAAATAAAAGTCATTATTTAAGTGGACGAGTAAGCAGCTGCACGTTGATCGTGAAAACAAGTAGGAGTTAATTAATATTTAAATAAAACCAATAATGACCACAATGAGCTCCTTTATTTACTCACCCCTAATTCTACTAAAAATGTTGTTTTATTTGAATGAAAAAATACTAATCAAAAATTAAACTAGATAAAAAAAACTTGAAGATATGTAATACCATTATTATTTTCACAATGTTTCATGAAAGCGAAACAAGTAGCAGAAACAGAAGAAATATTGCTGCGGTAAAAATCAAAAGGAGATAGTTAATATAGGTGTTGGTACTTTGCTAGGTGGTGAAAAGCCGTTTGTTGTGTTGAGTTGTTCTGCGACACTATAATGTCTCATGCGAAAGAGCAAAGAACGTGCACAAAATTCTGCTTTAAACTTGATAAAATGACAGCAGCAACTATGAAAATGCTTAAACAAGCATTTGGTGAGCATTCCTTAAACAAAGTTGAGCAAACAAAAAAAAAGAAAATAAATATTGTGCACAGGATCTATATAATGAAACAGATATGCAAAATACATATCCGTAACTGTAAACATGGACAAACACCTCGTATTTTTAGCATTTACTTCTGTCCAATACATATGTTTCAGCCATCTAGGCCTCATCGGTTGAACTAGTGAAGCAATGTATATACAAATTAATACAGATCTGTTAAACAACGGATCTGTATCTGTATCTACATTTACGCTAAAATCGTCTCCAAGCCATAACCAGTTTCGTTCTATCAGGCGACACCAATTTAATCAGTGACATCTGACGGAAGAAAGCGACTAGGCCAGAAAAGGCGACCTTCCGCTCGAATAGCAAGGCTATTACGAAAAAGCGGAAAAATACGTATATTGGTGCTGTCCATTAACACCAATATAGCACCAATATACGTATTTTTCCGCTTTTTCGTAATAGCCTTGCTATTCGAGCGGAAGGTCGCCTTTTCTGGCCTAGTCGCTTTCTTCCGTCAGATGTCACTGATTAAATTGGTGTCGCCTGATAGAACGAAACTGGTTATGGCTTGGAGACGATTTTAGCGTAAATGTAGATACAGATACAGATCCGTTGTTTAACAGATCTGTATTAATTTGTATATACATTGCTTCACTAGTTCAACCGATGAGGCCTAGATGGCTGAAACATATGTATTGGACAGAAGTAAATGCTAAAAATACGAGGTGTTTGTCCATGTTTACAGTTACGGATATGTATTTTGCATATCTGTTTCATTATATAACAACCGCGTAATACGTGCAAAACGTATTGATAAATATCCCTTTTTTGTACACAGGATCTACTTTAAAAAAAAAGAAACTGCCGATTTGTTTCCCTTTACATAAATTTAAAAAAATTATCTTATTGGCAGTAGTATTATATGTTGAGCACTTGTGAAATATTGAAATAACGAGATAAAACAAAACACTTTTTTCACAAAAATATTTTAATAAATTAAATGTACATTTCGTATGCTCTGCACACATCATCAGTAGTACTGTCTAAACATAATATCTACGAGAATATCTCTGATGTGTGCAGAGCACTCGAAATATACATTTAGTTTATTAATACTATTTTTGTGAAAAAAGGGTTTTGTTTTATTTCGTTATTATCTAATTGGCGTTAACTAAAATAACATGCGGTATAACAGACGGGCACAATACGCCAACGAAATTATCATAAGGTAAAACATAGGTTAGATATAATAAACAAAATTTAATTACCATAGGGTATAATAAAAAAAAATGTTAACTAACATAAGCAACATTTGGAACTTACTGCAAGTGAGAATTAATGAATATTAAATCTCATTCTTACATGTAAATGTCGACTTATGTGATGCGTTCATAACTACAATCCGACAAACTAAGTTAGTACCAGTATGCAGAACACACCCTTTCGCGACAACGAACTTCCTGGTAATTAGGTTAATTAAGAATTGCTGAAAAAAACAAGTCAATCAACGGGAAACGTACAGACGCGTTTCGTTCTAGTCGGAACTTTTCAATGCACGGCATTCCTCGAAGACGGACATTGCTTTTCATTTCTATACTTTCTGTATATATAGTTAACATTTGGAACTTACTGCAAGTGAGAATTAATGAATATTAAATCTCATTCTTACATGTAAATGTCGACTTATGTGATGCGTTCATAACTACAATCCGACAAACTAAGTTTGTACCAGTATGCAGAACACACCCTTTCGCGACAACGAACTTCCTGGTAATTAGGTTAATTAAGAATTGCTGAAAAAAACAAGTCAATCAACAGGAAACGTACAGACTCGTTTCGTTCTAGTTGGAACTTTTCAATGCACGGCATTCCTCGAAGACGGACATTGCTTTTCATTTCTATACTTTCTGTATATATAGTTAACATTTGGAACTTACTGCAAGTGAGAATTAATGAATATTAAATCTCATTCAGCAATTCTTAATTAACCTAATTACCAGGAAGTTCGTTGTCGCGAAAGGGTGTGTTCTGCATACTGGTACAAACTTAGTTTGTCGGATTGTAGTTATGAACGCATCACATAAGTCGACATTTACATGTAAGAATGAGATTTAATATTCATTAATTCTCACTTGCAGTAAGTTCCAAATGTTAACTATATATACAGAAAGTATAGAAATGAAAAGCAATGTCCGTCTTCGAGGAATGCCGTGCATTGAAAAGTTCCAACTAGAACGAAACGCGTCTGTACGTTTCCCGTTGATTGACTTGTTTTTTTCAGCAATTCTTAATTAACATAAGCAAGTTAGTTTATCGCAAAGCCTAATCTGAGTTTAAATATCATACGCAAAAGTGAATTACTTCACAGAAAAGAAAAAGAATCACGGCTACCAAGATTAACTAGCGATACTAAAAAAAGGAAAATGAGATTTGACTTATGTAAATGTAATTACGTGCAACAGATAAAAATTAGCAACCATCATTTTAGCGCGAAATGATATAATTAATTATTTAATCAATAAAACAGAAATTATTAAATTAAAATGAAACTCTAATTACATAATCGGTACATGAAAATTACGAAAGCAAAATTAATAAATATAGTTAGCGATATTATATACGAACATTCTGCCCATTCGGTTGTTTCACAAAGAGGAAGCGATATTCTACATAAAACAGCCGAAGCCTCTCTTTGAATTACTTGACGTAGTGATTAAAAAGAGTTCCAGATTAATGAATTTCGATATTTTTCTGAATACACAGATATACAGATTACACTTATCTGTTACCGAAGAAATGCAGATCTTTTAACGGAACACGTGGCGCCTGCTTCAATCCTCCGGACTTGAACACATGGTCAAGATGTCGGACGTTTAATCTATTCTCATCAGCGTGACCTCGCAGAGTTTTTGCATCCTAATTAATTAGGGATATTTTTGACACCCAAGTGGAAATCTTGTGATTCCGTCGCAGCTGCCGTTAAATTAATCAACCAAATATGGAAACTTGAGTAGATAATTAGCACGACGTCACATCTACCCCTAAAAGTGCTTATTTCTTTTTCAAAAATATCAAAACGATAACGGTAAATTCACAATCAAAAAGACGTCGTCTAGTTGAGTCAACACAAGCAGCTTTCAATCTTGCTATCACAAAAGTGCATAGAAGGTCACGCGCAACCCTTACTTCGTCCTTACTTAAACAATTCCAGCACACATAGTCGGTAACGCAGCAATACGATATTACTGCAAAGAGAAAATGAGGTCCACTCAATAAAATATTATAACAAGTTTTGGACACTGATAATAATATTCGCAAGAAAAATTAAATAATTATTCTGAATTACTTTATGTTAAACTTACGAGGTGCTATCAGAATAATTGAAACATACATGTAAACCCCACCAGTTTTGTATAATACAAAGGTATTTTTAATAATATAAAATATTATTACAAATCTGGTGTGAAGAACACAAATACAGGTTCACTATTAATATTTTTGTGAACGTGTCCGAACATATCCCTCCCCAGAGACGTAGATACGTATTTCGCCTTTTTACAGGCTCAGCGGTAAGCCCCTGCTGGAGAAAGGATATGAATGTGTCTGAAGATATCCTTTCTCCGGCAGGGGCGTACCGATGAGCCTGTAGAAAGGCGAAATACGTATCTACGTCTCTGGGGAGGGATATGTTCGGACACGTTTACAAAAATATTAATAGTGAACCTGTATTTGTGTTCTTCACACCAGATTTTTAATAATATTTTATATTATTAAAAATACGAGGTGCTACCCAAAAATTCCCAGAATTTGAATGTGACGGACGAAGGGAAGGTTATCTATTTATTATTTAGTGTATGGCTAACATGGATTATACATCTAAAAGTTAAATTTTAGAATTGAGGCCACTGATCCAGTCTAACGCGGAGTCAGATGCTTCAAAGAAGTCACTCATCCCACCTCCATATGCTGTAAGGGGGCACTCAGCTGTAATATGGTGAATAGTCTGGCGAGGCTCTCCGCATTCGCAAGCTGGTGTATCAGTCGGTCCCCATTTATAGAATGAGTCACGACAAATTCCATTGGACGTTTTTATTCCATTGAGTGTCTTCCACTCATGGGGAGGCAGCTTCATTTCTGGTTAGGTTAAGGCAGGATCAATGATATGGGACGCTTGAGCTGGTTTCAACGCTGCCCAACACTCTCTACATCTATCATTTGAGTTGAAATCTTCTGCTATAAGTCGCTCTGCTAGTAGTAGTTGAGGAGATCTTGACTTCAGTCTCGACAGGCCAGAATCAGGCAAATCATTGCGTCCTGGAAGATGGGGATTCGATATTATTTTATTATATTCTTTTACTAGGCTTTCCTGTCTCCGGATGGTGGGAGGTGTGATTTGGCTTAGAACCGGGAGCCAGGGTAGAGGTGTACATTTTAAACAACCGCTAATTATTCTCATGGTCTCGTTGAGTTTGATATAGATCTTCTTTGGGTGGCAGCTGTTTAACCAGACTGAGGCCCAGTATTCAGCTACCGGCTAAACAAGGCTAAGAGCTGACGTTTTAAGAGTAGATGCACTCACACCCCAATCGGCACCGGAGAGCTTGTGAATTATGTTATTTCTGGTGTTTATTTTAGTTGCGGTGTTTTCTATATGTTTTTTATATGAGAGTGTACGATCCATTCTTACTTCCAGATATTTTGGGTAAGGATTATAACGTAGTAAGTTGTTATTGAAATACACTTGCGGCTCTAGACGTGCTTATTTATTATTGAGGTGAAAACACGACTCTATGTTTTATTCATATTCGGGATTAGTCTCCAGTTGGCGAAGTATTTTCCCAGCACGGATAGGTCCTCTGAAAGTATACTATTAGTTCCCTCTATGGTTTTACTCCTGCATGCAAGAGCCAGGTCATCGGCATATGCAAACTTTTTTTACTTTGTGTGTGGCATGTCAGAAATATACAGATTAAACAGGATAGGTGCAAGTACCGATCCTTGAGGCAATCCATTATTAAGATGTCTCATTTTAATCTTAGTCTTTCCTGCTATTATTTGGAAAGGCCTGTCGCAAAGCATGTTGTTTAATAAAGATCCTACCCGGCTGCATGGTACTATGTTGAGAAATTTGTAGAGAAGGCTTTCTCTCCAGACTGTATCATATGACGCAGTCAGGTTAACATACACAACAGGTGTCTTCAGCCGTTTCTGAAACCCGCCTCAATGTGCGTTGTTAAGCTGAGCAACTGGTCAGCACTGCGGTTTGGTCTGAAACCAGCCTGTTTAACGGGAACATGCTTCAATATGAATGTGCTAAGTCGGTTTAATAGCATTCTTTCCAGAAGCTTATAACATGAGTTTAATAAAGCTATCGGACGAATGCTTTCAGGAAGGTTCTTGGGTTTGTTCGGCTTCAAGACTGCAATTATTTTGTGTTTCTTGAGCTCTGTGGGGATATGTCCTGTCAATAGGATGTCTGAGTAGAATTTATTCACATCCTTGCGTGTTTCCCACAGTTCTTGAGGAATTCGGTATGGATTCCGTAAAATCCAGATGCTTTGGTAGATTTAGTGTCATTCAGTGCTTTATCGACCTCCTCTACCGTCAATCGCCTGGAGTATTCAGGATGGGCTGCTCTTGTTTGGCGGCGGAGAGTCAGTTGCTACTGAATGTTGCTTCTTAAGGGATGGTACTACAGCTCTATGCGCTAGATAGTGTGAGTTACGTCTATACTAAGTCTGTCTGTCAAACAGTACATTGAAGGGTAGTGACAAACTGTAATTTTTTTTATATTTGATGAATTGTGTTTAAGTTATTTTGTGACACTACAATGTCTGATGCGAAGGAGCAAAGAACGTGCATCGAATTCTGCTGTAAAACAGCAGCAGCAAGCATTTGGCGAGGATGCTTTAAGTCACACGAAAATTGATGAGTGGTACAATCGTTTTAAAAATGAACGTGTGTCAGTTGACGATGATGAGTGCTCCGGTCATCCATCGATGGAAAACGCGCCACAAAATGTGGTAATAGTGCGTGATACTATCCTACAAGACCTAAATAGAACAATTTCTGATATTTGTAACATTGTCGGTTTTTCGTACGGTATTTGTCCGCGTATTCTTTTAGGATAAGTCAACATGCGGTGTATTTCTGCGAAGTTTATGCCAGTATTGAACGAAAGCGGCACCGTGTTCATGTGGGCACAGAGCTGGAAGAAACTGCTGAAAGGGATGTGAACTTCGGTACGAGAATCATTACTGGTGACGAAGCATGGGTGTACTGGTATAATTCCGAAACAAAGCAGCAGTCATCGCAGTGGAAGACGCCATCGTCACCACGACCGAAGAAAACACGGCAAGTTCGAAGCAACGTCAAGTCGATGTTGATTTATTTCTTCCAACTGGTGAAACAATTATTGGACAATTTTCTTGCGATGTTCTTCGACGACAAAGAGGAAACATTCCACGCAAGCAGCCTATCAAGTGGTGCAATGTACAATGTACCAACCCATACGTCAATTGTTGTGCGTCAGTTTGTAGCCTCAACGATGATGGCAGTACTATCACACCCTCTCTACTCCCCAGACCTTGCCGCTTGTGACTTCCTTCCGAAGTTGAAGTTTAAGCTCAAGGGTTTTGGTACTATTGAGGAGATCGAGACCGAATCGTAGGCAGTGTTGAGCAAATTAACATGTGAATGCTTCCAGCACTGCTTCCAGTCATGGACAAGTGGCTGAGATCGGTGTATTAATGCGGAAAGAGAGTACTTTGAAGAGGATGGTGGTAGTGAATAAGTTCTAAAAACAATTTATTGTTTTCTTTTTATTTTCCGGAAAATTCTGAGTACCACCTCTTAGAACGAGACATGGAAAGAAACGAAATACGAAATATAGTTGACCATGAAGGAAAAAGAAAAAAAAAGCAATTTCGGTTAGGCATATATTTAGAAGGAAAAAAATAGGAAGATCAGGCTTTCTAAGATGGCATAAAAGTTATTGAGAGGAAGTATACAAGAAAAAGAAGACGGAAGAGAAGGACAAACAGGACAGAAAATAAAAGAGCGTTATAGTCACACACGGAGAAAAGGACCTAGGCAATTAGCAGTTTCAAAACACGGAAGGAAAAGAAGGAAAAAAATAGGAAGGTCAGGCTTTCTAAGATGGCACAAAAGTTATTGAGAGGAAGTATACAAGAAAAAGAAGACGGAAGAGAAGGACAAACAGGACAGAAAATAAAAGAGCATTATAGTCACACACGGAGAAAAGGACCTAGGCAATTAGCAGTTTCAAAACACGCGTAAAGAAGTGAACATTAAGAAAAATTTGATGAAGCGGAAATTTTAGCAACCATGAAGAATTATCGTCGGAAGATCATCAAAGAGTCGTCAAAATTTTAAACGAGAGAATAATTGCAAACTTAGCAACACTTGGAAGACCGAGAGCCTGTCGTGTTCACTAAAACATATCGATTGTGTATCAATGGAGTACCAATATTCGAATATATAAAGGGAAATAAAGTGTGCAGTAGATTTTGGAGATCACACGGAGTAATCGGCGAATGATTGTATTACTAAACACGTTGGTTATGAAATCCTATGGTTTTATGATATTCGTTCAATAATTATCAGATTGATGTGTATATGTTCGTAGTGTTTTTGGTTTCTAAGTTAAGAGTATCTTGAAAAAAATTGTTGGGCCTGTGTCAAAGGTATTTTAATGTATTTTTAATAATATAAAATATTATAAAAAATCTGGTGTGAAGAACACAATACAAGTTCATATATTTGTAAAGGTATCTCTCCAGAAACGTAGATACGTATTTCGTTTTTCTACAGAATAATCGGTACGCCTCTGCTGGAGATATACATTTACAAAAATTATTAAGAGCGTAGAAGAACATTCAGCTCAGCTTATTGACAAAACACTAAAGCAACTAAACACTGCCTTAATAACGAAAGCAGAACTCAGCAAAGTGTTTACTGCAGACGGCGCGCCGTATCTATAGAAACTGTATTATCATGCCTTCACTCTTTATCGGACGAACCGAATACGTGTATAACAAAATAATTTAAAACATAATTGAATAGTGTTGATATAATTATGTAAAGTATTTAATTGTCTATCTGAACTAATAAACACGAGTTTGCTATATACCATAAACCAACACATACAAATACCACAATACACGCTAATTCTTTTCATCCTATAACACATAAATTATCATCATACCAATCAATGGTATATAGATTAATTCATGTACCTATGAGCAAAAGTAATTTCGACCTTGAACTAAATAGAATATACACAATAGCATTAAACAATGGTTACTCTATAAATATTATCAACAACATCCTGAATAGCCAACAAAAATCTAAACTCTTTCCTTAGTTTACCCAAAATTAAAATACAAGATAATTAATTCCTACAATTCAATCACTTACTTATGAAAAATTTCGGAAAAAATTGGTACTTTCATTAAAAAACTTAATAGCAAACATATATCATTTAAAACAGACAATACTATACAGAACATTATTAAAAACAACAAGATAAAATAGACAAAGAATCAAACTCTGGTGTATATAAGTTAACATGCTAAGATTGTAATAAGGTGTACATAGGACAAACGGGGAGGACATTCAAAATTAGGATGAGAGAACACGAGAGAAGCCATAAAGAAAAGAAAACAGATTCAACCTTCGCAAGTCATTGTATAGATATCAATCATAGATTTAATATAGATTTCAAAATTTTACACATTCAAGAAAAAAGTAAAAAACTTAACCTGTTAGAAAACTTAGAAATTAATAGATACATTAGTTTAGGATTAGCTTTAAATGACCAACTAGATTTAAACAACTTCCCTCTACTAAATTTAAGATTGTAAAATTTTTCCACTACCATTTCCCCAATAATTTTCATAATAATTGGCGATTATGATGGTTTGTAAGCAATCGACTATAAAACGACATTTTTATTTCATGGGTAAAATTCCAAAATTGAGTGTTTAGTTGCCTCGTTTTTTGAGTGAAAACAACAAGAATTGGAGTGTCAAAATTTGTGCCTTATTGTCATCGTCATATCCCTACATCGTTTAGTTCGTCAATAACATCGCTCATTTGTGTCCCACATTTTTACCGGTGCCCTTATGTTAACATTAAGAACAGAAAAGAATGACCTAGCGCTAATAAAAAGGCAACCCCGAGCAAGGGCTGAACTTATCCATGTAACTTGACATAGTGTATTTGTTTGGAGAAAGAAAGCAATTGTCTACTATAAATTGTTTCTGAAGAATGTAAGCAACAATGCTGAGATTCACTGTCAACAATTTCGTCAACTTTAGGCCGCAATTCAAGAAAAAATACTGGGGCGACATTATCAAGCAATTTTGTAGCACGATAACGTTCGCCCTCATACTCAACATTAAAAAAGCGACCATGCGAGAACTTGGTTGGTAGGTCATTCTGATCTCGAAATTTCAGATTTTCTCTTTCGCTCTCTATCAACCAACCTTCGAGGAATTTCCTTTAATGACGATGTCGCGTTTCACAATTGATATTTTCACTTATAAACCACCAGTGTTACTTTCTTGTGTTTGCATTGCAGCCTTTTCACTTACATACACACTTCTAACGTTTTAAACTTTATTGGTAAAAATACTTATTATTGTATAGACATTGTTACAAATTTCACTTGACAGGTTTATTTTCTCTACTCATCTGCCCCCTGGCGGAAGCATAATCTTACTATATAGTATATATGTAATACATAGATACAATAGAATAGAATAGATAAATGGAATATGTAACATGCCCCCTCCCTTGAAAAGTTACACTTTCAAAGTGAAAACAAATATTTGAAATTACAAGTCTGTAACTATGCGACCACTGGTGTCCTCTGGTTCTGCAGAAAGCGGGTAGAGTTTGGACACGGCCCGTCTATAAGCTCCATGGGGGTGTCTTAACAGCAGCCACTCTGATGACCCCATCAGCTCCAGGATATAGTTCGGTAACTCTTCCCATCGTCCATTGAAGTGAAGGCTTGTTGATGTCTTGTATTAAGACTAAAGAGTCGCGTTTGACTGCGCTCTTACCCGTCTTCCATTTTTTACGAGGCTGCAGCTCGTTCAAGTATTCACGGGTTCACCGTCTCCAGAAGTGCAGTTGCAATTGTTGTATTCTTTGGAAGTTGGTGAGTCGTCCAATTGGAGTATGCTCCATCCTTGGTTCAGGTATAGTGGTGAGCTTTCTTCCGATAAGGAAATGCGCGGGCGTTAAAGGTTCTAGATCATTGGGATCACTGGACATGGGAAATAGAGGTCGGGAATTTAAAATCGCTTCCACCTGACACGTTAGTTTGTTGAATTCCTCATCAGTTAAAGACGCGTTACCCATTATTCTTAAAATATGAAATTTTGCACGTTTGATTGCAGCCTCCCAAGTTCCCCCAAAATTTGGCGAATGCGCGGGAATGAAGGACCACGAGATGCCCTCATTAGCAAGCTCTCGTTCAATTGGGTTTTTACTAAATTCGAAATCGCGTGGAAATGATTTTAATTCGTTATTAGCACCCACTAAATTTGTGCCATTGTCAGAATGTATACGCCGCGGTTTTCCCCGACGAGCGACAAATCGTCTAAGAGCGGCTAAGAACGCATCCGATGTTAAATCAGTCACAATCTCTATGTGAACGGCCCGAGACGAAAAACAAACAAACATAGCGATGTAACACTTCATTAGTTTTGTACCGCGGCCCCTTTTGGGTTTCACAAGGAATGGTCCCCCGAAATCCACTCCGGTATATTCAAACGGCAGTGAAGGCATTGTTCGCTCACGAGGTAGTATACCCATTATTGGTATTTGAGTTTTAGGATTTGTCCTGTAACAGCGTACATATTGGTGCATGGTTTGTCGCGCTAAATTCCTTCCGTGTATGGGCCAAAAGGTCTCTCGGATTGATGCTAGTAACTGCTGGGCACCAACGTGTTTCAGCCGAATGTGCTCATGCCGAAATAATAAATCTGCAAAATAGTGCCTAGCCGGTAATAGTAATTGGTGCTTTGTTTCAAATGGTATGTCTGCATATGCCAAACATCCTCCCACGTGTAACATACCATGACCGTCAATAAATGGTGTTAATGCAAGAATTTTTGATTTTGAATTTAATCGGCCCTTGGTTGCTAAGTCTTCAATTTCACGAAAAAATGCTTCCTGCTGTACTAATTTTGCAAGTAGATGTGTCGCCTCAAACAATTCGTTTGGAGTCAAATGGCCCAAAGACCTGCATTCCCGCGAACTTCTACAATTTTGCACAAATCGCAGGCAATAGGCCACAACTCCCCGCAATTTTGTGTAGGATGAGAAGTCTTTCATTGATATGAGCTGTACCGGTGATGTAGCGATACAGGTTTTAGGATCCGCACGCAGTTCGGGCATTTGTGTTATAGGACAGGTACCTTTGCCAGGCCAAAAATCAGAATCCTCAGCCAGCCACTTCGGCCCTGACCACCATAATTCTGACCCCATTAGGTCCTGTGCCGCTATACCCCTGGACAAAAGATCGGCAGGGTTGCTATCTGTTGGTACGTGACGCCAAAAACATGTATTGGTTAAGTCCTGGATTTGAGATACCCTATTTGCTACAAATATCTTTAATAAATTAGAGGGGGTTCGAATCCATGCCAGCACTATGCTTGAATCCGTCCACAAGAAAATCTGATCGATATGCAATCGCAATGATAACTTTACCTTGTTTGTTAACTTTGCTAAAACATGTGCTGCCATCAACTCCAGCCGTGGCATTGTTATGGTCTTGAGCGGTGCGACCTTTGCCTTTGAGTACAGTAGGTGAATGGCAATCTGTCCTTGTTGATTTGTTGAACGCAAATATATACAGGCACCATATGCCGTTTGGGAGGCATCTGCAAAACCATGAATTTCAACCTTGACAGCGCTATGGCATATTATTCTTCTAGGAATTCCAAGCTAATTGAGGTGCGGCAAATTTCCTCGGAATTGGTTCCATTCGCACTGTATAGCTCTCGGGATAGCATCGTCCCAATCTAGTGTTTCTTGCCATAATAATTGTAGAATAATTTTGGCGACAATAATGCAAGGCCCCAACATACCCAAGGGATCAAATATTTGACTTATGACCGATAGAATGGCCCGCTTTGAATTAAGACCAGAGATTTGAGGATTTCTTTTAAAGAATAAAGCATCTTGAAGGGGGCTCCACAGAAGGCCCAAGGTTTTAGTATTCTCATTCAGCCCAATAGTCAAAGCTTCTGAATTGTTTTCTCCAACAACAGCTTCTAGTACCGTAGGCTCGGAAGAAGTCCATTTTCTTAATAAAAAACAACCCTGTTTCAAAATAGAATTTAAATCATGGCATAATCATGGTCTATAGCTTCGTCTGCACTGTCCGTTCCTGTCAAAAGATCGTCAACATAGAAATCAGATAATATTACCTCAGAAGCGACAGGAAACCCATGTTGATTCCCAATTGCTAACTGATGGAGACATCTGGTAGAAAGAAAGGAAGCTGATGCCGTCCCATACGTAACAGTATTTAATTGATGTATAGAAATCGGTTCGGATGGCTCAGCTCTTCAAACAATCTTTTGCAAAGACCGCTCTTGAGGATTTACCAGGATCTGCCTATACATTTTCTCAATATCAGCAGAAATCGCTATTGCATGTTGTCGGAAACGCAACAAAATCGCTAATAAGTCGCTCTGTATTGTGGTCCCTGTCATTTGCAAGTCATTTAGTGAGAAGCCAGAACTGCTTGGAAAGGAAGCATCATAAACCACTCTTAATTTGGTGGTTAAACTGGAGTCATTAACTACACCATGGTGTGGCAAAAAATAAGAAATTTGGTCATCATCATGTTCTAGTTTAGACATGTGCCCTAATTTCTCGTATTCAAACATAAAATTGGAATAGTCTTGCTTTAACGAAGGGTTACCTTGCAGCTTGTGCTCAAGAGAATAAAAGCGTTTTAGAGCCCCTGCCTTGTTTTTACACCTAGTTTTTCAGTAGATTCCCTAAATGGGATTGACAACACGAACCTCCCTTCATAATCGCGCTGAAAATGCTTTAAAAAATGTGCTTCGCATTTGCGTTCCTCTTCAGACCAAGGCTTAATTGACGGAAATTCTTCTATCTCCCAGAACTTGGCCAGTTGTTCCTGAACATCTAAATTTTTATTGAAATGACAATTTGTGCTGTATTGTAAATTATTGCTAGTAGGGCCTGCTAGGATCCAACCCAGTTTCGTGCTTTGCATTACAGGTTTGTTTGGGCCTAGATTGATCCGCCCTGTCTGTAATAGGTCCCAGAATATATTTGCACCTAGTAAAATGTCAACCGGGCCAGGAACATTGACACTTGGATCAGCTAATTGAACATTGCCAGGTATATCCCAAATGGATATGTCAAAATTGACTTGAGGTAAGCATTCACTAATTTCTGGCACTATGAGACAGTCGATCTTGAAGGTGTATGCATTACATTTGGATTCACATCTAATATTGCATTTACCCTTTATATTTGTAGTACAATTTGTAACACCATTAACGGACATTCTTATTGGGGTTATTTTTAGTTTCAATCTTTTCACTAGAGATTCGGTGATAAAATTGCTTTGTGATCCCGAGTCTAGTAAAACGCGTCCACTGCACATGCTATTTTCTGTATTATAAACATTTATAACAGCGGTTGATAAAAGCGTTTGATTTAACTGAGCGGTATTTGGTAGCGTTACTGAATTTGATTCTATACTTCGCTCACTGTGTACGGGCTCTGGTTTTCGCTCTATATGGAGCAAAGTATTATGACTATCTCGGCACCGCCTACATTTACTGGAACTACATTGTTTTAGCGCATGACCGGGTCGCAACCAATTTTGACATAGTTTTAATTACTTGACTCTATCCATTTTATTATGTACGGATAATGAAATAAAATCCTTACATTCATACGAGCGTGTTTTTTAAGTAAGGTCCGTTTCAACATAAGTATACAACAAAAGGTTATTTCAAAAAAGTAAATTTATTTTCAGAAAGTACATACTTCACTCTATTTTTCGACATAGTTGCCAAGTTTGTTCAAACACTTATCATACCTATTAACCAATTTTAAAATACCCTCTTCATAAAAACTTGCCGCCTGCTCCGATAACCAAGAGTTCACTGCCGTTTTCACGTCGTCGCCATCATTGTAATGGTTGCCACTCAGGTGACGTTTGAGGTGGAGGAACAGATGGTAATCGCTCGGCGCAAGATCATGGAGAAGGACAATTCCCTTTGTCAGCATGCCGCGTCTTTTGTTTTGAATCGCTCTGCGTAGCTTTCTCAGGGTTTGGCAGTATGCTTCTGCATGATAGTGGTTGATAGTGGTTCCCCGTTGCATGAAGTCGACCAACAAAACACCATGCCTATCCCAAAACACCGACGCCATGATTTTGCGCTGGGACAGATGCTGTTTGGCCTTCACCCTTAAAGGCGATTGTGTGTGGCTCCATTCCATGCTCAGTTGCTTCGCTTCGGGCGTGATATGCGAAACCCATGTTTCGTCTCCAGTTATGATCTGCCTCAAGAAGCCGTCACCTTCTTCGTTATAACGAGTCAAGAACTTCGTCGCACACTCAAATCGTTGGTTTTTGTGGTCCTCTGTTAGGAGTTTCGGGACCCAACGGGAGCACAGTTTCCTAAACTTTATGTGTTCAGAAACAATGTTGTAAAGCACTGATCTCGACACGTCAGGAAATTCGTTTGAGAGACCTGTTATTGTGAAGCGCCTGTTCTCACGAATCTTCGCTTCAACTGAAGCCACCAAATCGTCTCTAATCAAAGAAGGGCGACCGGAGCGGTACTCATCATGAACGTTGTCACGACCATCTTTGAATTGTCGTACCCACTTACGCACTTTGCTTTCACTCATAACAGTATCACCGTACACTTCGCAAATCTGTCGATGAATTTCTGCAGCAGACAGGTTCCTTCCTGACAAAAACCGTATCACTGACCGAACCTCACACGCGGCGGGCGATTTGATAGTCGGAAACATTTTGAAAGCATAGAACAGAATCGTACAGGTTAGCTACAGAGCTGAAACTGAGCACAGTTGTTCCCGAGGCATGCCGGTACACGACGCATGCGCTCGTTGCGATATGCGCGCGAACTACTAGTGTCTACAACAAAACGGACCTTAATTAAAAAACACGCCTCGTATATTGTGTGCGCGCCTTTGCAATTATAACAAACAATGTTACTTGTGTGAAATGACTTTGTTTTCGGCTTGTTATAATCACGCAACTTTCTTGTATCTGTACTACACAAACTATCTGAATTAATGTTATCCAATATAGCTGCTTTCTCTAATAAAAATTCCTTTAAATTCTCTAACGTTGGAAAATCATTTGCAAACCTTTTTGTTTCCCATTCATGTTCGGATACAGAATCAAGTTTGCTAGTTGCTAAATATTATGACCGCGTCCCAATTTTCTACTGGTAAGCCTAATGCTTTTAATGATCTTAAGTGCTGAGTGATTGTATCGAGCATTGAGCGCAATTGATCCGGTGATTCCCTTTTAATAGTCGGTAAATCAAATAATTCGCGAAATTGATTTTTTGTCAATAGTTTTTTATTTTCATATCGTTCGCATAATAAACTCCACGCTGTTTCATAATTATCGGCCGTGCCTGGCATTGAACTAATTATTTTTGCTACGTCGTTCTCGAGCGATGCCTTCAAATAAAAGAATTTTGCGATTTACTTAGTGCTTGTGACTGATTGATTAAACTATCAAATGCATCGCGAAATTCTAACCACCTCGTATATTTCCCATTGAATTTTGGTAATTGCATAATTGGCAATTTTACGGTTGCCGCATTGATATTGTTAAGTAAATTATTGCATTGCGCGTTACTATTACTAGAGCTTGCTAAAGGTTCATCCGTTTCTATCTTGTGCCTAACGTCATTTATTAACGCATGTGCGTTTGAATATGCCGCAAAATAATTTGATTCAAATAATTCGGTTTCCTCGTCATCGTCTGTTTCACTTAATATACTTATTTCGTCTTGTACAGAAAAGAAATCATCATATAAGTTAGATATTTTGTTTAATCGCATTTCTATTTCAGCTAATAGAACTTTAGTTATTCCGATCGTATACACAGTGTATACGTGAACGCCTTATAAAGTTGTTGCGTAAGCAGTCGTGCTAGCTTTACTGTGCCACATGTGCGATACCTTGATTAGTGGTTTTGCCTACTGATGATGACAACTTAGTTGTCGAAATACGTATTTAGGATACGGTTAATAATTGTGGTTAGGGGTTATATACCTTTTTTTAAGTTTTTACTTAACCACAGTCTCCAAAGAAATACTTTTAATTCTGACAGTTTAAGTCAAGTACTGAATTTTACTTCCATGGATTACTGAACATAAACATGATTTTAAAATGCAGTAGAGTCGCGATTTAGTGAACTCCGGTTTGAATGAACTACGCGCTCTAATGAACGACCGAAATTTTACATTACGTCGCGATATAACGAACATTGAAAAGCCCCGATACAATGAACAACACTTAATTATCAAAACGCATGTTTAATGTTGGGACTTTCCCTAAATATATACCTAAATGTATTTCAGTCTACAGGTAGCACTCGCCGACGTTGCAAATACAGAAAAAAATGCACCGGGCAGAAAAATTGCAAAGCAAAGAATTACATTCCTATTGTGCACTAATGCAACAGGAAATCATAAGCTGAAGCCTTTAGTGATATGCAAATCTAAAAACCCAGGATGCTTTCGCAATTTCAACTGTCCCGTTTATTATAAAAGTTCCATGACAGCATGGATGACAACTCAAATATTTTAAAGCTGGTTCCATGATATATTTGTTCCCGAAGTAAGTGTAAAATTTATAGAATGATTAAGACTTTGTTAACATTTCTCCTTAGGTACGAAAGTTTCAACAGGATAATAATTTACCTAATAAAGCTTTATTGTTATTAGACAACGCCCCCAGTCATTCACCGGAAGAAGAGTTAAAGAGTGATGACGGTTTGATTAGTGTAATCTATATGCCACCAAATGTTTTACCCCTTTCATACAACCTTTGGATCAGAATGCAATAAGAATATCCAAGCTTCTCTATCGGAGAATCTTATTAACATAACTGCTAGCAAAAAATACAAACATCAGGGCCTCATTACAAAATTAAAGTTTAAGGGATGCTGTTTTAAATCTTATAATGGCATGGAACAGTGTGAAACCAACTGTCATAGAGAAATGTTAGCACAATATTATACCTACAAAAGAAGATGACGAAGAAAATATCCCACTGAGTGAATTAAGATTAAGATTACTCGGTGACAAAGCACTGAATGCAGGCAGAATAGTTATAAATCTTTTGCAACATATTGAACCGAATGTGAGTAAAATCATTAAATGCAGAAATATATGTAATTTAAAAACAATTTCTATTTTAGGTTGTATATGAGGAAGCCGACGTGGAAAGCTGGAATAAGGACGTTGTTATGGGTAACACAGAACAAAGTTAAGATGAGTTTCATTCAGAATCTGAAAAGGAAGCAGACTGTACGTTATTCAGTACAACAGAACAATCTATTTCAACTGATCAAGCTCTAATATCATTAAATGAAGTGATTCAGTGGACTGAAAATCAACTAGAAATTGATTATTCCACATCACTTGTGTTGCTTAATTTACGACAAAAAATTTTAAATAGTAAGCTACTCAAAAAACAGCGGCAATTACACATAACATAATTTTTTGTATCTCATAAAAATATGTATACCTTTTTAGAAAGCATTACATAATACATACGTTTTCTGATTTTTTCAACCTCAAAATAGTGACACCCTCGAAAAAACGAATCCGACGTGCAAAAATTAGTTCGCTAAATCGCGACTCTACTGTATCAGTTTTAATTAAATATCTTTGTCGTTGTTGAACGAAAGGAGGCCGCATCTTATTATTGCTGAACTCCCAGAGCAGAGCTCTGTCGAAATTCGTAAAAATATACAGGCTGTTCCGTTTAAAATCAAAAAAATTAACATTGTTTTCGGCTAAATCGGAAGTCTGATTCGGATATAAATGGAATCCCCAATTTTCATTTAATTAATTGTGGAAAGTCTTACTAAAATCAAAGTAGCCATATCAAAGATATTGGAATGGATCCATACATTTGCCTAACCCTGTATATTAAAGGAAGTGTACAATATGTCGTTCATATACATTAGCCTATTATTTCGGATAGGAATTTTATGGCGTTCGTGAAAAGAGAATTAAATTTTTATGTTAGTATGTAGGAGTAATATGAAATTTATTGACATCCTAAAGGCCCTAATAAAGTGTTTAATATTTCAACATA
The DNA here is from genome assembly GCA_935421215.2 of Melolontha melolontha. Taxonomy (NCBI): domain Eukaryota; kingdom Metazoa; phylum Arthropoda; class Insecta; order Coleoptera; family Scarabaeidae; genus Melolontha; species Melolontha melolontha. The sequence goes on from OW285235.1 coordinate 156,106,285, forward strand.
GGCGAATATAAATTAGCATAACCTCCAAAAGATATGGTACACTTAATGAGTTTTAGCTAACGGCTAACCGTCAACAATAAAAGCAATATATTTTTTAAGTTTATAGGAGACATTACAGCATGGGATTGTGAGCCGATTAATTGAATATTATTATATTTGAGTATATTTCATTATTTACAAGTTGTGTAGAATTATGTTGTAATTTGATACTTCACTTTTTTTCTCCGTCACTACCACTAATAACAATAGCCGTAAGTATATGTATACACTATGTCCAAGACAAGAATGAACTGCATGGGGATCTCGAGAAAGCAAGAGATACAAAGTTGTTTAAATGGGGAAAAAGTTGCGCATTTTAGTGACCTTTTACATGGCATATACCTAATTCAATTTTGTTTTTTGTTTGAGATATTTAGGAAAATAAGTTTTTTTAAATTATTGTTTTTATTTTTTTCTGACTTTATTTTACAAGTTATCGAAAAATAAATAAAACTTCTTCCTTAGCACTTTCAAAGCTTTACAACAGGGGTGGCCAAACTTTTGACCTCTGAGGTCTACTTGTGTTCAAAAATGTTTCTTGCGGGCGACTCTAAGGTAGAGTTTACAAGAGAGAAATAAAACATTTTAGCGATAAGTTAGTAAGTATTTTTCTATTATATACGTTGAAAACAAAATACATAATGTTCATTCTGTATTAGGTTTTTGGGTGGATATTTGGCACTGCATATTCTCCACAAGTTTATTATATTGAGGAGTGTAAGAAGTAACTGCGATGCGCAAACAGGAAGTTAAGTGGGCATCTGTTAAACGAGAACGATGTTTGGTTTTTATTATATCCATAGTAGAAAATGTCGATTCGCAAAGATAGGTGGAACCGAAAAACGAAGTCAAATATAAGGCAACCTTTCTTAGGCATGGGAACTTTTCTTTGCAAATCAGTTTCCAAAAATCAGTATTACTGTCAAATACTCTTGCTTTCAGAAATATGTCGCATCTCATTTTAATTATTTCTTCTTCCACCACAACAGATTCAGAATCAGTTAACTTGCCGATTTTTGCAGTCAAGCTGGGAAGGTCATTGCTTTCATTAAAAGGGAATGTCATGAAACTTAGCACTTCTTCGAGAGCGAAGAAATCCAAAAACCTTCTTTCGAACCCAGGTGCAAGTTCTCCAGCTGTCTGGCGAAAGTTTCAAAGTCCCGATTTGAGTTGTGCGTGCATTCTTCTTCCATGTTTTTATAGTTTCTTAGTTCACCTCGTCTTAATTGAGATGCATGCACTTGAATTTGATTTTTAAATGTTTTAATCAAAGTTGTCATATCAATCACATTCCTGTCTTTTCCTTTGAAGATTTAAGTTCAACTGATTGAGTTTCTCCGTTATGTCACAAAGAAAGGCGAGCTTCATGAGCCATTTTTCATCTTCAAGCTCAGGTACATTTTCTTCTTTCGAATGGATGAATGTTTTGATTTCTGGCAGTAATTGGCGAAACCTCTTCAAAAAAGCACCACGGCTAAGCCACCTAACATCTGTATGTAGCAAAAGATCCGAGTGTTAGGCTTCAGTCTCTTCAAGTAAAGCTCGAAATTGACGCCTTTGCAAACTTCTGGCTCGAATAGAATTAACTATTTTAAAGGCAATTTTCATGATAATATCCGAGTCAAGAATTTTAGAGCACAAAACTTGCTGGTGTATGATGCAGTGATAGTTGGTGAAACTTGGAATGTTGTCATCATTTTTACACAATGAAATAAAACCAACTCTTTATCCCAGCATAGCGGGTGCTCCATCTGTCGTAATAGCAACTATTTTGTGAATCGGAAACTCAGTTTTTTCTACAAAATCTTTAAAAGATCTGTAGATATCCTCACCTCTTGTTTGCCCCTTCAATGGAATCATCGTCAATAATTCTTCTTTTGACGTCATATCTTCAAAAACTAGACGCACGAAAATGCACAATCCAGTAGTGTCCGTCACATCGGTGGATTCATCGAATTGTAGTGACAAAAAACTACATTTTTGCAAGTCTTCCTTAAGCAATTGTTCCAAATTTCCACTTAAGGCTTCACTTCGTCGCATCACAGTGTTTCGTGACAGTGAAATGGCATTTATGGCTGAAATAATTTCTTTCTTATTTTTAAAGTCATTAAACAGTACTTCTCCAGCTCTCTGCATGGCTTCCTTGATCATTTCTCCATCTTCAAAAGGTTTCTTTCGTTTTATCAATATTTCCGTAACAGCAAATGACGCCAGTGTAGCAGCTTTTGATTTCAAGTCTGGTTTCGTAAAAAAAGATTGTTGCGCACTTAAGCTGCTTTTTAATTCTCGTACTTTTACCTTCCGAATTTCACTGCCAAATGGAAAATCTGTGGCGTATTTGGAATGTGTAGTTTTAAAGTGCCTTTCCACATTTGCCCTTTTCGGTAATGCTACACTTGAATTACAAATTAGGCACACACATTTGTCGTTGACCATAACGAAAAAAAATTCCTCTTCCCACTCACTGTGATAATGATAAATCTTACTTTTTTTTGCACTTGAACCAGATGGCTCATTTTGATTAAATAAAAGTCACAAACTCACAAAGGTCCCTACGTTACTTAGTATTGTTACGCCGCTGCCTGACGAATTTCACGTGAGGAACGAACAAACGAACGATGTCGACCGAGAATTCGGTATTCACAGTCACAACGCATACGTCTGTCCAAACGCACTCAGTCCAGGACTCTTCACGCACTTTTTATCGTTTCGTATCGCTTCTGAATTCAAACTGACTGGCTGTGGCTTCCGCCAGCTATTTATATTATATGATGGGATTAGCGACATCTAGATATTTCGAGAAACAACTCGCGAACCGACACAGCGTTCGCTCGAGCGTCTTCACGAATCTTCCATCGCCGCCGTCGATATTGTTCTAGGCAAGTTAGTACTACCTAGTGAAACTAGATGGCGTAACTTGCACTGCGCTACGACCAAAGCGCGTGGGTAGTTATTGGCGCGAATACACTTGATTTTTTTTGTCTTCTTTTTCAGTTTATTTATTTATCTCTTAAATCGCCTTCGCGGTCGACCGGTAGACCGCGGTCGACCTCTTGGCCACCCATGCTCTACAAGATGGTGTTGTTATATTTTTAGTCTGACGTTTCAGTTTTGAGAAACCATCATCAACTTTATTTTTTTATATGGATGGAGAAAAAAGTACATCATGGCAATGTTATGTTTTTGAAATTACTTTTTGCTAAAAAAGTAATTTTTTTTTTTTTTGTAATAGTTCTTCCCTAGTGATAGTCGCGATGTGTCAGGTAGCCTAGGTTCATTGGACCAAATAAAATGTTTTAATGAAAATGCTGGAACAAAATCTAAAATAGTGTTTTGCGAAATACGAGGGTGGATCCAGAAATAAAGTTCCCATAAATTTTACAAATAGACAACATTTTTTATTCTCACAGAAATTTCATCGTTGGAAAGAAGAAATGCCATCTTTCTCTACGCATTTTTGTAGACGGTCCGCCAATTTCTGTACTCTAATGTCGTAGAACTCCGCCGCCAACCCTTTGAGGGAGCGTTTCACCCTTTCTTTGACTTCATCATCGCTCCGGAAGCATTCACGAACGGTGATCCCCCTGTTTTGAAGCACTTCGCGTTGGACCATTTCGATAACCGCCTCCGAAACTGACGGTCTTCCACTCCGTTCTTCACCGTGGTCTTCCTTCCGACCGGTACTAAACGCCCTGCATCACTTTCGGACGTGTTGAACGGCCATACACTTGTCGCCATACACCTCTGTCAACTGACGATGAATATTCACGGCTGGAGTCCCTTTGGCGTGAAAAAAACGAATCTCGCACTTGGTGGGATCAACAATGGGAATCTCCATCTCGGACGGCTGTTGAGCCAAGACTGAGCGGCGCAGCGAAACGCGGCCGGGGAAATAGGGAGTGGAGGAACAGCCGCGCATAACGGTGTTGCCAGATTTCGCCTCCCACCTTCCCGTGCAGCTGGAGCTATTTGGGAACCTTATTTCTGGATCCACCCTCGCACATATTTATTATTTTATAAATTGCATGTGTATTTTGCAATTCTGAACTCACGGCAAATGTTCAAACAGATTTTCATTGTTTTTCAATCATAAATATGATCTTCTAACTATAGAATGCAAAACATCATGTAACATTTCTGGTGTAATAAACGCTGTCTTTACAGAATCTAACAAATGTTGCTCATTTTCAAAATAATGCCCATAAACTTGGTTTTTAATGTAACCCCAAAGGAAGAAGTCCAGTGGTGTTAAGTCCAGAGATCGAGCTAGCCAGGACACTTCGCTGGAAGTTCCAACCTATCTTCTGGGAAACCGCTGGGAAAGATACTCCCGAAGCTGTCTAGAATTATGTACTGGCTTGTTGAAACCAACAGTTATTAGTAAAGACGGCAGACTATGTGCCCGGTGTATGGTGACAAAAATCATTTCACCATGTGTACTAAATATTATTTTTCATTCCTCTCGCTTTGTTTACATATCGGAGCAGGAAAACATATATTTAGTAGCTTCCTAAATATTTCCAAACATGCATTTATCAAAGAGATAACATAATTTGAACATATATTTACAGTTCTAAATCAAAATTAAAAAAAAAATTATTTCGTTTTTCTAACAATGAACAAAACACTTATTCTAAAGAAAAAGTGGTATTATTGGCAATAACCCAATAACAGATGCACCTTCAAAACATATTTATATTATAGTATCCAAAATAATATTTAGTACACATGGTGAAATGATTCTTGTCTGTCTGGCACATAGTCTGCCGTCTTTAGTTATTAGTCACTGCCAAAGGTAAATCGTCTAAACTGTCTTCTAAACCATTTTGCAATAAATAAAAATATCGTGCCGCATTTAAGGGATTATGATAAATAATAGGACCCAGTATTTTTGTACCTAGAATTTCACACCATATATTGAATCCAAAAAGATGCTGATATCTGGATATTTTTTTAGCACGAGGATTTTCTTGAGACCAGTAATGTGTGTAGCAACGGTTGAAGATTCCATTGTTGTTAAGCATGCTTTCATCGGACCATATAATTTTAAAAGAGAATTAGAACTCTTCTTCACACATTCGGGTGTACTACTCACAAAAATGTAAACGCATTTTGTTGTCCCCTGGTGTAAGACCTTGGCAAATTCAAAATTTATAGCGGTAAAATTTGTTTTTGGGTAAAATAAAGCAGTGGATTTAGCTTCTCCCGTATAGTCTTCGATTTGTCGAGTAGATATTTCAGGGTTTCCAACAACTGCTTGTAAAATATTATTTTGAGTTTCTTCCTTTGAATGTTTATGTCGAGACTTCACAGGTTTCTTAAATGAACCGTATTCTTTTAAATTGTAACACAAACGTCTAAAAATAGATTTACGTGGTTGCCTTCTTTCTGGAAATCTATTAAAGTACATTGCCTGAGCATTCACATAATTTTGGTAGCACATAATATGGCATGATAGAATATCATAGTTTTCTTCACTGCTAAATCGTTCCTTCTTCATGTTCAAAAGAAAATCAAACCGTAAAGGTAATTCAGTAAAACAACATGCAACAAACAACAAATAACAAGGAACAACAAAAATAATAACAGGAATAACAAGCAATAAAAACGGCAATTACGACACAGTAAAACGTTTCTTTAGAAGAAGTAACACGCAAGTGACAAGTTTAACGTCAATATTGTTGTAAAATAATAAATCGTTGTTTTGTAGCGCCTACCCAAATACAATTGAACATCGGTTGTGAGTTCAGAATTGGAAAATACACATGCAATTTATAAAATAATAAATACGCATTTCTCAAAATACTATTTTAAATTGTGCTTCATCATTTCCATTAAAACATTGTATTCGGTCAAATTTACTTGCCTGTCATAGCGTGTTATTATCACTAGGGAAGAACTACTACAAAAAATACCAAAAAAATAATAAATTTACTTTTTCGGCAAAAGGAAATTTATAAAATATAATGTGTGATGCACCGTTGAATTCGCAATGAAAAATTCCATCAGATACAGGGATGCACTTTTTTCTCCGTCCATATAAAAAAATGGTTTCGCAAAACCGTGTCGCACTAAAAATGTAATAACACCATATTATAGAGTTTTAAAAGTTTTAATGAAGAAGTTTTATTTATTTTTCGATAACTTGCAAAATAAATTCAGAAACAGATTAAAACAAATTAATTGAAAATAAAGTAAACAATAATGGATAATAAAGTAAATGCAATAATCACAGAGCAAGTGGTGTTTTAAAATATTCGTTTAAGGAATAGACGACTTGATATACATTTTAATTTGCTTTCTGACGAGAGGCTTAAAATTCCAAATATTTTCTGGTAGATGAGTAAAGATTCTGATTTTGTTATAATGAATAGTTCTATTTCCAAACAAAAGGCCGCCAGTGATGTCTGGTGTTCTGTTCATGTAGGTACTAGCTTATTAATGTTATATTTTGTTTTATTTTCATAAATACAGGATCTTCCTAAATTAGTTATACAAATGTATACTTCTATAGCAAGGTCTAGTGTATTTTCTCCATATCCTCACTGTATTTGGTCAGTCATCATGGAGTCGTAGCGTAGCGCGCTAATTGTTGTGTGTTGTTTCATGAATCGCGATCACCCACTTCAGTTCAACGAATTCAGGACCAAATATCACAAGCAACCATCACAACTATCGACAAATTATTGCATGGTGTAATCGGTTTATTGAAGCTGGTTGTGTAAGACAGAGAGCAAAAAGTCAGTGCGCGAGACCTACGTTCGTAGCCTAAAGAAATCACCTGCCGTGTCAGCTTAGAAATAAACATTCCCCAAACAACAGTGTGCAGAATCTCAAGAATACGTCTGCAATTTAAACCATACTGAATATAGTTGCTACAAGCTTTAATTGATACTCATAAAGTAAAGAAAGACGACTTGAATTTTGCGCTGAAATGTTTGACAGAATGGAGAACGATGACAATCGTGTTTAGTGATGAGTAGAGATGCCAATTTCGAGGTTCGCTCTACTGGCAGACCAGGTAATCGTCTGCGATATTAACGACGCGTATTTCTTTTGCAGTAGACTGTTGTATATAATAATAGTAATAATAATAACACAGTTAGGTGTATCGAGGAAACACCCATTGTCCGACTAAGCTAATAAGTTCTTTATTAACTTATCTTATCAGGATATCTTGATTTCATTTACAATGGCGCAAAAATTAAATGTACAGTTTGCGATATGTTTCTAATGTACTGGCCGAAAAACCAATGCGAACGACACGTGAAGAGTACAAAGCACATATCAAAAATAACTGCCGTAAAATCTTGTGGTAACAATGATTTTGCGTAATCTATCGTTTACTTTATTATCCAATGAATCACTTCGTTCATTCTGTCCGTGATAGGACTCAATATAGGATTAATAAATCCGAATTGGAAAATAAGAAATTCACCTTCAATTTTACTAGGTTTTAGAAAAATTTGTTGCAAGAATTATGGAAATGCAAATAGTTAACCAATTATATCTACTTTGTGACTTCACGGAAGACATTTAAAACGGTAAGTGCTCCACCATGTTTTATAAATTTACGACTTAATCTTTTATATACATACTATGACTATGTAGCTTCTCTAGTGACGAGGAGGAAAAATAAACCGCCGTAATGTACAAATACGAGGTGCTTCAAAACTATTTTATGTGAGAGATTCGCAGCCATCGTAGGTCTCCCTCCGCTGGAACTATTTGTAAAAGTGGAGGCCATGGCTGCGATCCTGGGACTGAAGGCCAATGACGTATGGTATCCTAATAAGATTGAAGGGGGCCATACAGATATCACAGGAACTATACTGGAAGAGCCGATATTTCAAATGCAGGCGGACAGTATGGTACCTGAGAATATGTTTACAGCTAAGCTGAACATATTTATAACGACCAAGGAACAGGCAGAAAGTCGCTCGAGCGATTGTGGCGCCGGCACCTGGTACGCCGATGGATCATAATTCAATCAGGGGATAGGTGCATGTATATGCGGAATGTGTCCTAGAAGGAAGATATCGATATGTCTGGGAAGACATACGACGGTTTTCCAGACCGAATTGTTAGCAGTCGCAGCCTGCGCCGAGGAAATTCCGGAAGCCAGCTGCGTAAATGAAAAGATCAATATAATGACTGATAGTCAGGCAGCTATTAAAGTCATTATGAATCCATTTACCAGGTCTAAACTGCCGAAATATTGCAAAGAGGTCCTCAATAAACTGGCACAAGACAATAATGTGTCGCTGATATGGGTGCCAGGACATGAGCGAATAAAAGGCAATGAAATAGCCGACGAACTGGCCAAAGAAGGTACTAATAGGAACTTTATAGACCCAGAACCTTTATGTGAAATCGCTAAGGATTCCGGTTATGGCTAGAAAGAGAACATAAAAGGAAATGGAGGTTAACGGACGACCAACTCCATACTAAAACACTACTAAGGGAGATGGACAGAAGGTTTTCAGCTAACCTAATTCGTAGTAACAAAAAAGAAATTAAAATAATTACTGGCTTAATAACCGGACATTGTCCTTTAAGGAAGCATCTGTACAGCATCGGCTTGGTTAGTGAGCCCTGGTGTAGGAGATGTGAAAAACAGGAGGAAACAAGCCTTCATGTAATATGCACGTGCGAGGAACTGAAGGGACACAGACACAAACATTTTGGAAAAGATCTATTGGATCCTACAAGGGTACTCAAACTTCACTTGAGCAGGATAGTGGCTTTTATCGAGGACACAAGTCTAACAGAGATCTATTGGGGATAGTACAAAGAGCAGTGTGCTCAAGTACCTGGACGTGCTGCGCCCACCCCAAAAATTAGAAGAAGAAGATGTGAGAGATTCGCCTAAGTTAAATGCCTTGCGCACTAAGTTCTACTGAAATGTACAGACCATTATTTTTCATCGAGAAAGCTGTAATTGAGGTTACTTAAGGTATGTTGGAAAATTATCTCGTGCCACAATTGCAAGACATGCACAGACAGTTTATTTTTCAACAGGACGGTGCGCCTCCGAATTTACATCACAAGGTTACATCTTATCTCAATCGCATCGTGACCTAGTGGAATGATAGCATGGCCGCCGGGATCCCTTGATCTGACGGCATTGAATTTCTGTGTATGGGGCTACGATAAAGGGATCTTCGAGTTCGGATAACAGAAGCAGTTGCAACCATTGATCGTAATATGATAGGTAAAATTTGGAACGTGGTACAAGTGGAAGCTATATTAAACATTTGTAAATGAAATTTGAAATTTCGCTTCATAAATTGCGATATGTTTTCGAGGTAAACCATTTTACTGTCACTTCCCAAATACTACACCTCTTCGATTTATCCAAAAGTTCACTACGCTGCACACAATCGAACGCTTTAGACAAATCACATTATACTGCTAATTATGAATTCCCTTATCAATTTCTTTTATTATAAAATTAAGGAAACTATACAAGGCATTGTAAATTTATTTAAAAAAAAACGTATTGATTAGGAGATAGGATTCGAAAAGCTCCTAGAAAACCATGCGGCTTGGCACACTGTGAGCCATATGGGTTTATAGTTTTCGGCTTTCCTATGATCGCATTTTTTATAAATTGACACAACAGTTGCTCGCTTTTGGTAGCGTTAAATAGATAAGATAATGGAGAAATAATAAATGTTTTAAACACTTTATAATGTCGCTGGCTATATTTTTAGGATTTAGTACTGAATTGTTGCATTATTGATATATAATAGTCAGGTTCCATGAAATAGGATCATTCCTGTATCATGAAATTAAGATTTTCTTTTATGATATTCGATGCTAGTGTCGTTGGTACTTTCTAAAAGAAGATCAGTTTTGTTATAAAACGTTTAGGAAATTTCAGTTTTCAATGCAGAATTGTGACTTTGTTACGACTAGGGATTGGCTGTCAGGGGTATATGATGTCAGTGCTATAGACGGAGCAAGGACATCATGAATCCCGATTTAACATTTTTCACACGCTAATCGAAATATGTAAAGAGAAACAAGTACTCTTACCAAGTAGAGTAAATACATCTTCTCCAGAAGGAATATTGCAGGGTTTATAAAACATATCACATCCTGACTGTTCACCGTTTATATCCAGAGTTCAAATGATAGTAAATAACCAATAAATGCTCCATTTCTCATGTGTTAATAATTGTCTGTCACCGTAAATCTATTTTTACATTGAAAACGACCATCTAAAATCTACCGATGAAATGAAGAAGGGCATATTTAAAGTACATATAGTTTTTTAGTGACGGAATCTACTTTTTTATTATCAAACAAGTAAATAATTCGGTGTACAGTACGAAATCCTGGATTGTTATTTAGAACCGCTCATATTTTCTTTTTATATTATCAGCAGCAGCTCCAGGTAATTGGGGAAGTGATTCGCGAAGATTATATACAATCTTCATGGCGTTAGTTACAGAGCATTGTGGGTTGATCGGAGTAACTTCTAGATGACGAATGGTTACATTCTGGAATAGTTTTCATGAATATTGACTAAATCTACCTGAATAATTGGGTCTATAAATACTTGTTTAGCGTCTAAAATAGAAACAGCACCGTTCGGATCCAGTGGCTTTATTATACTTTTAAAGTCGTTAAACTACAGGTGATAATAGAATGCTGCTTCTCTCCATGTGCTCCAGCGCATTATAACAGGTTCTGGTGGCAATAGCACATAAGGAAGTTTTTCACGAAATAAATTTTTGTGTGCAGGTGCCTTCACGAAAACTTTCTAGATAGAAGATATCAATTTATTCGTATTCGGCCATCATTTTCTGACTTCCTTTGATACTCGATGAAGAGCATGTGCGAAACATGTGATACGTGTTATATTTGTTATAAAAGCCGACCAGAAGCCTTCATATATGTTCCACCATCTGCTACAAACCAAAACTCTTTTTCTTTATTTATATCGTGTTTTTCACCCTATAGCGATTTCAAACAAGTTAGTTTGCGTGACATAAATTTTACATTGTTTCAAATCTGCTCGATACAAGTAGATGTGCAGATATTTTCTTGTTGCTGCCCACCACATATTTACGCAATAGAACTCAAGTAACTAATAAAACTAAACCACCTACAAATTTATTTGAGTCCCCTTCGAGAATATACCCATAGCAGAGTTTTCTAGAAATTTTTTTTAAAATTTTTCCATGAACTGTTCGATATATCCTAAACGATCGATAGTGGTATATACTAAAACTCTTTTAAGATACATAGTCCGACAATTAAATAATGAGACTGAGTTTATAGGAAAGAAGAATAAAAACAATTTAATGGTGATGTATTTTACTAAAAGTACATTTTTTCTGAATCGATATAACTAGTGGTATGGGCGAGCAACGACTGGAACAACCTCTACATATCTGACTGTGGCAAGTATTGAAGAATCGATGTAATAATTTTTTGGATGTCTTGAACTTTTCAACAGTAACTTTAGTTTTTTTTTGAGGAAAAAATAGTCGCAATGGACAAATCTGGTGAAAGGGGTAATTGAGCTTATGAACTTTTTTCAGGCCAAATATTCCTGTACAATTACTACGTTGTGAATTGGTGCAATGTCGTGAAGTAGGAACCGATTATCTGGTGTTGCGTATTTAAGCTGCACGCGACGAATTCTCTTTCACAGGTGTTACAGAACACTCTAATAAAGATTTATAGTGATGATCTGCCCTCGGGGATAAATTCGTAATGATTAAGTTCTTTACTCTTGCAAAAACACATAAACATTGTCGTCACTTTCGACATTTGAAGACAAATTTTTTTCTGAACACGGTCAAGCTAATGATTTCTTTAGATAACGATTGTGGTACAAACCGAGATGATAAGTTTTCTTGCCTAGATCTTCGAATAAGAAGTGACGAATTATTTCAAAGCTTACAGGAAAAACTTCTGCCAACAGTCACGTAACGATGTTAACTCACACTTATGCCATAAGATTCTTGTTACACACTCAAATCGAGCGCTCTGATATCATCTATTATTGTTTACACGCTACTTGTAAATTGCTTATACAATCTGAATATATGCGTACAAGATAAACACAATTGTCCTTATACACTTGCCGCATTTGTCGCTGAGTTTAAAACACGTAGGTGCAGTGATGCAATGTTTCCAGATAGCACGTGAAGGTTCTACTTCACTTTTATTTACAATAAAATCAGTTTCTTTATTTAATTGTCGAAATCTGTAAATATATTGTTAAAATAATATACATTTAGTAAACTTCTTTTTTCGTTTTAGTTTAAGTACTTATCATACGAATATATTTTTTAAGTTAATAATTAATACAATTTAGGGGAAAATATTTAAGTTCTTTTTGCGAAAATGATATATTATACCAAATCTTTTTCACGTAAATAACACTGGTAAACACAAATCATGTCTTTTTTGTAACATAGATAAAACAGGACATAAGTTATGGAAAATTTCACTGGAAAGCAGGTAATGACCTTGGATTTTCTCTATTGCACACATTTAGATTGCTACGAAGGGTTGTTCGTTATACTGAAATATATCAATGTCGGCATATTCTTAATGTTACTCTTATTTCAAAATGTTGTTGCGTATGTATTACGGCGATATTTTGTGTCCGAGACATCCCGGATTAATATCCAGTAGTAATCAGCAAGCAAACTAGGACTCCATTGGCCTTGGTGTCGATTTTACATGGTTGCAAAGTTTTGCCGGAACTGTTCTCTATGTTGGTCGCTAACGGCACCCAAATTTTCCAGAAAGTAAATTTTTAAAGATATGTCAGTTTCCACTTTTCTGAAGGCACTAAATCACATGATCTTTGTAATTTTCAGCTTTGATATTTCTAAGAAAGTTGGTGACAATTGTAAAACTTTTCATGCTCTTAGATCAACTTCATTCAAGACAAAAAATTCAGCATCTTTCATTACTTCTCACATTTGTTGTAGTCCCACAAATTTGCCCTTTTTAACTTTTGCCTCACGAACTCTTGAAAATTTTTGTTTCAGATTCAATTCCGGTCCATTCCGGTCTAGTGATTTAACGAAATTTTTCATTATCCCCAATTTAATATGCAGTTGTGGTGGACATACGTTTTTAGGGTTAACCAGTAGTTCGTTGGTAATATTTTTTAGATAAGGAGTTAGTGCTTGATATAGTGGCCATTCCTTCTGTATATAGCGACGATCTAGTGAATGATTGTCCCCTTCACACAGGAAAGAACAATACCAGTTGTAGTCCAATAAGAAGCGCTATTACTTCAAGGTCGCCACAGATCGGCCGTTTGTAGCCATTATATCGGATATGTTCCTTCTAGGAGATATTGCATATCTTCGTATTGTGGTGTGCGTTATGCGACGTTACGTCAACCGGTAGTCTAAGCGATGGTATTAAAAGATGTGCACGTCATGAGACTTCCCGGTTCCTCTAGAAAGCGAACAATCCAGAAAAACTCGAGGATCATATAAACGTTCAAGGGAAGGATGAAATTTTAAGTAATCGTCGTGAAATAAACATTGTAGATGTAAATGTGTATATAAATAAAAATAAATACTGTTATTTGAAGTTAGTTACTTTTAGTGGTCTTGTTCTTATTCTTTTTATTAATATAGTTATTTTTAAATTACCGTGTGTTTTATTAATCGAACCCGAACTGATTTATCACAGTATGATTTCTTCATATGAACGGCATGAGCTATAGGTATTTATTGCTGTTTTGAAACAAAACTGCTTTTCAGAATCAGCGAATAGGGGCTTATTGCTTGGTTCATGTTTCTATCCTAATGCATGGAATAAGTTGTCAACATCCGTGCGGTATACTAGATCTCCTTCCTGAGCGAAGTGTGTAAGTTTTTCTTCACGTTTCCGAAAGTGAGTTATATGTTCGTCACTTCCGAGAAGATTCCATTCTTTTTTGTCTAAATGCTAGAAGTTTTGACTGAGATTTTACTAGGAACTAGATCATTTCGTTCAGTCCATGAAATCAGGTATGGTTCTGTTGAAAAGTCTGGTGCTTGAAATACTGGATTATGGTCGATTACCTGTTAGAATTGCATATTATCAGACCACCGATATATTCAGGTTCTTCTGCGTCCAAACTCCAGGATTCAGGTGGTTTTGGGATCGCAAATTCTGCACTAGTTCGACTGGCCATAAAGCTGAGATGGTAAATTAAGATATTGCACAGTATGCATGGACTTCGGTCCGATGTCCATTATGTTAACGAGGCAAAAGTAACAATCTGTGGCATGGTCTTTTGCTTCTCTTTACACCATTGGCACTGCAAATTGCATTTAACATTTTGTACCTTTCGACCAATCTGTTAACAATGTTACACAAGTCTTACAACTTATGTGAAGTTTCCATGACTTATCTTGATCTTCTACTTTAACTCTGAAATAAAGTTCATGAGCGCTTTATACAAGTTCGGCGAAAGCACGTTTTTGCTATGTAAAACTTACTTCCCCACGCACATAACGAAAACTTCTAACGTTATATACACAATACCTAGGCATTGTATTTACTTGTTAATTTACAGTCAATTAGAGTATAGTAATATACATAAATCAAATATGCAAACACAAGCACATTAGTAACTACGTTTGTTCTTGCATGTAACAGACAGGACTGAACTTGTATTGTACCTTCGTCACTGCAGATACAGTACACGAAATGGTGTAACGCATACTAGCAAAATATAAATGTTTGTTACTAAAAATTCGTGTATGATTTTTGTTTTTAAATTAGTTTTTAAGATGCAGAAATACCTAAAAATTTCCATTTTACGAAATATGGTTCAACAGTGTAATTACAGTATGTTTTGCTTTTATAGAGTTTTACCGTACAATTTGCTGTTTTCTTGCGTGTACATAGTATCTCTGTAAAGAATTTAGATATTCAAAAAGAACTAATATAACAAGTGGTTAGTATAAAACTGATGGCGGTTCAATGAACAGAAATATTTTGTATGAGATCATTTCAACTGTACTTAATCCAAGATTCATAGGAAACTAAACACAAAGAGATTATTTATACACAGGTACACGCTCTATTTATAATAAGCTGTTGATTGCGATTTGAATGGAGATCCTATAACTGCATTTCTTTTGAATGTGATCTTGTACTTTGTGTGCTATAAAAGTTATCCCATTTGAAATTCAAACGATATTTCATTATTCCGTTTACAATCTGAATTATTTAAATGGATGATCCATTTAATTATATTAGAAGGCATCGCGCAGCCGGAAACGTAATAAATATCCGTTCCGCTAGTCCGCTTTATGCCAGATCGGCGGTATATACTCCAACAAAGAAATGCAATCTGTTATTACAAAAAGAATACCGACGATACCTTATTACATCTAGTGAGAATCATACGTTCGTTGTAGTTTATAAATTGTACCCGACTGTAGTAGCTAATTATATATTCACTATAACGACTTGTAACTACAAAAATATTTATATTATAAACATATATATATATATATATATATATATATATATATATATATATATGGTAAATTCAATTTCTTGGCGATTTAAGGTCTGGCTTTACTTTAAAATATATATATTTAAAACAACCCTACATGTTTCGGCAAATAATGCCTTTGCCGAAACTTGTAGGGTTGTTTTAAATATATATATTTTAAGGTAAAACCAGACCTTAAATCGCCAACAAATTGAATTTACCATAACATACTAAGGTCACGAAATAATTATCTTTATATATATATATATATATATATATATATATGAACTTCATGTGTATGAGAATTAATAATTATTAAATCTCATTTTACATGCGATTTAATAATTATTAATTCTCATACACATGAAGTTCATTACAGTTCGTATATATACACGTAGTATAGAAGTGAATATCATGTCTGTCTTCGGTAAGGTGCACTGATGATCTGTAAAAAACAGTGAAATATCGATATATGCACATTCCGCGCAGATAAGTTTTTCACAAAATTTTTCATATATATATATATATATATACATATAAAACAATGAGTGTTGGGGAATCCGGCAATAAAAAACCATTAATTATTAATGAGAGTTCTTTATTTTTTACCCTATATTTCGCTCTGAGGTTTAGAGCTTCTTCGGGGGGTCACTTTAATAAGAAAAAATATACACAACTTCCAAAAACCAATAGGTCGAAAAATTTGTCAATTGTCCCACGTGACACAAACAAACGTCATAATTAATTTATAAACTCTTTAAAAAACTATTATACTTTACATTATAGCAAACACATCTAAAAACAAGGTAGAGCAACGTGTAGTGAAGCAATTCACTCATGATGCAACATTACACTCTGTCATTTCGGATGTTAAAAAGGAACTGTATGGAATTTATTTAAAATTCAATGCAGTTTGTCGTTATATGTGAAACAGATGTAAAAACATGCGTCGGAACCAATGCCAAGGTCAACGAAATTTATACACTGACGTTCAAGAGTCACATATTCAATCTTTACAATGTGCTGTTACACAAACGGCTCACCCTAACGATTGGAAATACAAGTAAAATCACATGAAAAAATATAGGGTAAAAAAATAAAGAACTCTCATTAATAATTAATGGTTTTTTATTGCCGGATTCCCCAACACTAATTGTTTTACATATTGTTTTAACGGCAAAAACTCCTTGTCTACATATATATATATATATATATATATATATATATATATATATATATATATATATATATATATATATATATAATTTAAACGAAATTATCGACCTTAATATATTGAATCAAATAAATTAAAAGCGGGCAAGCGGTCTGTTAATTAAAAAACTCATTTATTAAGTATCCCTATATTTCGCAACAACTTTGTTGCTTCTTCCGGAGATAAAAATTTAGAGTTGAACAAATAATAAAATTGACGTACAAGGACAATTAAAAAAAACATTCCACTAAATATACAACACTGCAGACACCAATATTAATTTAAGCAATGAAACAACATATATCACAATTCCATATGTTCCACAATTATCAGAAAAAATAAAATATACTTAAAAAAAGTGATATAGCTACAACATATAAACCTAGCAATACTAATAAACATCTATTTTCAAAACTAAAACCTAAAATAGAAAAATCAGGGTATTTATAAAATACCTATGCGTGATTGCTACATACGTCAAACTAAACAATATTTATTATAATTTACATATTTTTTTATAATTTAAAATTCTTTGAAAAATTGCCGAAATTGGTAATTACCGAAACATGTAAGATTTGAATTATTTAAAATATATACATATTAAAGTAAAACAGACCTTAAATCCCCAACTAACTAAATCTACTCTACATATATATATATATATATATATATATATATATATATATATATATATATATATATATATGTAGAGTAGATTTAGTTAGTTGGGGATTTAAGGTCTGTTTTACTTTAATATGTATATATTTTAAATAATTCAAATCTTACATGTTTCGGTAATTACCAATTTCGGCAATTTTTCAAAGAATTTTAAATTATAAAAAAATATGTAAATTATAATAAATATTGTTTAGTTTGACGTATGTAGCAATCACGCATAGGTATTTTATAAATACCCTGATTTTTCTATTTTAGGTTTTAGTTTTGAAAATAGATGTTTATTAGTATTGCTAGGTTTATATGTTGTAGCTATATCACTTTTTTTAAGTATATTTTATTTTTTCTGATAATTGTGGAACATATGGAATTGTGATATATGTTGTTTCATTGCTTAAATTAATATTGGTGTCTGCAGTGTTGTATATTTAGTGGAATGTTTTTTTTAATTGTCCTTGTACGTCAATTTTATTATTTGTTCAACTCTAAATTTTTTTTTTATATATATATATATATATATATATATATATATATATATATATATATATATCATTGGTTTCGAAAATTTAATACACTACCTTGTCGACACTTGAATTGTTAAAATGTAATTTACATCAAGACAAGTAGTTTTTTACTACGTGTGTGTTTCTTTTTAGATGTGTTTGTTGAAAAAATAATAATTTTTTAAATGGTTTTAATATGTAAAAACAATAAGCTTTTAAAGTAACAATTTTTAATTAATATAAAGTTTTATTTGTATTACGTGGACTGCTTGTTTCTCTATAGGTTTTGTTTTTTTTTAAAAATGTTATATCTCTCACAAAAAATAGTTTCGCTTTTTGACCTCTGATGAAGCTCTAAATCTACAGAGCGAAATATAAGGTAAAAAATAAAGGACTCTAATTGACTAACTAAAGGTTTTTATTGCCGGATTCCCCAACAATTTTTATTTTATATATATATATATATATATATATATATATATATATATATATATATACATATATATATATATATATATATATATATATATATATATACAGGCTGATTCATTTTCGGCCCTCACCATGGTGATCTCTCTTATTATTGGAGTATAGGTTTAAATTTGGCAAAGTTGTTAAATTTTGTGTTTGTTATAAATTCGTAAAGAAAATAGACCTGTGTCAAATGACCTTCGTTATTTAAAAAAAAAAACGCGAAAACCCCAGTTTCTTCTTTTACCTGTAGCACCGACATTTGGCCTTGTAGAGAAAAAATAAAAACATACCCTTGTGGCCATTTCTAAACCTCTATCCAGTGGTGTACTCTAAATTTTTATACGACGTTTCGTTTCTTTCTGGCCATCATCAACTATCTAATTTCTTATAGGCGCCATATTGGATTTAGACATCTTCAGAAAGAGTTTCTTTTTATAATTTCAACCATGTACCACATGCTAACTAAAGCTTTTGACATTAGGTTTTATTTGAAAGAATAAATTATAAGACTAAATAAGGTAGCCATGGAATTTCAATCTGTCAAACATTTCATTTATTGTTCATTAATAATACAAAAATGTCATACACTAACGAAGAGAAACGAGATATAAGTATTTTTTATTCTTCAAAACGAAATTCAACAGTAGCGAGTATAAGATAACAAAATCATTAATAAAAATACATAGAAAAGTAAACAATAAACAATTACAGTAAATGTTCAATTATCTGGCCATCTTCGGTAATGCACAATTGGGCACACATTCTGGCATTTTGTACTGCCCTTTATATAGTTCTTCTAGGAACTGCATCGAAGGCATTCTGAAGTCTGTCTCGTAATTCTTCAATGTTTTGTAGCGCATCTACTTTATAAATATTATTTTTAACATATCCCCATAAAAAATAATCTAGCGGACTTAAATCAGGTGATCTCGCAGGCCATTCAATAAATCCCCTATTTCCAATCCAACGGTTTGCAAACTCTTGATTAAAGAAATTTCTAACAACAGCTGCATTGTGTGCTGGTGCGCCATCTTGTTGCCACCATAAATATTGTAATTGATTTAATGGGATATTGTCGTCAAGATAGTCAGATACGTATGTACGTAAAATGTTTAAATATCTTTCTCCATTTTAAATGTTCTTCATACATAACTGGTCCTAAGAGACGATTTGCCAAAATACCCATCCAAACGTTTATTCCAAAACGATGTTGTGGTCTTCTAGCCCTGTTTTGTCGGGGATTTTGTACTGCCCAATAGTGCTCCGTATTTCTGTTGAACATCCCAGAACTTGTAAATTTTGTTTCATCTGACCAGATGATTTTGCTTAAAAAATTTTCGTCATTTCTATCCTTCCCATTAACCAATTACAATATTCTAGCCTTCTCAAATTATCTCCAGGCAGTAAAGAGTGCCTAACATGGATCCTGTATGGTTTAAACCTACTTTTATGTAAAGTTCTCCAAACTCTGGGCTGGCACAAATTTAATTCTGACGCTATTTCGCGTGTAGAAATTGATGGATTATTATTTATCTATAAAAATACAAGATTAACATGAAATTTGAAAACACGCTTTTAATTTACCATTTGTAAAATATCTTGTCGATTTTCATTTAAATTCCTGTTGTCTTGACCATTACGCGGCTTAGTAAACGATCCATTCTCAACCAAATTTCTGTCGAGATCTAGCAAAATGGTACGATGAGGCTGTTGTCGTTCTGGATATAATTGTAGATATCTTGTACTCGCTACTGTTGAATTTCGGTTCGAAGAATAAAAAATACTTATCATATCTCGTTTCTCTTCGTTAGTGTATGACATTTTTGTATTATTAATGAACATTAAACGAAATGTTTGACAGATTGAAATTCCATGGCTACCTTATTTAATCTTATAATTTATTCTTTCAAATAAAACCTAATGTCAAAAACTTTAGTCAGCATGTGGTACATTGTTGAAATCGGAAAAAAAACTCTTTCTGAAGATGTCTAAATCCAATATGGCGCCCATAAGAAATTAGATAGTTGATGATGGCCAGAAAGAAACGAAACGTCGTATAAAAATTTGGAGTACACCACTGGATAGAGGTTTAGAGATGGCCACAAGGATGTGTTCTTATTTTTTCTCTACAAGGCCAAATGTCGGTGCTACAGGTAAAAGAAGAAAATGGGGTTTTCGCGTTTTTTTTTTAATAACGAAGGTCATTTGTCACAGGTCAATTTTCTTTACGAATTTATAACAAACACAAAATTTAACAACTTTGCCAAATTTAAACCTATACTCTATCTCCAATAATAAGCGAGATCTCCATGGTGAGGGCCGAAAATGAATCAGCTTGTATATTTATATAGATAATTATTTCGCGACCTTTGTATGTTATGGTAAATTGAATTTGTTGGCGATTAAAGGTCTGGTTTTACTTCTAAATATGTATATTTAAAACAATCCTACATGTTTCGGCAAATGAAAAAAAAGGCATCATTTGCCGAAACATGTAGGATTGCTTTAAATATATATATTTTGAAGTAAAACCAGACCTTAAATCGCCAACAAATTGAATTTACTATATTTATATATATATATATATATATATATATATATATATATATATATATATATATATATATATATATATATATACAAGGTGTGTATAAATTGGCGGACCCGCTACACGCGGCGATGTTCTTCGTTAACTTCGGAGTCCAAAATACTAATACAAAAATGTTGTACCATGCTCCATATCTTTGCAAGACGTTCGGACTTTCAGTCTTGAAATAAGCATTATTACTCGATATTTGTTGACAGAAAGAGCTACAATTTAGAAGAAAGAAGAAATGTTGTTATTATCCTTTCGTTAATGTTTTCTTTTTGATTTTAAAGTTTGCTTTTAATATTTGTTTATTAACTTATTTTGACGAAAAACACATCTGACAACGTTGTAGAACAATAAGTAGGCAGCCTAATGTTGTTCTAGTCAAATACATTACTACTGTCAAATTCATTCTGAAGACAAAGGAAGCCTGATACATAGTTTTAGGATTAGGACTTTTAACTCAAAATTTGACCAAGAATGTCGCCACGTGTAGTGGGTCCGCCAATTTATACACATCTTGTATATATATATATATTGTTATATTACTGAATTTCACGTTGGGCTGGCAAATGTGATCTGTCAATGAATATTAATATATACGTGAATGTTAATATACAAATGTTAATATATAGATAAATGTAAAGTGAATGTCATAAAAAGTTATATAAAATTCAAATCGGGCTCGTTCAATACTTATCTGTTTTTTGTTATTATCGTCGGCTAGCTTCTTTGATTTCTTCAGGGTTAAGGTAGGTTCACCTCTCTCCACTTTGACTTTATTTACGTAGTTTATTTAGTTGGGATCGGAACAATATCTCAAGTGTATTACAAAAAAAACTAAAGTAAAATATTGACAATTAACTTTATTAAGGATAAAATATCTAGTAAAGTTTGAGAATTTATATTGACAATTTCGTGACACACATATAACAATAAGGGTGACACACTCAACGGTTGGTATTCTTATAGTATAACAATATGGTGTAAGACAAGTGCAATTAGGTGTTGTTTTATTAAAATAGTTTATAAAAGTGACGTAGAATCCAGTTTTAAAATTACAAACAGTGGATACTAATATTTAAATAAGTTGAATAAAAATTACAGTGGTATAATATCGGTGAAAGCAATGTAAATAGTTAGTTATGGAATAAACAAAGAAAGTTCTAGAAAAGTACATGAGCAAGTAAAAATGGCGCGTAAAATATTGTTAAAGTTAGCAAAAACCTGAATCTTCGGATATAACCTCCGTTGCTTCCTGCGCCTGTGTTCTGCTGGTTTTCACAACGGGAAACTGGAGAATATTTCTGCTAAGGTCCCTCGGGATGACTTGAACTTTTTAGAAATCTCCAAGTCCGACGGCGGCTTGATCGGATGACCGGTCTCGAGCGTTCAAAGATGTTGGTCGTTGCACGGTGAAATTTATGGCGGGTAGTTTACGTATTGAAAACTTTAAAAATTCGTAATTCTTGAACTATTTGGTCGGCAGATGTTAAACTTGGTCTACAGGTAGATCGTAGGTATGTGTAACGTTTTGTAGACTTAAAAATCTCCAGCACTTAATAATTTCGCCAATTTATTTTAATTACTTCGGAGCACAAAAAAACGTGACCTCTCACTGTAACGACTAATTACCGACGCTTACTTTTTTCACTTGTTTTTAATTGCATAACTTGCCGCAAATCGCTCCATTCTTTACTTGCATTATCTTTTTGAATATTATTCATTTAGACATTTTTACAGAGTAAAACAGTTAAAAAAATTACAATTTGATTTATAAAATAACTTTAGTTGGATATCATATGTTTATGTGTTTACAAACACTCTGTCAACATCGGTTTATTTTCGGGTTATTGCACCGTTAAAATTGTGGGCGGGGCTTAATCGTTCAAATGCATTTGAAAATAAATACGTTACATTTGTTTGAATAAAAACGCGTTAAATATTAATTTGAATTAAAAATGAATATAAACATAGTAATAAAAAAATAGAAAAATAAGTTAATTATTTCAAAGCAAATTTGTCGTCAAAATAACGTATTCATTCTTTGAATCAATCTTTCCCCTTCTTGGTATTAAAGTACACAGTAGATATAAATATTATGGTTACATGTATTCTTTGTTTCTTTCAGAGAAAAAAAACCCTTCTTGCAATGCCTCAATATATATATATATATATATATATATATATATATATATATATATATATAATTCTCCTGTCGGCTAATGTGTATGTATGTAACGGGTGGTCAGAAACATTCGAAGTCAAAGTAGTCCCTGAAAATATGAAGTTATGTCTGAGATTGATTGATTTTTGACAGACAACAGTTGACATTTAATAATTATTACAAATCAGATACTTAAGTAGAGATATACGATTTTTTGTTCAGAGCCCACTTGACTTCGAATGTTTCTGAACACCCGTTAGTAATTAATTATTACCTATTTTAAATATGACCTATGACTTTTAATAACTGATTAAATGTAAACAGTTGTGCATGTACTTGCATAGGTGCCTGCACGCTGTTTTCCGTAATAGAACACGTCGTCGCTTTTTTATACGTTTAAAGGCACTTGAGTTTATTCTTGGCGAGAATATTTTACCACCTGCTCTCTATATGTTAATGGTGTTTCAATGACTCGTGACAAACGAATCAGTCGCGCGAAAAATGTAATGAACGTTTATTTAAATGCAGAAAGTGTAATAAATAAGATCGTCATTGCCCCATTTTTAGTTTCACTGCATAGTAATAGAAACACGTACGATTACGAGTAAAAGCCTTTTGAACAATATTTATAAGAGGTTTTATTAGATTGTTTCCTAATAATGATTTGAACAATTGCAGCAAAAAATGTATCAGTACTGAACACACTGAATGCTTACAGAGCGAGATTTGTACATTATTCTTGTTGGTAATTTGTATTTGGAAAATATCGAGTTTGGTTTCGAATGTTAGAAAGATGCAGGAGTTATTTTTATTGACATTGGCTCTGTTTATGACGTGATTAATTACAGGCTACTTTCAGAAAGTCGTGGGTCTCAATAAGGATTTTAAATTTATTAGAATAGTAGCCATACATTCAGAGAATCATAACAATTTCATGAATTTTCGAAGATTTCTATTTATTATATTGCTGTGAATCCTTTCTCCATTTGAGATACGCTGACGTGCACATACATGCACACATATTTTTACTATAAAATCAAACTAAACATATCCACATTACTTAAAATTATTTTGACTTATATATATTTTTATAACTAACCAATTAAAGGATACTTTCACAAATTTGGTGTAAATAACTTCTTGAAATAGATGAATTTTTAATTTTAAATATGTTTTGCACTTAAAATTTGTCTAGTTTGTTTATAGTTCGATCCGCGTAACATGTACATAATGTCATAATTAATTTAGTTATACAATTTTAGTCTTTATATATGTGTACATTTATATTTAATTCTATTATATATATATATATATATATATATATATATATATATATATATATATATACTAAATTCAATTTGTTGGCGATTTGAGGTCTGGTTTTACTTCAAAATGTATATATTTTTTAAACAATCCTATATGTTTCGGCAAATGATGCCTTTTTCAAGGAATATAAAATATAAATGACAGTATATTAATGGCATACTTATACATTTGTAGTTGTCATGAATAAAATTATTCAAAGATACATTCTAGTTTAATAATAATAAATCATGCCTTAGTATTCTAAAATAGATAGAAAACAAAAACAGGGAAAAATAAGACATGAGTTATTATTATGTACGCGTCCGTGGAGCGACTTAAGATGTTAAGCTGTCGGCATTCGCCTTAAACGAGAAGGAAAACCACGAAAACCTACTCGGACAGCCAGTCAGGGGTCAAAACACGGAACTGTCAGCATGATAAGCAAATGTATAGATATTTAAATATCATAAGATATATAATTATATAACAGCAACATATATTATGATGGTAAATTGCAGATCGTTACATAATTAAGTTATAGTATAGTAGCTTAAATTTTATATATCACTTGTGTTTTGTTCTTTATCATCAATTATCTGTGTGTTTTCAAAATCGAAATAGTGATCGCGTTGTAGTTTGTGTGTAGATAAAGCAGTTTTGTCTGTTTTAGAGTATTTGTGGGCTTGTATATTTTTGTATAAATATTGTTTGGTTTGGCCTATGTAGTAACTATTGCAATCGCGACATGGTATTTTATTGATGACATGTGTTTCTCGATTTTTTTCTATTTTTTTTTGTAAAGAACAACACATATTGAAAGGGGAAATTAAAGAAATGATTAATATTAAACAGGAAAAAAATTCAATTAACAATAGAAGTGATATACAAAATTTAAGCAGTATATACTATAACTTAATTATATAACAATCTGCAATTTACCATGATAATATATGTTGCTGTTATATAATTATATAATCTTATTTTATTTAAATATCCATGGCAACTACAAATGTTTAAGTATGCCATTAATATTCTGTCATTTATATTTTATATTTCTTGAAAAAGGCATCATTTGCCGAAACATGTAGGATTGTTTTAAATATATACATTTTGAAGTAAAACCAGACCTTAAATCGCCAACAAATTGAATTTACCATAACATATAAAGGTCACGGAATAATTATCTTTATATATATATAAGTGTTTAGATAATTTCTTAGACGTTCAATAAATATATCAATTGATAAATTCTTTGAGTTTTTCGACTGTTGTATGAAATATTTATAAATATCAAATTAGTATGTAATTGCAAAGTAAGTGAGGATGTAAACATTGCTGTCTACAAATTACAAAGCAAATCATACGAAATTTTTAATTGAAAAATATTGTCTACGTTGGGACTTGAACCCAAGTCTACGGTTTTCCGGACCGTTGCTTTACCACTTAAACCACGATAGACCTTGGTTCAAGCTATTTAGAAATGCATATATAAAGTAACAGTGTTAATGATTCAGATGTCAGTTATTGAATGTATATGTCAAGTTTGAAAGCAGAAGTCAGTTTTGAAAGCAGATGTCAGTTTTGATAGCAGTTGTCAGTTATTGTAAGTAACTGTCAGTTATTGAAAGCAGATGTCTGTTTAGAAAGCAGATGTCTTTTATGAAAGCCAATGTCAGTTTTGAAAGCAGATAAAATTAATTAAAGGCCGAAAATTAGTATAAAAGTGACAAATCTAGAAAGAAGAATTGAAACTACATCTCCAGGATGCAAATTAGTACATGTACGAGGTTAGCGTCATAAATTCTCGGCCTCATAGGCTTGCAATTTTTGATTAGATTGTGCCATAAAGACAAATTTATGGCCTCATTTGGGTGCTTATGAACAATATTATGATTCTAAAATTGAATAAAAATAAAATGGATATAAAACTAGCAGTTAAAATATTTACTGTATTAATATTTGTTCGTAAAACGTTTGCCACTGTTCGCGAAACAATTGTCGTTTTAAGAACAAATATTAATAAAGTGAAGATTTAAATATTAAAGAAGGAGCTCTAGAAAGATATCCTCTACACCCACTGCAATGGGCATACCAGACGAGGAAATCAGGTGGAGCTGCCCTGCATAGTGTAGTGGAGGAGGAGGAGGACTGAAGGAGTCTACGCCACAAGGATATCGCACTTACAGTTTTCATCTTTAATTATTCGATCATATGAGTTAAAACATAAAGAGCACTCATGCAATTGGATCGACAACGAGCTGCCTAGTAGAGTAGTGCATGCCCAAGTGCAAAACAACACGATCTCCATTAGAACATGTCCTCATGGAGGAGAATTGTCTCCGTTACTATGAGTCTAGTAGTGGATGATCCCAACAGGACATTAAATGACCAGGAAATATGAACGCAGGGGTTTCCCACTAACATTGTCATTGTGTCCAAGGGGAAATTCCTGGGGACAGTGGCGAGCATTATGTGAAATGCCCTGCGAATTGTGGATAGATGGTGCCTTGAGGAGGGATTAACTGTCGGTCCACAAAAAATCAAGTTGGGAGCTTTTACTAACATGAGAAAACTAAATGATCTAAGGCTTTTCGGAGAAGAGTTAGAATTATCCCATGAAATGTAGTATCTAGGCATAACACTTGATGCGAAACTGAATTGGAGCAGACACCTAGTCAAAGTGGCAGACAGGGCAGCTATTTTGGAGATGCAGAAGAGCTGTTGGCAATTGAAGTAGGCACCTAGTCAAAGTGGCCCGCCCATAGGGCGACGCAGTTCTTCTGGAGATGCAGAAGAGCTCTTGCAAGGTAAGATCTGGGGACTAAAACCAAATGTGGTTTAGTGGCTGTACACCGTAGTAGTAAGACCAACGATTACCTATGGGGCGGTTATCTGGTGGAGGAGGACGGAGCTGAGATCGTCAGTGGGTTCCTTACGACTCTCCAGCGACAGGCTTTGGTTGAAATCACAGGAGCTATGAACAGCAAAGGAACCGTCTAACTATTTGTGAAAGCGGTGGCCATAGTTGCGATCCAGAGGCTGAAGGCCGGTGGTGTATGGTGTCCTAATAAGGTTGTAGGGGCCATTCAAATACCACAGGAACTATACTGGGAGAGACGATATTACAAATGCTGGCGGACAGTATGGCATCTGAGATTATGTTTACAGTTCGGCTGTGAACCACCTGGTTCGCGGATGGATTACAATCCAATCGGGGCGCAGGTGCAGGTATATTCGAAATGTGCGATATCGTTAAATCTGGGGAAACATATGACGGTTTTCCAGGCTGAATTGGTTGAAGTCGCAGCCTGCGCCGAGGAAATTCGTGACACCGGCTGCGCGAACAAAGAAAATCAACATAATGACTGATAGTCAGACAGCTATTATAGCCATTATGAATCCATTTACCAGCTTTAAACTGGTGAAACATTGTTAACGGGTCCTCAATATATAGGCACAAGACAATAGTGTATCCGCTATCAATAGTGATTCCGCAAGAAGGGAGATCTGGCTATGGCTAGCATAAGAACATAAAATGAAATGGAGTCTAACGGAAGTTCAACTCCATATTAAAACACTACTAAGGAAGCTGGACGCTAGGTTTTCAGCCAACTTAATTCGTGGTAACGAAAAAGAAATAAAAATTATTACCGGGTTAATAGTCGGACATTGTCATTTAAGAATGCATCCATACAACATGGGTTTCCTTAGCAAGGCCTTGTGTAGGATATGCGAAAACAGGAGAAAACTAGCCTTCATGTAATATGCACTTGTAAGGAACTGTAAGAACTTGAACACAAACATTTCGGAAGAAATCTATTGGATCCTACGAGGATACTTAAACTTTCCCTAAGGAGGATAGTGCCTTTTGTCGAGGACACAAGCCTAATAGAATGGAACAGAGAGATCTATTGGGGATGGTACAAAGAGCACTGTGGTCAAGTGCCTGGACGAGCTGGCGTCCAACCCAAACTAGAAGAAGAAGACGAAAGTGAAGATTTTAGATATTCGTTTTATTTCTATTTTAAACTATGGATTTTCATCAAATAAAAGCCGACTTAATTCAATGAATAAAAATATTTACGTTGAATAAATAGATAGTACGGATATCAATTTTAAAATTTGTGTTCTCGGTAATTTCTTCTACTACTACTTCTACTGGTCATTCTCGGATTACGTTATACGACTTTATACAATTACATCTGGACTAGAAAAACTAGTCGTATTCTTGACACTATAAAGTCGACAATAATATAATAAACTACGCCAATAATTCACTTTTACTCATACAGCCTCGCGAACATTACGCATTAATAAATTTACAATGCGCATTATAGCTGGCACTTGACAGGCACGTGTAGTACGGATGCCATATTTAAAAAAGCTGAGGCAACCCGTCAACCGTAATTTAAGTGGATTTTAATCCTAGTTAGCTCTGCAAGACAATATCATTAATATCTGAAATGGACGGACGCGTTACGCTTCAGTTCCCGAGTCAGCGATCTCTTTGTCGATTTAACTGCCACCGAGATGTTAGAAGGCGCCGTTTGCCGTAAATGGCAATAAGATCTGAATACATTAAATGTAATTAGTATGCTGTAATTGCAAGAGCAATTAGGTAGAGAGTGATAATTTAATGTGAATTATGTATTGTAAAAACACTTGACATTATAATTTTGCTGACCGAATTGCACATAAAATGTGTAATAAAAGATTCACGATCGGTGATGGTGTTTACGCCATCGTTACTGTTTAGACAGTTATAATTGGTGGCAATTACCACTCAAAGAAAAATTGTAATTTCAGACAGGGTGGCTTTGACGCTTTAAGCGAGCATAATAAACAATTTACAAATTTATATTGTGTGAATTGTATTTAGATTTAATAAAGTTTATAATAAAGTATATAATATAAAGTTTAGCCTATTATTACATTATGTAGTAATTATAAGACCAGAGCTTGTTCCAACATTGTTAAATTGATTTAATGTTTAAATCGTATTCGCTATTAAGCATGTTGACGACTTCCCACTCCATCTAACGTTAAGTGAGTATAACAATAAATGTGGAAAAAACTAATTTAATGTATTTCGACTTAGTCGTACTCTTGGATCTCGGATCTCGGATCTCGGCTCTCGGATCTCGTATCTCGGATCTCGCAATTGAATCACCACCTCGTAGTCCTGATCTAACTATCCAGAAAATAACAAGGCGTTCGATAATGTAAAAATATACAAACGTTTAAAATATCAAATTGGATGTCTATTTCCGGTATAACCGGAAGTGACACAGCAAATCTGATCGATTTGTTTGATGAAACCTTGAATCTTTTTTCAAAGGTATACCCAATTTTAATTAAAGAGAATGAATCGTTGAAGGGATACTTAGGGGGTTCCACACTTTTTACTCACACTGTATATATCCAGTTCAAAAACGGGAATAGATTTATTTCACAGTTGTTAATTTTTAGTACTTATTTGATGACAGTTCCCAACAACATATATGAATATTGTTTGTTTTAAATTGCACTAAATATACACACAATAAAGTCAAAAATTCGTATATTGTAGATTGTGAATAATAGATATAATTAAAGTTTTTAATATTTTCAATGAGTTAATTTTTAAAATTGGAGTAATTCAGTTTTCAAACAGCAGTTACAGACCCGGCACTATCTTGTCAAACTGTGCTAAAGTTTATAACTATTTCTTCTGTAATGGCATCTTGTTGTCACAAATTATGTCTTTCTCCATAATAGCCTGGCTTTGTTAGGCTTATCAAATTTGTTGAAAATAACTTAAATTATTAGTGAGGCATTGGATGAGAGGAGCAATTTGACGTTATTTATACAGATGTTTCGAAGATATTCATTACGCTTTTAATACATAAACTGTTGTGTTCTTGTTTTTCTTTTTGACGATTTGCTTACGGTCCTGTTAACGTATCTATCTGAACGTAGTTCCTATGTATCCTACAAATATATCTTACAAGTTGTTCTTTTTACTTGTTGTTCTTTTTCATATTATATCGCCTCCGATCTTGCACAGGAATTAAATCTAGGATCCCTGCTTTTTAATATATAGATAAATGATCGTTTTCCGATGCTGGATTGCGAAATATTGGCATATGCTGATATGGAAATTTTGACTACCATATCAATACAAACGACGCTCTACATCTGCAAGTGAATTTAAATATTTTTAATAATTGGCGCTCTACAAATAAGATTGTTTTGAATATAGGAAAATGCGGGTCGTGTATTACACTAAGTGTGATCAATTGATTAAATTTGATTATGCCATTGAGCACATTTTCATACACAGATCAAATACACTAATAAACTTAGGATTGTAATTTGACTCTGCCTTAAAACTTGGTAATTACTTTAATAGTACTTGTACTGCTGCTTCTAAATCTTTTAACTTTGTACTTTGCACCTGCAGACTCGTATATTCTAGCTCATCTGCGTGGCGTGTATAATTTCTGCATCTCCTTCCAGCCAGTCTCAGTCGAGTCGCTATGTCTATCTTTACACCGTGAATGTGTATATTGTAATTTTCGTGTTATCTGCAATTTACGATATTCGAGTAGCAGTAGAATTACACAGTGCATGTATACAGAATCATGTATAAATTTCTAAGTGGGCGTAAGCGAAGATTAGACGATTGTGAAGCATCAAGAAATGCATAGACGACAGTGTTTTCGAAGACAAAATCAAGAAAATATCCTGAAGAATATTATAATTTTGGATTTATCAGCAGTGATGTAAATGGAGAAGAAAGGCCCCTGTGTATGACACACAGGTGCGAGTTTCGTGATATTTTTTAAATATTTAATTATTTCGGTTTTTGAATTGATTGCAAGTGATTTATAGTTGTTATTTAGATATATATATATATATATATATATATATATATATATATATATATATATATATAAATTCCCGATATTTTGATAATTAAATTGCTTTAGCGCCTTTTCATGAAAGTCTCCATTAATCTTGTAAGTAAAATAAAATTTTTATGACGTCATAAGTATCATAATAATATTTCCATTGTATTAAAGCTAGTAGTTAAGAGATTTAATTATTAGGCATACAGATAATACAGCTTATATTAAAATTCTTCGTTATAATTTTATAGATGAAAATTTGTTCGATTGGATTCAGTTTTTTTGTGTGTGTCAAGGCACATGCGTAGTTTTGTTCGCGTATCAGTATCTGAATATACAGTGTGGTTTTCTTTGAAGAATTTACTATAAAGCTTAATTATTTTTAGATAAGTTTTGTTCGGAGTCATTAAGGAGGATGTTTTCCATTCATTTAGCGGTAAATTGTCAATGAATGTTTTTATCCTCAGTATCTTTGTTAAATGATACAGCATCTTTGTTATATGATACAGCATCTTTATACTTTTTAAAGATATATTTCTTAATTTTTTTAATTTTTGTATTAATATATAAAATATTTATTTTAATTTTGAACCTGTGTTTGCTTTATTTTACTCATTCCAATATTGCTAATTAATTAATACCTATATAAAATAATATATTTAAAAGAAACCTAAAGAGAGATTAGTTCAAATTTAACTTATATAAAATAGATAAATAAAATTTTTGTGTACAAGTGTACTGGCGCTCAACTCATATTTTAGACACGTCTTTCCTATGTGGAGACCTTAGAGGTCTCAGATTTGAAAATTCACCGGCTGAGAAAACCTAGTTGGGAAAACTAGTTGTGCATGGTGGTGTAATAAATTATCAAACCCATTATTCATAGCAATATGTTGGATACGAGTGATAAAGTTAATGCTTTTTTTAGAAAGCTAGAATTGTGGAGCACAAATTTAAGGCAAAAGAACCTAGAAATGTTTCTAAATGTGGATGAATGTGTTAAAACTGAAGAACAACATATGGAAGTTGTTTTTGTAACAATAGAAAATCTTTTAACCATACTGGCAAAGAATTCTAAAAAGTATTTTGTTGCTGACTTCAACTTAATAGCAAGTTACGAGTGCGTTAGGGACCGATCTCAAAATACTCCCAAAGGTCTCTCAAATGCTGCAGAAGAAATCTTCATAGACTTCACGGCAAGTGGCGAAATAAAAAGACAATTTAGTAATACATCACTTTTTGAATTTTGGGCAGGGTTGGATGATGAGTTTTCTGCACTGAAAACAAGAGCATTTCGTATACTATTATCATTTTCAACAAGCTACCATTGCGAAACCGGATTTTCTGCGAAGACAAAATATAGATCTCAGCTTTTTTAAACACATGGTTGAATTTCTTTGCGAGATGTGTATAATTTTCCGTCAAAAGAAGTGACTTTATTTGACGGAAAAAAAGAGCATGGAGCTCTTGCCTGTTCCTTGATTAAGAATACACCACATTTCCCTAGATTTGTTAGTAGATGCTAGTAATTTCCGACTGTAATAATCGTATTTTGAGTTGGATATTGCATTATCGTAACATGATTGATAAAAGTTTTAGATATCCCTGTAGTTATTATCGAAAGTATAAACTAAATACAAGGCCGAAACAGTATTTCATAATTGGATAATGTCAGGAGAGGGTTTCCATGTTTTTGTAGTTTTAGTAAGATTTTTGTTGAGTGAGAAAGAAGCATTGAAATATCTAAGGAAGATATTTAAGAAATTGACAACGTTTTGGTTTGTGTCGTACCTAGTGCTATAGATATCATACCAATATTCATGCGATATATCGGCAATGAAAATTGATATTGACCTGATTGAAGGTGCGAGTGTCGATCAAATGAAATGGCTTGGTAATATTACTTGTTGCAAACTCACTATTTGAGATTTGTGATCAGAATACCCTGGATGTGAGGTATAAGCATTGAGTATACGAAATTCTTTCTTGATTGTGTTTAGCAGAAGAATGTTGTCTAAACAAGTGCTGGATATGTGCGATATTCTCATGGGCTTATGCACTGCCACGTCTATACCAAACGGGTTCAATAAATTAAGAAACTGTGAAGATCCGCTTAGAAGTGCATTTAGTGAAGAAGCCCTATCTAAGGGAATAATTTATAGTTGGCACAACGAATTCAAAAGAGATCGGCTTTTTCTCAGTGATGAATTTCGTGAACGACTCCTAAGAACTGCGCTACTGATGAGCATATTCCCGCATTCGAGAAGATCTACATTGGGCATTGGTATGATTCAAATCCAAAGCGTTTTACATCAACAGTTTAGCATGAGAAAACTTTATTGTCATGCATCACTAGCATAAAACAAAACTAACAACTGCGTACCTGCATGCCATAAACGTCAGCGCCATGGACCCTCGTCCATGCAACCCTAGCCTAGCACTCTGCGATTTCTTTTTATTTCTAAAAATTAATGGTAAAATGCATGGAATCATTTCTATATCATCAGATGGAGTAGTAAAAAAAGTTATAAAAACCTGGTTTCTGAAGTATCTCAGAAAGAGTGGCATCATTGTTTTAAGGACTGGTTTCATTGAATGCAAAAATGTATTGATGTTCAAGGGGAATATTTTGAAATCAATAAAATCATTTAATTTTTTTTAAAGAAATCATTGTTCGATTTTATAAAAATTTTCAGTGTCACCCTCGTATCTTTTATTTGCTAATTTTTCAAAAAACAACGAAACAAGTGATTTTGAAACAGAAAGTGAACCAGACGTGGCTGCAATTAGCTCTGTGAATCGCTTGTATATTGCTAAAAAGAAAATGGTATGGTGTGCCACTCCATTACCTCAACCCATGAGAACTGCTGCTGAGAATATTATCTCAGCACAACCAGGACCAACTAAATTTGCAGTATCTAGATGCAGTGATATGATGTCAGCATTTTTGTGTTTCTTTCCGTCTCCAATAGAAAGAATAATTATCGAAAATACTTACAGTTACGGCCGAGTCAAATTTAGTGACAGATGGACCGATATTGATGAAGACTTATTGAGAGCGTATATCAGACATCAAATGCTACATGTGTGGCAAGTTTATTTGTAAAACCAACAGAAAAATATTTTGTTCAGCATGTACTGAAAAAAACTATCATTAAAATCAAATTTGTTGTAGAAAAAGCTTTGTGTTTTGATTTCAATCAAAGAAAAATATAAACTGCATCAAATGGTTCCCAATCGAAGATAAGTAAATTTTCATTTTTTTCAGTCCGGCTTAATGTCAGACACTTGAAATTATGGATATAGATTTATGTTAATAACAGAACACGTGAGCTGAAATCTCAAAGCAATATACGAGTATAATACCGTTTAAAAGTTATAAAGCTAACTAGCAAAATATTGGACCAAATGGGCTTAAGCTAAAAGCAGGTTTAAGAAAATATCTCAAAATATTGACGTGACGGAGCAAATTTTAAATCAGATTGAGAATCGACATAACAAAAGACACATTACACGTGTTGATGTATAAGAAAACCAAACTGTGTTAACCAGTGTTATATACATATATATATATATATATATATATATATATATATATATATATATATATAATTACAACTTTCCATTTTTCATACGTTGTCTATTTATTTCAAGGACACTCTGTGTATTGTATTTTTATTTTAAAATGTGTTCTTTATTTTTATAATCATTTTGTAATTATGTTGTGTTTTACAGTCACCAGCAATTGACTTAATTCAACTCGCAATTCGAACACTAACAAGCACACAGGAGAACGCATTGAGGATGTTCGATAATATATAAATTCCTAACTTTTGAAAGTATCTTTATTTAAAGTTATTTGAAATATTTTTAAAATGTTTTGCATGTTTTTATGTATTGTATTTCATTAATAAATAATTACGTATTTTTAGATAAATATTTTTGGGAAATATTATATTTAACATAAGAAGTATGTGTTTATTACTCAAACAAAATGTGTAGGTTTAGTATCTGCCTTAATAAATTTCCAAGACAAAATTTAAAATATTCACTTCGTTGTAGACGTGTGAAACAAGAGAATGGCCATTAAGCGGAAAAATAAGAAGTGTTTAAGAATTATTTACGGCAAGTGTTGTCCATAATAGCTGTTTCTTTCTGTCTGGATCAAAATACACTTTGACGAATGTTACTGGGAGGACATTTCTGCATTGCTCCGTAAATGTTGTTGGTGGTTGCATTAAATTGAAGCGGTAATTTTACCAGCTTGTAAATCTATCACAGATTTCTAAGTATAGGCGGCTAGTTTTTAGACCGACTGCACCATGTTGGAACTCAGATACTGCAGATTCTTCTCCTACAGACTCGCAATGGGACTCATATATCTATCATTCGCGTCACGTCTTTGTTCTTTAGGCAGTGAATTTCTATTGAAATCTATAGTATTATCTATTTATACGCGCGGAATAGGGATGCAAGGACATTTAAATCACTAACAACATCAATATTTTAATAAAAAGTAAATAAAATAATATCTTCTTGTATGTTCAGCATGTTTGAAAATTACAAAAGGGTTTTACATTGTTATATTTTTAACATATAGCAGAATAACAGAGATACATAATATTGAAATGTAATATAGGTAAGTAATAAAGATAGTAGTAGAATTATAAAATAATATTAAGAGAGCAGCGGGTTATTTATCACAAAAAGCGATAGTTTATTCTGCTCTTTATAATATTATTAATTTATTACTCAAGAAGGGAAATTATATGCTGTCCGTCCGCTCTATATTATAATAAATACTTCTTAGGGATTGCTGTAAAGGAGAATTTAATTACTTTATTAAAATTACTAGATGAGATTGCTAACCTAATACAAATAATAAAATATTCGTACGTGTCTATGTTTTACAATTGCTTTAGTAGTTATTACGCAAAAAAGAACTACCGTTTTAGATTAAATTATATCCGAACTTATATAACTGTGAGTGGTTTATGTAAATATTTATTTATTTGTACCGGAACTTTAGAAATATAAATCTATTGAGAATATTGAGTATTGAGAATTGCAAATACCATGTTAATAAATTTGAATGTACAACGTTAATTTGCAAAACATATGTAAGTAAATGTCGATAGCATTATTATAAAATCATCTTAAATAACTCTGCACTTTTGTATACGTTTGAACCAATTTTCACAGCACTTTTTCCATTTCGATTCAGGTATCTCCAAAATATGCATTTTGAACGTATCTACCGCCTCTTATATCGTCGAAAATCATTGACTATGTAATTAATTTCACACATACGGGAATAAAAAGAAATTGTTGGGTGCCAAATCAGGGTTGTGCGATGGATACCCCATCAATTCGATGTTTTATTTTGATCACTTATTGAGTTGTTTGTGTCGACGTGTGAGATGTGTGAGATCTTATACGAGGGATGTTGTTTTACTGTGGCATATAGCCATAAAAGTACTTTATTGCTTTTCAAAATATTTTCCATAAAAATTGATATACTTCTACACCAGTTATTCCAGTATTCAGTTGGGTTAGTCAAAATTGCCGCTTTGAAGGCATTTTCAGCTTCTTTCGGCGACCGAAATTGTCCATCACGCGCTCCATTCTTGATCTTTGGGAACATAAAAAAATTGTTAGGACTTAGGTCGGGACTATACGGAGGATGATCTAATAATTCGATATTCTGCTACTCCAAGAACTCAATTGTCTTTCGAGCTGTGTGCAAACTTGCAGTGTCATAATGCAGGATGATTCGCCGTTGTCAGTTGGTTTCTAGGAGCACGGCGATTATTTCTAACAAATGGCTGTATACCAACCCGCATTAACTGTTTTTCGATCTTGCAAAGGAACTGTAGCTACATGATCTGATGTTGAGACAAACGTTGTGACCAGCTTTTTCGAAACACTTTGCGAACGGATAAATTTTGTCGGATTCTTTTCATCTTGAAACATCAAAACAGCAGATTGACGTTTATTTTCGGGTCATAAGAATAAATCCATGATTTAACGCCACTCGCGATCCTATTTACGTTTTTTGAGTTTCCGTTATTGAACCGGCTCCAAGTACCAATTAACTCCAGCGACTTTTGCTCTTCAGTTAAAAGATATTGAATCCAACTTTATTTAGGAAACTAACTTTATTACACCTAGTTCATAATGTAGAATCGTTTGGATTGAGGTCTTTGAAATACTCATGGATGTCTCAATTTTAGGATATGTCACATGTCTTCCTTAATTAGGCGGTGTACAGCATCGATGCGTCGTTGATACTGGTGCGTTCACGTTGGACTTCACAGTACCAATGTGAAATTGTCGATTGATGTGGTGCTTTATTGTTGTTGAGTTAATCCGCTCCGAAAGTTGTAAAAATTTATTGCGCGAAAATTTTCTCGACTCAATTCCATCTTTCGGCCTACTTATAAACTTTAAAAATTTACTTTGACTAAATCATTTGCCATATGTTGATGAAACTTTAGATATAGGTTAACAAAAGATTGAGATTAATTTCGATACCAGATGATTTATTACAGGAGCCATCTATGAGGCTATATGCAACATTAAAAAGACATTCCTAGTATTGTCATGGTGATGATCCCGCGTTGCTGGTTGTGTACCATTCAAAATTGATCGTTCTATGATCCTCTAGTGGTATTGCGGCTACATGTCCATTTTCCATTTTCATTCGCTTCGAAGTGCTGCTTACACAAACAACTTTTGTTCGCTTGGGCTTATCTTGGAACATCTACACCGCCGACTGCTATTTGCTTTCGGCGTCATACGTATAGATATCAGATTCGTCATCTATTTAGATGATATACATGGCATTTAGCGTACTGCGATTGTATTTTTTGAGTAATTCTTGGTACCAATCGACACAAGCCCTCTTTGAGCGATTGTCAAAATATGTGGAATCCAACTGGAACAAATCTTTTTAACGGCTAAATACCATATCTTATGTATGCTTGAAATAGTAATGACCAGAAACGCACTACCAGTTCGTGCACAGCATCGATGTATTTTGGAACAACAACTTTTCTTTATATTCGTCCGTGAGCCAACGACTGTCAGGATTGAATTTACTAATCCAGTAATATACTAGTAATATACAGTAAATTCTAAAACTAAAAAAGACGATCAAAAAAAATTATTCACAACAATGTCATTGTGCACAAAATATATCATAATACTAATAAAGAAACATGTGCATATAAATAATAACGTAATAGTAATGTTTAAGCATCTACATATAACTTACGAGAATCCATCTCTGAGATGTTGGTTAGCATTTTTGCTTATGTGCTGCTAGATAGGGCTTCTCACCATGACATTTCGGCATGGAAAATGTGGCAGTGCTCCTCGAAGCAAACTTCGGAACATTGATATTAATCTGTCCCAACAGTAAGGAACAATAAATTTCAATATTAATCAAGTTTTGCAAGAAGTTAACGTTTGCCACATTAGGACGCAAATCCAAGGTTACTATGTCGTCTCTGAATACTTTCGATCTGCAATTTCTGAAATAAGTATATCGGTCTGCAAACTACAGATTCATGTTTACTTCGCACAAGCGAATAAAATAGACTAGTACATTAGCGTCATTCAAAATTTTTTCCCAGAATGAAACGAAGAGTTTTAGCCGCAGCTTGCGTCATATCATCTATGTGACTTGCATAGGTTCAAAATTATCAAACAGTATGCCTAAGTCTTTAATATTATGAGAAGTTTGTAGATTGTCCCTGCTCAGTTTATAATTGAAAATGGTACACAGTACTTGTTGATATTGAGGCTTAGTTTGTTTATTTGGTACTACAACCAAAGTAATCATAAGTTATATTGTTAAGTCATCATCATGAATGGCATCATTATTGCCATTCATGCAAGAATAGATCCTCAGATCATAGGCATAGGTCAGTCCTCAACATGTAAATGTACCAAAAGAATTGATATATTGAAGGAAGAAGAAGAGGGATCAGGTATGAACAGAAAACTGAAACAATAAAAATTTTGTTATTTATGTGCCAAAGGCGCGAGTGAAATTGGTGTAAATTACATCAGTTTGTCTGCGACTGTCGATGACGATACTGAGGTCTTGAGCAAACCAAATTAGTTACCATTATCTGTCCGGTTACAAAACCGCGTTGAACTAAGATGAAAGATCTTGTATTTGCATATACAGAGTTATATAGAATTTGCTAAAAAGTATTTGCAAAATAACACGGATTTGCTACAGGTCCATAATCTTTTTAAAGAAACTTTTTCGCGGTTTCTATAAATACCATTCGGCGGTTTTCATAAGTGATGAATGTGATCATCGCTAGCATTTAAATTAGACTTAAGTTTCATTATTTCATTGAGATAGTATTATCATCAACTTCACCAATACAAGGCTAAAAAATAACTGCATCTAGCACAGTCTCTTCATCATCTGAGATAGATTCACAATTTCATTAGAAGTATTGAATGTAGAAGTAACATCGTGCATTGCAGAATGGATACCTTCGTTGTACCTTCGTTGTGGTGAGTGAAACTTAAAAATTTTTAGGATATCGTCGCAGACTGTCTTCAGCATTACGGATAAATACTTTGTAGACAGTACCAATTAAATTTTTAATTAATTTGTTTAAGTCTGCTGGATTCACTATAGAAGCATAGTCTTTTAGTAGATTTTCATTTACAAAGATAGTAGTTTTTTAGACTAAGATTGTGTTTAATATTATTTGCAAATCAAAACGGAAAATTATGATCTTTGGTGATTGATTAATTAAGAGATTGCTCCTATAGAAAATATAAACGACAAAATAAAAACGGATATAAACGTTATATAATGAAACAGATATGCAAAATACATATCCGTAACTGTAAACATGGACAAACACCTCGTATTTTTAGCATTTACTTCTGTTCAATACATATGTTTCAGCCATCTAGGCCTCATCGGTTGAACTAGTGAAGCAATGTATATACAAATTAATACAGATCTGTTAAACAACGGATCTGTATCTGTATCTACATTTACGCTAAAATCGTCTCCAAGCCATAACTAGTTTCGTTCTATCAGGCGACACCAATTTAATCAGTGACATCTGACGGAAGAAAGCAACTAGGCCAGAAAAGGCGACCTTCCGCTCGAATAGCAAAGCTATTACAAATAAGCGGATATTGGTGCTGTCCATTAACACGCGCCAGATGGCGGTAAATATACAAAAAAGGATATTTATCAATACGTTTTGCACGTATTACGCAGTTGTTATATAATGAAACAGATATGCAAAATACATATCCGTAACTGTAAACATGGACAAACACCTCGTAAGGCCTAGATGGCTGAAACATATGTATTGAACAGAAGTAAATGCTAAAAATACGAGGTGTTTGTCCATGTTTACAGTTACGGATATGTATTTTGCATATCTGTTTCATTATATAACAACTGCGTAATACGTGCAAAACGTATTGATAAATATCCTTTTTTGTATGGATATAAACGTAGTAATGGAAAAGAAAAAAATACTAACCAAGAATTAAGGAAAACTGTAATACGCT
The DNA here is from genome assembly GCA_935421215.2 of Melolontha melolontha. Taxonomy (NCBI): domain Eukaryota; kingdom Metazoa; phylum Arthropoda; class Insecta; order Coleoptera; family Scarabaeidae; genus Melolontha; species Melolontha melolontha. Next base: position 156,147,186 of record OW285235.1, read on the forward strand.
CTCCAACCTTTCTCAAATAAACTTAGAGAAATATTAAGACATAACACATATTACATTTAATAAATTATGAAATATAAGTGCTACGGCTCCAAGACCAAAATATGTTGAAGGTGTTCGGCTAATGGAACCAAATGTTTGTGATGAATCCGGTTTCTGGCGGTGATTCATCCACCCCAGTTATTAGAATCACGACCCCGATGTATGCTTTACCCCGCACAGGTTGTAAGGCTGTATACACTTTACTTTTTAAATCTTCGGTGACTGTTAAATGAATAAATGTACTTTCATCTAAATATATTTATTTACACTATATACATTTATTTTTGGATCTATAACGATTTATACTACAACTGCTGGTGAGACTGGTATCCCTTGTTAAAGTATTATTGTTATGTTGATCTTTATGAAAGACTGCGTGTCTTATTGCTGATGTACGACTGTTCTGTTTTGTTGTTCAGTTGTTACTGTGCTTGAGAATGTTGTTGCTCGTTATGATGTGACGAATTATACTGTTGTGTTAAGACTGTGTTGCAATTAGTTAAGAATGTACCACTACCTCTACAAACTATTACATAATTAAAAACGCGTATTGGTTGTACAGTGTATTGATTGACGTCATAACGGGGGATTTTTTTAATATAAATTCGTCGAAACGGTACCTACGGGTAACAATATCAAAGTTTACGATAGGGTCTTAAAAATCTAATCTTAACTAATACACACATAATAAAATATCATTACTAATTAAGTATTACTTGGTATTGTAAATCCAAGTATGTCCTTCCTGGTAAACTTCCATTGTTTAGTAATAAAATTTATTATACAGATTTAGAAAACGTGATCTTAAGAATGGATATCCAGATTAACCACCGTCTAGATATTGTTTACTAATATCCCTAGGTAATAAAACAGCGGTCTACATCATAAAGCAATAAATTTGCAAATATAAAAGATATCACTTTCGTAGAACCTAAAGAAAGTTTTATAATTTAAATATGATAATCAAATTATATTATACAGTGGTTTAAACTTGAAAATTGGAAATTTTATGTTTGAATTTTATATTATAGGTTTACTTACATTTAACTATTGTTAAATGTAAGTTTGAAATTAAAATATTACAAAAGGATATTAAATGTATTCTCAACAATAAAAAAAACGTCAGATTAAGGAATGAAATCAACTAAGATAAGTCATTAAAGACTCCTACTCGTAAAAAAATCGCTAACCTGAAAAAAAATAAAAATGGAATCAATTACAAATGTCGATTCTGAAGAAATACCTGTAATCAGAACAAGCGAAACAAAACAAGTTCTCAGTAAGTACATAATAATTACCTTAATTTTTAAGCCGAGTCTTATGGTGGATTTAAAGAAATAAATACAACTATCAATTACTGTACCGACAGCAATTTTGATAAAATTAACATAATGCCTTTCGATTATTAGATACGATACATCTATTCATATTGCTCGTATTGCGCAAGACGAAATGACGACTGTCAGTGCCAATAATTAGACAATTCTCCATACTACCTTGACTTGACTCCCAGGGCTTACATTTTGTTTAAAAATTTAAAGAAGAGCTTCAAGAGAAATAATTTTAGGGCGGCAACTAAGTGCTACAGCTACAGCTGTTATTGTTCATTTAGGAAACAAGCTTCTACAAGCGATTACATTTATTTTATGATTAATTAAGCGATACAATAGAGGTGTAAAAATAAAGAGCGATTATACGATTGATAAACGAAATAAATGCTGCTACGTTTTAAATTCCTTCACATGTTTACTTAACATTTTATGGCCTGGTATATTCGGTTCGCTTAAATTTCATCATTTTCATTTTCTCGAGTACGTTGTCGCCATCTGTGTAATTTTATTTCTATGGTATATTCGCCCCTCTCAACCGCTGGCGATGTTTAGATGCAGGTGGGAAGAGAATTCATTGCTTGATGTGCTGTAAGTGAGCACTGTGGGTTAATAGGTGCTTTCGACTGCACTCTTGAGGGTATAGAGTGACGTAATTCTGCGTAGTTCGAAAAGTCGCATTTTTAGCGGATAAGAACGCAGAACGTTAACGGTTAGGAATTTCCGAGTACTGTTTGCGAACAATTGGCGGAAAAATGAAAAAAGACCCCTGTTGCCTGAGTTTCTATGATTGGCAATTCTGGAGCGTGAATACGGACTATTGCAGCCCTCCGGAAGTAGTAATCCAGGCCTCAGACACTTTTATCTTATCAACGAATCTAAATCCGACGAATCATCTTTAATTACCGTCATCCACTGGCCTTTGTGATTCTGAAGGACAACAGGGACTCGTATATTTTCTTGGTATCACTTTTGACTTAAATTTCCGTTTTGAAGTTTTAAAAATTTCATATATTCACTAACTTTCGAGATGAATTTTTTTTATCGATTCATATTAGAATCTTTGTAGCGTTTCAGAAGTTCATATTATACATGGAATTTTTTTTTGTAATAACTACTGTAATCTAAGTGCTATTTGCTTGCAATTTATTTTACTTTGGTAATTTATTATATCGAATTTTTAACCTAATATTTTTCTATTCATTGACCGCTTATATATAATATTATTTTTCTTAAAGATATTCTAAATTTATTTGGTAACGTGAGAATTTCTTCTCTGTATATATTTTTATGTGCCAACACCAGGGCTTGGCCGTCGCTTATATAAACAAGAACAAGAAACCTTCTGCAATTCGTGCAGGTGGTGTTATCGCGATTTAAAATTTTATTTGATTTAAAACTTTATTGTTAAAAAAAAATTAATTTAATTGAGATATACGTCATACCAATTATTTGTTATTGCTGGAATTACTATTAATTTGTAAAGCTTTCGTAGGGTACCGTAGGAAGACTAATTTGTTTCTTTAATTAATCTGTATTTTTCTTAGTTTTTCTTGCGAATTAATTATATTATTAATATTAATTATTAATGTCTTCTTTACACTGAGAAAAGTTGTAGAGCGTATAGTACTGGAAAAATAAAAGACAGTCACCGCAAAGTGGTATATCGAAAACTGCCTGACCAGTAGCACTGGAATATATTTGTCCTCGGCCGATACCAGCTACCTAGTTTTTCTACGACGGAAAGGATTCGGCCCATCGTTACAACGTCATTACCGAGTATTTAGAAAGAATCAGGATGAAGTTGTTAGAATATCCACTTTATAGCCCAAATATCACTTCATGCGACTTTGGACTTTTCGACAAATAAATAAGTGCATAAAATGTGGTGATTTTTTTTTGAAAGATTGTGAAAATAAAATCCGTATTGCTTTTATAGTTCTCTTTGTACATTTTTATGTAAATGTTCTTTCATAGTTAAGCCCATCGTATAGTGTCTAGAATCGTGAGTAGACTTTCTTTCACTTTCATCTGCAAATATTGAGAAAGAGAACATATAAAAGCACTTGATACTAGTATACTAATGGAGAAAAGCCATGGATGTATGTGCCACTTTATTTAATATTTGTGAACAAAAAGGTTTATAGTTTGGGAGAACTTCGAATTGTCTTTGAAACCAAGAAGCACATCAGCTTAAATTCTAGATTTAGAATTTAGTCTACTTAATCATGTTGAAGTGCGAATAAAAATAGTCGAAGAGTTTACAATGAACGGAACCTTTTTAAGAAAAGAGCTGGGACGGGGTGATATGATGTTTTTGAAAATGTTTACTGGAAAATGTATTTAAAACTTGAATTGTGCCGGAAAGAGTATGAACATAAATATAAGAGTTCTAAATCACCTTCGTTTCTCAAGTGATATAATTCTTATTAGCTAGAACATGGGATATTTTTGGAACGTAAGGGAAAATCGGGCTATCGAGAAGTATCGGGATATATTGTGCTATGTGCCCTCACGAGCAATAGTTCTGCGCCTCGGTACTCAACGTAATACCTACTCACGATTTATCAACTTACCCCACGATTGACCCGGAGATATTTGGCTGAGAGACCAGCTCAGTTAAGAGGCGAGCGCCACCGTGTTTAAACTCTCGAGCCGTTACAGTGAACACAGACACTGCCGACAGTAAATTAACTAAATCGTAGGTATATACGTGGACAGTTGTTACCATAACAATAAAACAACAAGTATAATAACAATAACAAGAGAGAGTTTGTTAACAATAAACAAAAACAAACCAAGAAAACGTCATAAGCATATAAGAACAATGCTGAATTATATAAAAAAATCCACAAGACCAAAATATCTCCATAATGCTTATGAGCCACAAAAATTTAATAAATAAAAATTAATATATCAATATCCAACTTGATAAATCTATCCATCTTGAACTATTTATCCACCTTGGATATGAAATATTATCATGTGCTTGTAAAGTTAATCTGGTGCTAACAAAAGTACCACATCCTAGCAAAAACAGTCTCTGCTCGTACTAGCCACGTAGCCTATACAGGAACTAGCAAAACGTATCTGACCTTGTTAAATTCAAGAAAGAAAGAAAGGGACGAGTACATAGCAGGCTCGATCTTATATAGGAGAGCTGCGTAGTTGTTTCGAAAAATCAAAGACAGATGAAAACACGGTTGAGAAAAGGTAAGATGTAAGCATAATGACTTTATTACGCTACATTATAATTAAGATAGAGAGGAAAAATACAAAACAGCTCAATTGAATAGGAAATTTTAATTAAATACATAGATAAAGAATTTCTAATTAGAAAGGAAAATAGTCTAGTAACAATTAGTCAAAGATGTTGCTGTTATTCGAATACGATATGAGAAAATTGAAAATAAAGAAGTTATTGCCTGATCATTCTAAATAGTCAAAAAACACAAGATTTAGTTATGAAATTGCTTCAAAACATAATATTTTAATTTTACAGAAATATATTTGCAGTAACTATATAATCCGCCACTTCAAATATCAAACTCCAAGCAGATATGTTATGGCACATGTGCCACTCAACTGTCAGAATCATGTACCTCAACCTAAGTCGTTGACAATGAACCAAACAAGCTGAGAAATGGTTTAAATAAACTAAAAATCCGTACCCAGACAGGATGAGAATTTAAGGTACATTTGACGTAATGTCAAACCAGCTCTCTAATTAATATAGCATTTCAGACAACCTTATGCAAGATAAATAACTTATAAGAATGGCAAATATACATGACACAACCAGACGTTAATGCTGTGGAATACATAACGTAATTATAAGCTAACTAAACGAAAACTAGGACCTTAAAAAATATACTCGAGGTACAATGATATTAATAACGATCTAGAATTAGTGCGTATTAATAATAATAATAATAATAATAATAATAATAATAATAATAATAATAATAATAATAATAATAATAATAATAATAATAATATTTCTTTATTGTCCAACGGGTTACCAGTTGAAGGACAAATACAATACAAAACATGTACACAGATTTCAACATTATTAAGAGCATATATGTAAATCTATACAAAATACAATACACATTCCGAAGCAAAACCATACATATAATACAACAGTCATCACAATAGATTGTTCAATCCATCCATAAATATATCTTCGTAGTACAAATTTGCTGCTCTGCACATTCTCAACATCGGAGAATAACGGTATAACTCAGTCCTAGGTGATGGCAAAAGGAAGGTATGTCCATGCCTAGCGGATATCCTAGGAAAGTGGAAGTTCAAACACGACAACAGGTAAGGCGCATCTATCCCACCATTAATAAGCTTCCATATAAATCTCGCTCCATGAGTCTCCCGGCGATAGCTCAGAGACTGAAAATTATGCCTATCCAGAAGCGAAGCATAATCGGAAGCGCATGGTGGGTACGTTCCATCTAATTTAAAGGAGAGGAATTTCAAAAAGCGCCGCTGCACCTTCTCAATTGAAAGTTGTAAGTAAGTGTAGTGAGGTGACCAGACAGGTGATGCATACTCCAGTTTACTACTCACAAAGCTTAAAAACAATGTCTTTAATAGGGAGACACTGTTAAAGTATTTGCAGCACCGCATAATGAAGCCCAAAACTCTCGCCGAAGAGACAGACAAATCATTGACATGAAACGAAAAACTCAAGCGGGAGTCAAATGTTACCCCAAGATCTCTAATCTGATCAAGTCTTATCAAATCGCAATCATTTATAGCGTATGTTGAATCAATGGGACAGCTTTTCTTTGCGTAAGATACAAAGAAACACTTTTTTTGGTTTAAGGTTAACTTATTATTATAGCACCAGACGACAATGTCATTTAAATTCTGCTGCAAAATTAGTATGTCGTCAACATCATTGATGCAGGAGTAAATTTTTATGTCATCCGCGTATGCAAGAACCGGGCAAGATAAGGACATAAGCAAATCATTAATGAATATTATAAATAACAGTGGTCCAAGGTTGGACCCCTGCGGAACACCAGATGTAGAGACATATTCAAATAAATTATAGCCATTGTACGACACATAATTGATTCTGTTGCTAAGATAGGATAACAGCAGTGTAAGCAATGAAGGGCTGCAACCCATATAATATAATTTATTTAGTAAAATATTATGGTCAATCACATCAAATGCACTGGTCAAATCATTATAAATAACATCAAGTTGTCCCCTCCTGTCCAATTCCTGCGCAATACAGTGAGTAATGGAAACCAGATTTGTCACAGTTGAACGTCCACGATAAAATCCATGTTGAGACGTCGAAATGAGAGATTTTACGTTAGAGTAAATGCAAGTATAAATATAGTTCTCAAATACTTTGGCAAAATTTGAGAGTAAAGATATAGGTCTATAATTCTGAAGCTGCTTCTTATCGTCCTTTTTGAAAACAGGAGTAATTCGAGAGCGCCGCCATACTTCAGGAAATGTAGATGTTCTTATACACAAATTAATTATTATAGATAGAGGCTTAGCAAAAGCAGAACGAGCCTCTCTGGCTAAAAAACCCGGAAACAAATCATCACCAGAGACATCATTTGAACGAAGCGAGGCCATAATATTAATTATTTCATCCTCAGATATGTATTGAAGAGAGAAAAGTGAATTACTACTCTCAGAAGCGTCCAAGTGAAAACTCGTACCTGCACCAAAAGCAGATGCAAACTTACGAGCAAAACCATCAACTATATCCCGAGGCGTATTAAAATTAACTAAATGGAAAAACAATATCGCTGTTGACATCTCAACTGTTACATCTCAATGTTACAGATAGCAAAAATCGAAATACTTACACAGTATAGGCACCTAATAAATGTGTAGAAAATAAGCAGAAACGACTCTTAGATGTAGGAAAATAATTTAATATTGGAAATTTCCACGATATATACCTGGACATTCAAAAGTAAATGACACCCAAAGCAATTATTATAGGTAGGTTTAGTTTAATGATGGAACCCGACAGTTCAAAATATATATACGCTACAGTTAACCAAATTTTTGACTATCGTAACAGGAAGATATTGTCATATAATTGATACTTTTTTCCGGAGAAGGTATGAACAACTTGATGGTAATTACTGGTTTCAGCAGGATGACATGCCGAGAATCAGCATTAATATGCGGCGTGATATGTGTCCCGGCCGTTTAATTTCTCGTAACGGGAACATAATCAGGCCAGCTTGGTCGCCTGAATTAACAGCGCCAGACTTTTTTCTGTGGGAATATCTAAAAAGTCGTGTGTATAATAATAGATCCCGTAATCTTGAAGATATTAAACAAAACATTGTAAATGAAATTGAAGCAATTCCACTGGAGATGTTAGGTGGATTAGATGGATGATTTCGTGCGACGACTAGAAGAATCTGCAGCAAAAGACCTACGTTCTCAAATTTTTAAATAAAAAAACTCACAGAGTTATAGATTAAGATGTTGTCTGTAATTATTTAATATTTAACCAATAAAAAATTATTCCATATTAAAAATCGTCAATGCATTTTGGAATTTCCTATAGTATATACTGATAATAATCATTTATATATAAAAAGCTTCAATATCTGCACTTTGCTGCGTGTAACATTTGTTGTGAGCAAATTAACACAATAAACTTGATCAGAAAACTGAAAATTATTCAAAATATAATAATGCGTGCGTATTATTAGGATCTTAGTTTAAAGAACCATAATAAAGAACAATAATATAAAAAATAAAGATGATGCAATAACTAAGATACTTACTAGGAAGTAGAAATGGGTAAGAAGGACTAAATATTTTATACAATGGCGATTAAGTTTACGTAAAAGAATTAGACGACATTTGTAACGAAGATGGTTAAGCGGTAGTAGGATAAAATCACGTAAAATAGCATGGCATCGTAAAAAATCTAATGGGAAATGCTAGGGAAGGCTTATGTTATAGAAAGGCTGAAAAATTAGTTCGAGAAAAGTTTGAAATTAATTTCACAATGTTATGAACCTAAGAACACCAACTCTAGGTTTGCACTTGTTTTCTCTTATGAAGATTTGTTGTAGTCCCTTTTTTCGTTTCAGTATTACTCAAGAGTTCCTTAAGTATTTTTTTTCTGGCATATTGCTAAAGGATAATTTATATAAAATTTAATTTTTTTGTAATTTCTCAATTGGTACCAAATTATGGAAAATTTCATACAAAAATGAGTAATTTTCAGTAAATTGCTACATATTTTTAATTTCAATAATGTTACTAATAATCTGATAATCTATATTGAGGAATGATGTACCAATGTTATGGTTCATGTAGGTTCGTAGACGAAAGTGTTTGCGATTATTCCGGTTTCTGGAGGTGATGCTTCAACGTCAGTTACTAAAATCACGACCCTGATGTTGCTTCACAGTGCAAAGGTTGTTAGGCTGTATAGACATTCTTTTTTAGAATCGTAGGTGAGTTTGTTAAATGTATAAATGATCTTTCATCTAAATAAATTTATTTACACTATATACATTTATTTTGGATGTACAATGACCTATACTAACATAAAACTGCTGTTGAGACTGGTGTATCTTGTTAAAATATGATTGTTTGATGTGAATGTTATGAAGAGAATGTTGTCTTAAGACTGTGTGTCTTGTACTGATGTTGAGTTGATACTGTGTTTTAGTTCATACTGTCTAATATAAATGTTATGTTAAGCCCTGTGTGTTTTCTACTGATGTTGAGTTGATACTCATCTATTCTGTACTCTTTTGAAATAGGTAAAAATATACCTTTACCCTTACAATATTACATATTAAAATTGTATTGTTTGAATAGTGTATAGTTTGAGGTCATAACAGGGAATTTTTGTGTGTTCATTTCTTGGAAATTGTGCATACAAGAAACAATATCCAAGGTCTACGATAATGTCTTAAAAATGTAATCTTAACTAATAATAAAATATCATTACTAATTAAGTATTAGTAGGTGTCATAAACTTAAGTATGTAGTTCCAGATCGTCCTTTGTTAGAGTAATACAACTTACTATACATATCTAAGAAACGAGATCTTAACAATGAATATCCCAATTACGCTTAGTTTACTAATAACCCTAGGTAATAAAACAATCGGTCTGATATACAAAGCAATAAATTAATTTGGAAAAAGATGCCGATTATGAATAACCCTAGATAATAAATAAATTTGTAAATGTAAGAGATATCGCTTTCTTAAAATTTAAAGAAAGCTTTACCATTTGAATGTGCTATCTGGTTATACAGTGGTTTAAACTCAAAAATGAAAGTTAAATATTTACAAAATTGGAAATGTTTATGTTTGATCTATATCCTAGATTTACTTATATTTAACAATGAAAAATGTTTCAAATTAAAATATTACAAAAGGATAGTAAATGTATTCTCAACAAGCTACATTACTGTTTAGTAGTTCGTAAGTTGTTAGTGTTCAGTGAAATTATCAGAACATAGGTAAGCATATGAATTCAAGGAAAAAATTCTATGAAAACACAACAAATTATTCTTGAAAATTTAACTTCTAATTATCATTGACTATATGATTTAGACAATTATTTGGATATAAAAAATACTATCTATATAATATGTATAATATAATAAGTACTTTAAATTATACTAGAGGTATATTATGCTGTATTAGAAGTTTCATCTTAGCAGTTACAGTTATAAATAATAGATATATTTATCAAGATTAATTCATTTTAAAAATAGGTGATCAAAGACTAATTGTAACGACCGAATTTTTATTTATGACCAACTTTGACTAATAAACAAAGATTGCAATAGACTTCCTACACTACTGTTATGTATTTGGAACGTAGACAGTGGACTTGCCAACATTTCTGTTACTACAGGAGGGCGTTTATAATGAAGCCACTTGGTGAGCAACAATGATACTAAATGACATTGAGCATAAAAACGATGTTTAACAATTGCACGAAGTAGATTTCAGCGGCGCGTGTCTACTTAAATCGGAAAACTACTTTGTCATTTTCTTTTTATAATCACTACGAATTCGATGCCAATGTCTGTTCTTTAGCATACAGCTGTTCTTGTAAGATGCAATTAAGTAACTATGTATACACTTCATTTAGCAAGCCGTTATAAAACTAAACGTCAGGAACATATGCGAATAGTTCTTAAAGCAATAGCAATATAATATTTTCAAATTAAATTTTAAGCTATGGTATGTTCATTTTTAAAGCAATATGTTATTTTTATTAATTTGGTATGTTTAATATTTTTCCATAATAAATAATTAAGTATATTTATATATTTAATTTCGCACGAAATAAAAAAAAATTACAATACGATAAAATATAAATCACCATTTATTAACTCTTAAACAACAAGACAACTGCTGGGGACAATAATATACCGAGTTTCTTGTTAAGAGATTGTGCAAATTGTTTGTTAAACCATTGGCCTTAATATTCAACCGAAGCTTAAAATAGTCAAAATTTTCTGCTCCGGGAAAATAACTAGACTATGTTTTTAAGAAAGGAGATCCCGCAGATGTGAAGAACTTACAAACCTATAGCTATCCTCTCTAACTTCTCCAAAGAGTTTGAACAGATACTGTATAATAACATTTTACCAAAAATACGGTCTTACATATCGCTATGTCAACATGGTTTCGTGCCTGTTAGATCTACTACAACAAATATCACCATCATAACGTAAGAAATTGCACAGAACTTGATCGAGGTGGCCAAATGGATGTTACGTACAAATATATATTTTTCGTGCGCCTTTGATTCCATTGATCCTGGAATTCTACTTCAGAAGCTAACTACTTTGGATTAACTGCATCCATTCTATAGTTATCTCCATAATATATAAAATTAGGTCTATTACAATGGATTTAAGTTATTTACTTGCATTGTGACGTTGGGGGTGGCTGAGGGCTCAAACTTTGGACCTATTTCTTCTTCAATGTTTATTAATGATTTGTTCACATCTGTTCCTTATTCGAGCTGGCACATGCAGGTGATGTGAAATATATATATATATATATATATATATATATAATAATATATATCCTGTCATTCATATTTTGTATTCTCTTGATAAAGGCGTATACAGCCGAAACATGTAGAGTTTTTTAAATACATATATTTTGAAGTAATATACCGACCTTTAATCGCCTACTGATTAGGTTTACCATATATATATATATATATATATATATATATATATATATATATATATTGATAAAAAGCAGAGATGCTGTTAATTATAAAAAGAATAGTATTTATGTTGAGCGAGAAGTGATAAGTTAAATTAGTTTTAAAAATAATAATTGGGCGCCTTACTAAATGTGATACACTTCTCAATGTACGCAATCTCTGTTTTTGCTTGCCAACTAGTCTCAGGGTGCATGAAATCTGTGTATATATGTTTAAATGAATGATATATCTCAGGCTCGTCGTGACTAAAAGTAGTTGCTTCCTTATAAGTAATTTAAATAAACGATTATCAAGAGAAATAACTTCTACAACTGTATCTACATCAATAAAAGATCTATATCAATATAAACAAAATATATTTATTGTATTAAAAGAAGAAAACTGTAACATGTACAAATATAAAAGTTTAAGTGGAATGTGAACTATATATGTCTATTATAACAAGGTGATAAATCGACAAGGTTATGTGTGTTGTTATTTTATAATAAATGTGTACTACAATTATATGAACAATCTCTAATACGTAGGTAAGTACCTTTTAATTATATGTACAGAGTAAAATAAATATATTATTTAGGAAAGTCATATTTTTGAAATGATATCTGGTAAAAGGTAAAAAAAATTCGAGAATCTTTATTTATTTATGTGATTCAATTTTTAAAGAAATAAATTAAAGACGATATTTATTAGTACCGTAGATATAGTTAACCTGTGGTTCTGCTTGTAGGTTCTAAGCGGCTATGTTGTCGAGTATTGCTGATGTAAGTTACCCCGAACGCTCTCCGATGTTGGCGGCCTGTGCGGGAAGTTTTGATGACGCTCTCGAAGTTTTCCTCGGACTCGAAATAAGTCTGCTAGAATCTCTCTATGACCTGGTATTGCTGTTGGACTTGAGGTATTTGCTTGATCTAACACTCCTCCAAGTAGTAAATGGCCTGTAGTCCTTCTTAGATATATATTTTGGGTATTTTCGTGTACTTGATAACGAAATTAATCGTTTCACGCTTTATTTGGCGTTTATTCGCAGAAATTCGGTTATTTGCCAAAATCTCGCTTGTAATTTACTACCAGTCTTTCTCAGGTTATCTAATTTCACTTTAGCACTGTTTGTATATTTTAAAATTGATTAAATTTAGAATTTTCTAATTGAGAATCGAAAAATACGTCTTATGCGTTTATGAATTTTACATAAGATGATGCCGATAGCGTCTGTTTTATAATCAAAGCCTATTTATTTACTCTCTAAAAAAGTCTCGAAGTTTTTCCTTTAAAACTAATTTCTAAGACATATTTTAACTATACATTATATATTATCTAGATTTAAAAATTATTTAAAAAATTCTAACCTAATTTTTATGTCAATCTTAATATTACTTTGCGTAAATTGCGCACGATAAATATTTACATTTCGGAAGATGTCGATTAGTGGGCGTGTCTTACTATCGTCGATATAATGTATAGATGTATATGAATTTAAATATTGTTACTTTCGCGCTAAGATTTGAATATTGAATAGAAAATAATATAAATGAAATTAATGAAAGAAAAAGAAATATACTAATTTAAGATTGTGATATTATCGATATATAAATTCGCATACATTTCGACACTACTAAAACTTGCTAATTCCGTTTCATACCCTTGTTTACATAAATATTCGTGATGTTGAGTAACCTATTTTTCCCATTTCAGTTGCTGCTCTAAGGGTACGTCTTGTATCAGGCATCATTGCCGAAACATGTAGAGTTTTTTTAAATATATATAAAAAGCGTTCAATTAAATTTTACCTCTAGTAGTCCATGACAATAAAAATGTTTGTCGTAACTTGTACTATTTACATTTGCATCAGTTGTCAATTTGACAGACTATTTATTCTGATGTATACTTAGTTGGAGCTTTTTGAAATTGCTTTGTAATTTAAAATTGATTTAAAATGGTTTTCACTGTTCAACACAAATCATTCATGGTTGAATCTTATTTTTGGAACGGACGTAATATTAACGGACAATGGCACTATTTTCTTGAAGAATGCTTAGAGGAATTTAGAAATATGTTTCCAAACTTCGTCTTTGATTTTGATAGTTTTTGGTACACAGTTAAATATTGCACTAAGGTTTTCAGAGAAACAGAGAGTGTTATACGGAAAGAAGACAGTGGCCGTCCGAAAAAATGTACGGAAGAGCTAGTTGACGATGTAACGCAAATTATGAATGATACACCAGGAACATCCATACGAGTATTCTCTCCACGAGTGGGTGTTTATCTGAATGGATATGTTAACTCACAAAATATAAGGATGTGGAATACTAAGAAACCGCATGACTGTTATGTTGTTCATCCACAGAAAATTGGTGTATGGTGTGCGATTAGTCGAAGAAAAATCATTGGCCGTATTTTCTTTAAAGGAGAAAGGTATCGACAAGAAATTATTATGACATTTATTGAACAGCTTAATGAAGAAGAAATAAATCAGGGTTACTTTCAACAATACGGAGCTAGAGTGCACACAGCTTGTGAAACAATTAATATGATACGGAAATTTATCAAAATCGGTTGATAAGTTTAAACATCGAACATGAATTTCCAACAAGATCTTGTGATGTTAACCCCTGTGATTTTTTCTGTGGCCTTTTTAAAGAACTCAATTTTTTGGGTACAGATACCTGATCTTGCAGACCTTCAGATCAGAATTGCTGAAATAATTAACGAAATCGACGATATGCTACTACAAAACGTATTCTCCTTCATTAGAAGAAGATGTTAGAAATGTCTCGAACAAGGTGGTGGCCACTTTCAACAATTTTTATAAAATGTTACTTGTTTGTTGCAAATAAACGTATCTCATTTAATTAAATATTTTAATTTTATTATTTTGACATTTATCATGTCATTCAAATAGTTCATAACCAACAAAATTCATATTAAGAACTTAAGTAAAAAGCTAAGATATACGTATAATTTCCACGGGCAACTTCGAGGTAAAATTTAGTTGAACGCTCGTTACTTTGAAGCAATAAACCAGACCTTTAATCGCCGACTTATTTAGTTTACCAAGGTCACGAAGATATTATATATATATATATATATATATATATATATATATATATATATATCAAAAACCCTTTTACCCTAAAGGGTGTCGGGTAAGTACAGCCTAATCTAAATTATGCACAAAATTTCTCCATAATGTTCGGTTACTGGCCAGTGATTTTGCTTCTTTCCAGCTCTTTCCCCTCTTCTGGATGCTATTTACAATGATTTCCTCCCATACTGATGTGAAAATATACTGTGCAGTAAATAGTTGCTTTGATGCTGTGGTTCTACAGAAGGGTTTGAATCAAATTGTGAACTGGTGTAACATTAACTCTTTAGATTCAAATTTCGGAAAGTATAATGTTGCTTCATTTATCAGAAGATTGAATGCTGTGTGGTTTCTTACCCTATCGAATACATTTCTATAACTAATTGTTATACCATTAAAGATTTGACTACCATCTTTGACAGCCAACTAACTTTTGCCAATTATATATCTAATATGTGCAGCATTAAAGTCTCTTGAATTTATCACACGTATAACGAGAGATTTACTGATTCCCTTACATTAATAACACTATTTAATGCATTCGTAAGAAGCAAATTGGAATGTTTTGTATTATGCTGTGCATAATTAGATGATTGAAGCGGTTCAACTTAAATTTTTTAAATATTTATCATACAAAACGGGCGGTATTGACTATGAACTTTTGCTCAAACGCCATGCAATTGAGTCTCTGAGTGAGCGTAGAAATAATGAAAGTGTATCTGTCATTCACGTGCTGGTGAATGGTATGATTAGATTCTTCAAGTTGGCATACTTAAATTGAATGTGATCTAGAAATTGAAATACCTACATATAGAACCAAAGTTTTACTACAGCGCCGCTTGTACATTCTGTTGTGAACGCATGTTTGATTTATAGTGACGTATTTAGCGCTGGTGTTACTTAAATTAACTTGGCGTCATATATACTTTTTATTGTGTATTTTATTTTATTTTGTTCTTTTAATCGACTAGTGCGCTGAAGATTAAAAACTATTACAAATAACATATTGAATTTATATACTAAATTATTATAGCAGTCTATTATAAATTATAGACCATGCTAATCTGTATTACTTTAAATTATTATTATATCTATTTTTATAAGCAGCATTTATATCCAACACAAAGAATACAATGAGGAAAAAAAGAAGAAGAAAAGGAAGAAGAAGAAGAAGCATAGAATAATATAAGATGTTTTCAAGTATTTCATTTAGTTTTGTAGTACTTTGATGAAAGTGAAAATAAAAATCGGCTTTATTAAAGTTCTTCTTCTAAATAAAAAGTATAGTTTCTAGTGGTTTCATTATTCACTTTAATTACACTCTGTATGTACATTTAGATTAATGAAAGTTTAAAATTATAATCAGCCATTATATTCTAAATAACTACATGCAAAAATGTACAAGTTTATTTAAATGCTTAATAAGGGCAAACAAACTTTCAGCATTTGTACACGTTAGAGATCCAGTAAAGTTGCGATTGGAAAACAGAAAAGTATTGCAACCACATACCAACATTGAGCACACAATCTGTCAGTGACCTGAGAGGAATACGTGGAAAGAATGATAAGTACCGAAGCCCAACAAACACCCGCTCCGCCTCATCAACATGCGACAGAAGAACCGAAGCTTCTCATTGTGGGCAATTACACTTCACTCACACACTTTTACACGGGCTCCCGGATCATCCTCCTTGTCAATCGAACGTGAATTTTATATGGGCGAGAGAAAGATGTCTACACGAACGTAAACGGCAAGATGAAGCAAAAGAAAACAGTTCACCATTGTTACGGTACTCATACAGATTATTGGACCACCGCAAAGGAAATAATGAGAAGACGATCGATTGGCAATTTCGTATTTATTTAAGTTTTAATTTTTTTGTATTAAGAATTTCTGCCTCTACTTGAAAGGAAGTTTATTACATTACCATAAAATGTGTGTATATTCGATGAGAGATTTTTGTTTAATCGAAATATTGAATTTTATAATCACTAAAAAGGAATTGTATACCCACTGCATCTATTACAATAGACATTTAAAGACATAAAAACATACTTTTTTAGCTATTTTCTTTACTTTTTTATTTATCATAGATTCAAAAACAAACTAAGTAGTTTTTATTTATGTATCGTCGATGCTTATAAATAATTGACAGATGGATCACTCTAGTATACTTTATGAATTCATTGATACATTCGTAACTAACGTAAGGGTATAAAAATTGTGATAGTTAAGCAAAGTTGATTGATGTTGAAGTTAATTAAATACCGATACATAGAAGCGCTAGAATGCTGACATATTGCTATGTTCCTTCTAAAGAATGTAAATTAAATGGGTGAAATAGAACATAAATGGCAATGAAACGTATTTGAAATGGGTTGTATTTCAAATACCTACACCCGTTATAATAATTGATAGAGAATGAATTACTATCATTATGTAAAGGGATTTTTAATTATAGTCTTACGATAAACTAAAAATTAAATAGATTGTGTTTGAACGCATCTATATATACCATATGCCAAATTTTATATTTAATATAATGTTAATAGGCTATTGGTCATGTTATGGCTTAACAATATCTATAGTTTAAAATTAGTAAAAATACATGTTTATCTACCAAAATTAAATAAAAGGTACATCAAAGATCATTTTTAGTATCAAAAAGATCATTTCTAATATTTAATTTGTAAGTTTTTCTTTTACATAAATATCCACTGTTTAATATAGTACTGGTAATACGATTGATCTTTAAATGGTCAATTTAGAATATTCGAATATTCGAAAATAGACGGTAACAAGCCCATTCAGCAACAATTTTATGTTTAATAGCATATAATGGAACCTGAAAGACATTAAACAATTGTAGCTACCGCAAATATTGTTTAAGATGTATTTTGATAACATTTGAATGTGTTTACGTTCATAAATATCAAGCATTGTATCTAACGCTTATAAGACCAGAAAAGCAGGTACAAGGTACACGGGTTTTTAAAAGCAGGTGTTTGTTTGAAAAATGAGGTTATAGAAGATTTTTGTACGTTCGAAAAACTCTAAGCGTCACCGAGGCTATGAAGGAAAGAAACCGGAAAAATAAAGGGATTCTATTACGGGCAACGGTTCTGATCGGTCTAAAATTTACTTTAATCATACAAATATGTACATAATTGTTAATTTTTGAAATATTTTCAAGTTTAATAATTTGTCACCGCGTATGCGCTTTATTTTCTTTACTTTAACGTTACTTTTGATACGAATTATTAATTTATTTTGTATTAATTGAACAATATGTATTACCTGTCACCCGTCAACCGGCAGCCATCATCTGTCATCTGTCAACGGTCACCGGTCAACGGTGAACGGTCAACTGTCAACGGAAGAGTTCGATAATTTGGATAAGGATGTATAAGTAATACGGGCACAGTAATTTCATAAATTTAAAATTGAACGTTTCAAGCATATATGGACAATTAATTTGTAATCAATTAATTTTATTACAATCTTTGTAATAGAATCTTTGTGTAGAATATTTATGCATGATATTTGAGCTATGCGCTGGAACAATGGTTCTGCAAATGATACGATAACTGCAAGGTTAGTAAATGTATAAGGTTGCCTCGTAACTCTCCACCAATAATATTCTTACTTAATTTAGTATTCTATTGGCACAACCAAGTTCTTTCAATAAACTGTTATTACGGAGTTAATTAAAGGTTTTGTTTGTCTAAAAAAATGGATTCACAAATGCAAAAACTAACTGGATATCAAGATATCATGATATGATGCAGTTTTCTTATAAATAACCGAAATAAAATTGCATAAACAAAAAACTTTATTGAGTTAATACATTACTTTAATTCACCATTTTTTCAATGTTTTAGTGTTTGATTATTTATGCCTTTTGCCTAGTTTAATAGCTGCACCATATAAAAATACACGTTTTACCTCTCACTATAGTGTTAAACACTTGTAAATAGTCAAATAAAGTTTATATATAAGCACATAAAACACTATGAAATTAGAAAACAGAGCTACGAACACTGCAAACTTCAAATCTAGACCAGTAATTTGACAACTAGTCAACTAGACAGGAAACGCATGGGCACACCCCAAGGTTACTAAATGTATAAGGTTGTCTTGTAACTCTCCACCAATAATATTCTTACGCGGGAAAGCGTCACTCAGCGTGCCCATTCAAATTAAAATGATTTTAATTTGTATATATCGATTAGTATATATCGATAGTATAGATAGATCGATAGTATAAATCGATTAAAGTAAATCACTGTTTTCTATAGACAAAACGATTGGTTAATGTACGATCTGATCACATATACTTACACAAAGCATGTTGTCCTTTATTTCAAAATATTGCTTTAAGTATAGCAAACGCCAATTAAGTTGGCGCGAGGAGGGGATGCGCAGAAAACGTTTTTAAAAACGTCTACCCCCACTACTCAAGTAATTATCAGAATACATTTGTCATTGACGTTTGACGGAACATAATGTATTTGCTAGGGGATCATAAAGTGATATACGCTCAGAGGTTAGAATTATCTGACATTTGATGTAAAACCAAATACAAATCTCCCCACTACTTCTAATCCTGCGCGAACTTACCCCTCCTCGCGCCAACTTAATTGGCGTTTGCTATAATGGTTAATGACTGCTAGTTATCAGTGTACTTATTGGTGTAAAAAGTATTTAATGTAAATATTTTTGCCAAAAAAATGCGATTATTAATTATAAAGGAAATGAAAGTTGTTGACTCAGTGAAACACCATCACATATTATTTATTTAGTATTCACATATTATTTATTTAGTATTCTACTGTCACAACCCAGTTCTTTCAACAAACTGTTATTACGGAGTAATAGGTTTTGTATGTCTAAAAAAATGGGTTCACAAATGCAAATTCTAACTGGATATCAAGGTATTATTTGATGCAGTTTTCTTATAAATAACCAAAATAATATTAAAATTTTTATAAACAAAAAACTTTATTGAGTTAATACATTATTTTAATTCACAATTTTTTAAAATTTTTTCAATGTTTTGCCCTCACTATAATGTAAAACACTTGTAAATAGTCAAATAAAGTTTAAATATAAGCAAATTAGAAAACAACGCTACGAACACTACAAACATCAATCCAGACCGCTAATTTGACAACTAGTCAACTAGATAGGAAACGCATAGGCACGCCCGATGATGCGCAATATGGCGATCGCCATTAGTTACGAGGCAACCTTATACATTTACTAACCCTGCGATAACTGCATATTTGAATTGTGATAAAAATTCATTAATTGGGGGTTTGATTAAAAATTTAGTGTGGAGAAAAATAGTGTGGAGATAAATATTTCATTCAGTAGGAATTATTTTCCACTAAATGAATATTGAATAACACACTCCTTTTGCACGAGAATATCAGTAAATTCAAAAGATCGATAAAGCTTGTATTTTTATTATATTAAACAAAACACCTTGTGTTATAGCTTAGTGTCTGGAGGGTTTTTGATTACCTAGACTAAGATAATACACAAGTTCGCTGATCGAAAGATTTATAAAATCTGAAAAGGACTTCAAAGTTATTTGTATATACTCTTGACGGTCCTCATAATTTTATGCGATTGTAATTTGATTTAGGTTGATAAATGATTTATAATATTTTATTGAATGAACGATTTAGTATAAATGAATTTTATCAGAACAATTGAAATTTACATGAGTAGGTAAACCCCACCAGTTTTGTATAATACAAAGGTATTTTTAATCATATAAAATATTATTAAAAATCTGGTGTGAAGAACACAAATACAGGTTCACTATTAATATTTTTCTGAACGTGTCCGAACATATCCCTCTCCAGAGACGTAGATACGTATTTCGCCTTTCTACAGGCTCATCGGTACGCCTCTGCTGGAGAAAGGATATCTTCAGACACATTCACAAAAAAGAACCACATCGCCACATCACAGAAATTATCCAGACCGAGCGTAGAAGTAAATTCAGCGCTGCCTGTTGTCAGACAGCCGAAGTACCTAGCCCCGTCCACATAACCAATGTGAAGTAACGACGCCCTTCCAAAGGTGGCACAGCCATCTCTCTAGAAACTGCATTTTGTTTGTGTCTTCACTCATACTACGGACTAACCGCATGTGTAATGTATCAGAATAATTGAAACATACATGAGTAGGTAAACCCCACCAGTTTTGTATAATACAAAGGTATTTTTAATAATATAAAATATTATTAAAAATCTGGTGTGAAGAACACAAATACAGGTTCACTATTAATATTTTTGTGAATATAATAACTTGTCAAATAAGCCTCGTATAAGCCATACGTTATAAAACTGCCAGTGATGTCCAGTAGATCTCTTCGAATTACAAAATCATTGTAGATATTTAAATTTGAAATAATATTTTACTAGCAAATAGCAATATTCAGAAATGCAGGTGGTGAAATTACAATAAATAATTGTAAGCTAAAATAATTTTCTAAACAATATACTTGTACAAAGGTGAAAGTATTTAATGAATCATGGTTTCAAAATTCCACCTAGAATGTTTCTTCGAGAAATATATAAACTTAAATAAGTAAAAACCTGTAGTGTAATACAAGAATTCCACATAAATCACTGTATTTCTTTATAACTGTCAATTTAATTCGACAAATGGGTATTTATTGATGTTACCATACTTATTAAATATAAAACGAAGCATTACATTTAATTGTCTAAAGGATCTGCTACTAAGTATAACGCAAGGCAAATAATTTAATTTTAACAAGACATATCTACGACCAGTATCTTTTAATGGCCATCAATTCTTTCATGTAGTACACATTAGTGTATATATTGAGAATTGTCATTCTTTCAGACACTTTGAAGCGAAGTTATTTGACGCACAACCAAAAAGCATTTTGTTAAGATAGTTTTAATTAGACTTACCTTTTGAAAATAACAAGTTATTGCTTTGAAGTATATGTTCTTAATACTTACCTAACTATGAACTTTTAAATGTTCATAATACACCTATATAGTAATATTATTATATTACGATTACATATTTAATTTAGCCACCGATCTTAAACAATATTATTATTATTTACGACCGTGTGTAAAGATATAGTATAGATATTGTATAATTTCCATTATTTTCGATTACTTCTGCCTATTGTGTTGGTAGGGTTTTAATTGCTCTATTCTAAACTGAAGATATTGATTGAAAAATATTGGGGCGGGCATTTTTTAGCTACTATTCATTATCAAATCTTTTTAGGTAAACAAGTTCCTAGCAGGTGATAGTCGAAGGTGACAATGTTGGGAAGTTTGTGTAGGATTGACTTATTTAGCTAATGTAATTTTTTTGAAAACGAATATCGACAAAATTTATGACTGGTATTTATGCAAGAATTAAAGTGAACACAAACAAGTGTTATCTTGTAACTTGAATCTCGTAACACAATTAATAATGGTAACAAATTTATAGTTTTAGATCATGGTTTTAATGTCACAGTTGCAGCTTCCAGATTTTTGGATTCATTATTCGTACGCGCAGATATTCCAATAACATCGATACTAAATGTTTCTTTGCTTATGTTATTCCTAAGCTCGAACATGCATCCAGAGCGAGCATGGTATCACTTCCATAACGATCAGATTAATCTCTTAGCTAAAGTCCATGATAAATTTTCAAAATACGTTTCCATTAAATGTTATGGACGGTAGTACTCCGTGCGTGTAATTAAGTAGTGAATTGAGCTACATGGCATCGTTTTACTCTCAGAAAGCAGAAAGACTACTAGCGCTCTATTAATATAACATCTTCTTATTGGTAGGATTGATTCACCTGACTTCTGTCTAAGGTTGATTTTCTTGAGCTACGTTTGGAATTAAAATCAAATTAATTTCTTCATATACCCACATCAAGAACGAATATATAGTCAAAGGCGCATATGGTATATTTCACACTAAATTTCAATCTGCTTGGAATGAATTTACCTTGGTTTCGACATATATTTTGCATATTCTTTTTAATCTAGGTATTTAATCTAATTTTATGTGTACATATTGCTGTGTACTTTGATTTCCAAAATGATCTTGAATTATCAAACGTGAATCGTCACACACACATATTTATAGTTTAGACTCTTAAATATTGTTCCCAGGGTTTTTGTTTTCAAAACGGGTTCTTTGTAACTACGCCTAGCATCTAATGTAAAAAAGGAGGGAAATAATACGATAGAATATTAAATTTAATACATTTATTGTTCATAACTTGCAAAAATTAATTTTTAACGTAATAAATATTATCAATTATAATAATTATAATAACTTATTAAATGCCTAACAGATATTATCCAGAACTGGGCAAAGGTATAATAGTTAATATATAATAGTATACAAACATAGATACACATATAATTACACTAAATACATATTCTTAAAGAAATGAGAAAAACGTGTGACAATCACGGCAAATCCATTCCCAGCATATTAAACTTCTGTGCCGAAAGTACCATAGGCGCCTTAAAAATGTGCTCGTCCTTGCTGTAGGAATATGAAATAATTGCGTTGATCTTGATTCCAAACGTATCACACGAAAATAAACTTTGGACAGCAAGTCAGGTGAGTCTACCTTACCAGTAACGATATTCCGCATAAATAGAGCGCTAGTGGTCTTTCTCCTATCTGAGAGTGAAACGACACCATGTCGTTCAAGTAACTTGTCGTAATTGATTCCACGCACTGGATATCGTCCATCATACTTAAAGGAAAGGTATTTCAAAAATCTTCGCTGGATTCGCTCTAGTAGATTGATCTGAGCACCATAGAAAGGATACCAGGCTATGGACGAGCTTTTAAATTACGTGAGCAATGAAAAGAGTCTTAATGGTATCGACTTTATTAAAATACTTACATGTACGAATAATAAATCAAAGAGTTATGATGAAGGATTTACATTATCGGATTATGTCTTTAATGCCACAGCTGCTGCTTTTAGATCAAAAAAATCTAGAAGCAGCAGCTGATCTAAGCACCATAAAAAGGATACCAGGCTATGGACGAGCTTTGAAATTACGTGAGCAATGAAAAGAGTCTTAATGGTATCGACCTTATTAAAATACTTACATGTACGAATAATAAATCAAAGAGTGTTATGATGAAGGATTTACATTTTCGGATCATGTCTTTAATGCCACACACATTAAAGACATGATCCGAAAATGTAAATCCTTCATCATATGTAACACCCACATCCTTAATCGAAGACTGACGAGAAATCTCAACATTATTAATCGTGTAGCGCGACTCAATTATTAATATTTCTAGAATAAGACACCAGGAAACACTTATATGTGTTCACCATCCACTAAGGAGTCAACTCTGTGATAAATCTTAATATTATCAGCATAGGCCAATACCGAACAGTTGATAGATTTGATAAGGCCATCGGTGAAGATATTAAATAAGAGTGGGCCAAGGTTGACCCCTGCGGTACTCCCGAAGTGGAACAGAAGAGTTTAGACGTTAACCATTGTAATAAACATAATTCACTCTATTTGAGAGATACGACTGAAATAATCTCAGCAATGATCCACCAATGCCAAAGGAGCTTAACTTTTCCAATAAAATGCTGTGACCAATTAAATCAAATGCACTGGGAAAGCTCGTGTAAATAATGTCCAGCTGACTACCAGCATCAACAGTCTGAGCTATTTCCTGAGATATCAATGCTAAATTAGTTGTAGTAGACCTTCGCGACATAAACCCATGTTGTGCATTAGAAAGATGTGATCTGGTGCCATAAGATAAATGTTTATAAATCATCATTTCAAAAACCTTTGCAAAAGTAGAGATAACGACATCAAGCCTATAATTCCAAATGTCGGAACAATCACACTTCTTAAAAATTGGTGAGATTCTGACAACTTTCCATGAATCTGGAAATACAGACGTTCGAATAGCCAAGCTGAAAATCTTGCATAGGGGATCGGCAAAAATATAGGCGGAATCCTTCACCGAAAACAAGGAATACCATCATCGCCAATAGTGAACGTGATTTTTAGCCCCTTAATAGTATGGATAACCTCAGCCGGTGAAACAGATAGTAAACATAGAGGTGGTAAGTTAGATGTTAAATCAGGGAGTGCAGAAAATCGCAGATTTTGGCAAGAAGACATTAGAAAAGATTGTGGCAAAAGCATTTATAAATTTTTTTTAATAGTAATAGAGAACCAAGGAGGATAGTGATGTTCATGGTTTAAACGGAATTTAGAGGAACAGAGCAGTCCAAGATACAATAGATTTTACTACAAAAATCCTGAGTAGCTGTATTGACATTGCTATGGTTTTCAAGAAAGGACCAATTAGTTGTAGAAAAATCAATGTAGAGCTTATAGTAATCAGCTTTGCGAAAATTGTATCTAATATTGCTGTTGGAAGGGAATGTAGTTTGTTTAGAAGCCTTTAAATTAGGTATAGTGATGTCCAGAGTAAGATGATGAATATCTTCGGCAATAAGTGGTAAGGAATCGTGTGAAACCTCAACGTTATACCCAAAGTTAGACAGAATCAAATCATGTGTTATATTATTTGTATTAAGAATATTATTAAATTGACGTAGATCTGAGGATTCTATATATTTTTCTTTCAAAATGAACCATGGCATGTAAATCTTTATGTCTAATCAAAATATACACATATCTAAATATCTAAAAATATGATTTTCAAGGTCTCTGTTTGATTTTAATAAATCTTCTAAATTCACCTGTGTATCACTTTAGAGCAGTGAGCATAATGCTCTACAAAATACCAAAGTATGACACAGTGTTTCTATTTTAAATTAATAAATCAGCGAAGCTTATGGATTTTATAGTTTTTCAAAAATGGTAATATATTTTTAAAAGAAATGTGTTATTTCATATTCATATGAAGAGAATATACCCTACCACATGAGATACTTACTTACAAGTCCGAAACCCAGATATATTAAAGGCTCGTGAGACCTTACTCTACTTACGATTTAAAAGTCGTCTGTGTTATTTCTTCGTTATAAAACAGAAATTAGAATAAATTCACGATCAACGAAATATCTATACAAAATAAGTAATCTTAAAATTTTAATTAATGAGCTTCAAGGTCTTGAATACCTTTAATACATTATACTGACCTGTCAAGCTCATTATTATAGAGATTATCAAATTCTGCATAATACAGATCCATTCTTTAAAAATAAAAGTGATATTTATTAATTAAATGAACAAAGTAAAGTAATAATTCTCTAAAATGTACGAATTCTAATAATGGATTGGCTTAATGTAATGCACAATGTCTTTTGTTATTAGTACAAATTTTATCTCTAACCACTGCTTTTAGTCGATTTTAAGAAAGTCTTCTTTGTTTGAAATAATTTTCTATATACAGGGTGTCCAGAAACTCTCCTGACAAACGAAGACCGGAGTTTCCTCAGATAATTTTAAGACAATTAAACCCAAATTCACCTAGTCCGAAAATGCTTCCTAAGGGAGCTAGTGTTCTTTGAAGATGGCGCCTTGTATTTATTTTTTTTTAAATTCCTCCAGAACGCTTCTATTTCATTCTTCTATTAAATCAAAAACTGGTATGCTTATTTATCCTCCAGAGATGAATCTATTCCATCAATTGCAAATTTATAGTACCGGTCATAGGCGTCCGTTTTGGGTAGGTCAACGGTTATTTTAAGGCATAACTTTTTTGTCTTTTACTTTTAAGCATTTGTGACACTAGATTATTAAATTTTCAGGTATTCCAGTACTAAAATGTACTCTTACTTTAAGTCGGTAGGATACACCGTTTTCTAGAAAAATCGATTTGTAAATTTTTCGTTTTTTCTTCATTAAAGTTCAATTTTTTATTTTTTGCAATAGTTAGCTCTGAACTGCTAACAGAAGTAAAACCTACGTTTTTCATTGTCAAATTGTTGTCAGTTCGCGAAGTTTATCTTTTCATTTTTTACTTTGTGTTATTCAAACACAACGATTTCAATTTAAAAAAAAATGGTTTTTATTAATGAGGAATACGCCGATATGCATTTAGTTTATGGCGAAATGAGGTGTAACGCTCGAGCGGCGCAACGTAGATACGCTGAAAAATTTCCCAATCGTCAGCATCCCACTCACTCAACATTTACAGCTCTTCTTCAACGATTAAGAGAAACAGGTTCAGTGGTCCCAAAAAATAATGAAACAGGGAGACATAATGATGTAACAGCAGAACATGAAGATGTTATTTTAATGGAAGTTGAGGAAAATCCAGAAATTAGCGTTCGAAGTCTATCTGCCATGTACCTCACAATTTCAAAATCTTCCGTAGGAAATATCTTGCACAAAGAAAATTTATATCCTTTTCATTTTACAAAGGTGCAAGCACTGCTAGAAGGAGATTTTCCTGCTCGCGTAGAATTCGCTAGATGGTTACAAAATCAGAAAAATCAAGATGAAGATTTCTTCAGGAACATTTTGTTTGGTGACGAAGCTACATTCTCAAAAAATGGAATTTTTAATGTACATAATGCACATTATTATTCGTACGTTGGTGACAATCCCCACGTTGTTCAAGAATTTAAGCATCAGCATAGGTTTAGCATAAACGTCTGGATAGGAGTAGTTGACGATTATCTACTTGGACCTGTGGAATTACCTGCTCGTTTAAATGGTGCTGATTACTTACATTTCCTGCAAAATATTTTACCTGATTTGTTAGATGAGGTGCGTTTAAATATTCGGCAAAACTTATGGTTTCTAGAGGACGGCTGTCCGGCCCACTTTAGCAGGAATGTACGAGACGTTCTAGATAATAACTACGAAGACCATTGGATTGGAAGAGGCGGTCCAGTTGCTTGGCCAGCAAGGTCGCCGGATTTGAATCCTTGCGATTATTGTGTTTGGGGATACATAAAAGCATTTGTTTATTCCTAAGGAACAAGATGCTTGCAACGAATTTAGAAATAACTTTGGAATTTTTGCAAGAATTCGGCGTTCTCTAAGCAAAAGGGTAAACTTATGCATAGAGACTAATGGTCATCACATCGAGCAACTTTTGTAACAACCTACCTTTGATACTTGTTCTTTTTTTGTTAGTTTCGTTCCATTGTAATAAATAATTTGTTTTTAATTTATTAAATTAATTTTCATCCATTCCTTGATAGTCCAAGCCAACTTCGTCGCTAAAAATAAGTAGGTACATAATAAATTGAACTTTAATGAAGAAAAAACGAAAAATTTACAAATCGATTTTTCTAGAAAACGGTGTATCCTACCGACTTAAAGTAAGAGTACATTTTAGTACTGGAATACCTGAAAATTTAATAATCTAGTGTCACAAATGCTTAAAAGTTAAAGACAAAAAAGTTATGCCTTAAAATAACCGTTGACCTACCAAAAACGGACGCCTATGACCGGTACTATAAATTCGCAATTGATGGAATCGATTCATCTCTGGAGGATAAATAAGCATACCAGTTTCTGTTTTTCTAAATAGAAGCGTTCTGGAGGAATTTAAAAAAAAATAAATACAAGGCGCCATCTTCAAAGAACTCTAGCTCCCTTAGGAAGCATTTTCGGACTAGGTGAATTTGGGTTTAATTGTCTTAAAATTATCAGAGGAATCTCCTGTCTTCGTTTGTCAGGAGAGTTTCTGGACACCCTGTATATATGGCTGGTGACGTCAATCCTTTTTCATATGTGAAAATAAATTCTCTTAGCCTTTCCTTCTAAATTATATTCTATATTTAAAAACTCTTGTTCTTACATTCATTTAAGTTTCTTAACGTTTTATTTAAATAGTGTTTTATATTTTAAAATTTGTTCTTATTTCGATTTTTAATGTTTTTCAAAACGGGATAAAAATCTGTTAAGAAGTATTTTAATTTCTACTTATTCTATCCTTCTCTTATGTCCAGCCTTCTTTATCTTTCACATTAAATTGTCCCAGGTTCACGGCCCGTATCTTTTTTCTCTTACTAACTAATTGACTATCTTCTTTTGTCTTCCGTCCGGCGTGTCATAATCTGCGTTTTGAACATAAACTCAAATGTCAAGCCTAGCTTGACAACTGTATTGTTTATTAGGTATAAACAAATACATATATGTCTTTAATGAATAACAGATACCAGATTAAGCTCTGTTTTGTATGTTATAGAATCTTTTGAGGTATTCTCATTAGCATTGATTCTTCTTTTGGTCAATTATACACATTTTTAAACAAATTCCGTACCGTTCTTATAAGTAGGTATTACAAAATGTCAATTTTAAAACACATATTATATCATGCATTGTTCTATTACAAAGTTCTTATTGTCTTTTTAGACTGTTCTAATTTGTTGTGCATATATACCTGATATTCTCAGACTTCAATGAATATCTTTTATTTAAAACTTTACGCACACCATGACTATCACAACAAACAAAGTTTATTTATTGAAGAAATTTGCAAGATTTAAATGCCGATTATGAAATTTACTACAATTGTAATGTTTTAAATATCCTTTTATGTTTGGCGCGTGTTGCATGATTTTAAATTGTAGTTTTTGATATTTTTAAACTAAATCGTAAAGAGATAATAATCTATAAGGCATTGAACATTGAATATAAATTTACTAAGTATACACAGATGTGTTTTCTTAACAAGATCTGTTTTGTTGCGTTTTTAAACCTATTACAGAAAATAATAAATGATTTCTATATGTAATAAACTAATAAACATCAAATTTGTTGTATCGATGCTCATACAGGGTATATTCAAATTTTTCATTGCTGTTTCAGCTGTTCTCTTATTTTTCAATTTGTCTTGTTTAGAAAGAATCGCAGCAATATGTGCGTATATATAATATTCGAAATATGCATTTTATATTATTAACACTAAATTACACTAAATAAAATATAGAACGTAATAAATATAGCTATTAAGATAAAATAAAACAAATTTTATGAATTTCACTTTTTAATTATCACTGTAACGAGTCGTTTCGCACCAACCTGGGCTTCGTCAGACATATAACTAACTTATTTACAAAATATTTTTTATATTAAACACAAGTAAACAGTAACAAGCAAAAACACATGTTTTATTTTAAAAAATAGTCAGAGGGATGGGTGCTTTTTATTACGGGATGTCTATACAAAACTTTCGCTACGGTTTATAAAAAAATGTACTGTTCTTAAGTAATAAAACTAAAGGTTAACATTATATTACAGGGATAAAGAATTCTATGGAAAAATACAAAAATACTATACACTATGTAACTGTCTGCAAATCAAATAAATAGATTAAGTAAGGGTGAATTATTTGTTTCTAATTCTAATTGATGATTTAAGATCTTGTCAGTTTTCTTTATTTTATTGATTTCCAGTGACTCTAATAAATTAAGTTTTTTGCCCTTATTTTCTATATGTAATATTTTAAATTCTTTGTTAAAAATGTGGTTCGTTGAATTGATATGAGACGCATATAAAGAGTCACTTTTATTATTTCTAAATGAAGAAAAATGTTCTTTGACGCGTACTTCAAACGATCTGCCTGTCTGTCCGATATAAGTCATAGAGCAACTACCGCAGGTTAACTCATAGACCCCTGACTTTTATTGTTGTTTGTTAAATCCTTATTGTTTTTTATAAATTTGGATAAATTGTTATTAGTTTCAAACGCTGTATTAATGTCAAACTTTCTTAAATATTTACAAATTTTTGTGCTTGAAGAGCCTATAAACGTGATCATTTTAAATTTTTGGGTGTTATTATTTAATATTGGGTAAACTTGTGATATGGCTTTAGTACGGAGTTTTTTATTTAAAATGTTATCTATTATATTACTTTTATATCCATTGTTGATAGCTATTTGTCTAATTAAATTTAACTCTTTCTCGAAATTTGTTTGGTTCAACGGAGTATTTATTAATCTATGTATAAGACTGTGATAAGCCGCTAATTTGTGTTGTATCAGATGGCAAGAAGTGTTATGTATAGTAATATCTGTAGTTGACGGTTTGTGGTAAATAGCAAAGTTACATTTATTGTTAATTCTAGTAATCGTTAAATCGAGAAAGTTAATACTATTATTTGTTTCCTGTTCCATTGTAAACTTAATATTTTGATGCAATGTATTAATATAATCAAATAATAAATTTAATTGTCTATTTGTTCCTATGAAACCTAGTAATATGTCATCTACGTATCTATACCAAAATAATACATTTTGAAAAAGAGGATTTTTTGAAATAGAATTTTCAAGATGATCCATAAAAATCTCAGCTAATAACGGGCTTAGGGGATTACCCATGATTAAACCTTCTTTACAAGTGTATATGTTTTCATTAAATTGAAAGTAATTTTGTTCTATGCATAAGTTTAGTAGATCAAGAATTTCATTAATAATTAACGGATTTACATTATTTTTATGGAGCAGATCTTTTACTAAACCGTTTTTTTCTGGAGGGATACTAGGGAATAAATTTTGAACGTCGAAGGAAATAAGTTTTGTGTTAGACGTTAAAGTAACGTCTTTGATTTTGTTTATTAGTGCATATGAGTTTTTTACGCTTAATTTAGGTTTAAAACCTGTATATTTAATAATTATATCTATAAGCCTTTTCGAGAGTTTGTAGGACGGAGCTGTCACATATGAAACAACCGGACGAATCGGGTGATATTCTTTATGTAATTTAATAAGGGAATATAATTTTGGCGGTTGAGGGTTCATGATAATTAAACTATTTTGTTCCTTTTCACTAAAAAGATTAGCAGAATTTCTTATAACTGTTTTTAGAGTGTGTTGAAATTTTTCTGTAGGATCTCTCTTAATTATTTTAAATTTATTCATTAGTAAAAACTCATTCGTTTTATTCAAATAATCTGCTCTGTTCATTGCTACAACCGTTTTCCCTTTATCCGCTCGAGTAAAAACTATCGAATTATGAGTAGATTTATTCTTTATAGATTTGATAATCTTAAGTTCCCTATTCTGATTTATGTTTTCGTTTTCCCGTTTAACGATGTTTGATGCAGCAAATTTATTGGACAAATTATTAGGGGTATCTGTTAATGCGATTTCCGTCTCTACAGCTAAATAATCTAACCTATTACTTGTAATTTCAGGTCTTACATTATAATTAAAACCTTTTTCTAATAATGATTTTTCTTCTATATAATAAATATAGTACCTAATAATACAGTACGTAATTACTGGACAACAAATGTTCATTTCTTAAAATTTTTCTTTAGAAACTATGTATAATTTTCGTTTCTCTCATTGTTCTATTAATAGTAATAACAACAAATTTATTCTGGCACGTCAGGTTTTGGAAAAAAAATATTGAAAAGTAAATGAAATAATATTAATTAGATATGTACATTATATGGAGATGTATGGTATCGTCCTGTTTAGAATTTTTTCTTTTTACTTTTATTTTATACTGTTCTTCGGTACTTTCTGATATCAATGGCCAATAATAATCAGGAACCATTTCACTATTCCATTTGCCATGATAACGTTTTCCAATAACAGAAATGTCTTGGTGAACCTTTCGCCGCGTTCATCACTCACATCGCCGAGGTTGACTTTAAGGCTCACGTTACAGCCTAATTTATGGCACCTTCTAAGAAGTTCAATAACAAGTGCTATATAATTGTTAGATTTTGTGTTTCCTAGAAAATTGTGGCCCACATTTTTATAAGTATTCCAAATCATTTATGGTTTCTTCAAATTTTTTATCTTGAAAAAGTTTAACTTGGGTCCTATAAAAATTCCCTCTTTAAATTTTGCATCTATGATTTTGACAAATTTTTGTTTAAGGCATTGGAATCCACGGCCGTCTTTATTAATTTCTTTCACGAAATTTTTCATCAATCTTAATTTTATGCGTAATGGCAGTTGAAGTATTTTATCTGGTTCAACTAGTGATTTATGAAGTATATTCTTTTATCCAGAAATATTCTGCGCCCTGACTGACCAGTATTTAACAATGTAGTGGGAATTTCTTGTTTGACTGTCCCACTCACAAAAAAAAACAGCAATTCTTTTTATACCCTTGTTGTAAACCGAGTAGAATTGCTACAACTTTGAAGTCTGCGCTGATATACTATGTATTTGTATATTTTGTAATTAATTCTATCTATAAGAAAAGTTATATTTTGATACGTATATTTTAAGTGGATTGTGTGGGCAACGGGGATGGCTGGATAAACGTTTCCTATATGAAGAGCTTTCAAACTCAATTTCGAAGCATCGAAAAAAAGACGTTATTCTTCGAGATGGTGTCGATGACTTAATACCAGCATCAAATCGTCGACATTATTGCAGTATGAAAGACCCTCCTCAGTTGAAAAAAACTGTGATCGACTATCACAGTATTTTTCAAAGAACTATCTCTGATACCTCTGTACCTGGTACTTCCTTGAAATCTAGATCCTAGTATTTTTGCTTTAGTTTTTGACAAACTAGGGTCTCGCATAAGATCATTTAATTCTAACTGATTTATAAGATGTGGTTCGCCCTCTTCAGATGGAATATTCATCATCGCTAATCGATAGCTTGACACTTGTTTCTTCTGGTTCGGTAACACCATATTGGGTCTTAGTACTGGCAAGGTTGCCGAATGAGCTACTGGACGAGTAGCAGAAGGCAGAACAGCATAACTAATGTTTTTCTTATTTTTGTTGGAACCCCTAAAGTTTTCATGCAGCAAAAGTAGCAATCAGTCGAATGGTCCGTTTGTTCACGCCAAACAGGTCTTGCGTAGTGCTTTTCCTATCGTTTGATTAGCCCTTCAGAGTAACAGCACAGCGTGCGCAGCAAATCCTGGGAACTCATGGTTTGTCTTGATGTTCAATGCTTAAGCCAAAATAATGAAAACATTTTAACGTTTTCTATTAAAGGTGTAATATTCTGTTTGTGTTGGTGGTTAGTTCATTCTGCACACACATAACAGAAACTGTTTGGATTATTTATACACGTACGCGACATTATGAACTGAAAAGACGCCGAGGCTTGAATCGTCCCGTCTTATGGACGGCTACTATGGAGTCATCTGTGCAGATAAAGACTCGTACAACACTACGAGAGATTATTTGGAAAAGGAAACTGGAAACTCGCGAAGAGCGAGGAGCAGCCAAAAAAGCCACGAGTTTTAGCGTTTCTGCCAGAGACTAAAAAAGATGATCTAACAGTGGGTTTGAAAAGACTTGAGAGGTAAAATCCAGGGCTTAAAGTGGACCGATGGATTGTCCTCAGTTCCAAGGCTTCCGAAAAGGGCCTACATGTGGGCCTTCGGATTGACAAGGAGTCTGAGGAAAGGTTGGTGAGGACTGATTGGAGACCTTACTATCGCTTTCAGAGAGCTAGCTTTGTAACCCTCGAAATAAATAAAGACCAGAAACCAGTGATGTAGGATGAGGGTACTCTAGCAAAACCTCAGGCATCAACCTATGAGGGTCAAAATGTTGAGGATTCTCCAGATAAATCTTCAACATAAGAAAACAGACACAGCGGCTCTTTGCCAAAGGACGCTGGCTGAAGATATTGATATCTTTCTCATCCAAGAGCCATGGATAAGTAGAGGTAAGGGGGAGGACTAAGATTAGGGGAAAAGAGCTGTTGGTTGGTGACTCAGATACTAAAATTAGAACTTGTATCTGTTTCAGAGTCGACCTGAACGAAATCCCTATCATGGCGCTATGCAGTGGGGACATGACGGCAGCCAGAATCCGAATGAGTGGCAATGGGGGGATATTGGAGACGACAATTGCGTCTCTATATCTACCCATTGAGACTCCTGTGCTACCAGGGCCTGATCTTGAGATCTTGGTGGCATCTACCAGTATGAACAATCTGGAATTGATTATCGGCGCAGATACCAATGCTCATCATAAGGCTTGAGGCAACAAGGATGACAATTATAGGGGTAAGTCTCTTTTTAGCTACCTCTGTGGTACAGAACTTGATTGTTTGAATCAAGGTGATTAACCGATATTTTAGACATCAAGGTGGGAATCACTTATATATGTAACCTTATGCATGTTGGGGGTCGGGATATTGTAAGGGAGTGGCATCTATCCGACGAGTTGTCGCTCTCTGATCATTCATATATCTGTTATGAATTATTTATAGATTTAACGCATCCTAGACTATATAGGCATCTCAAGAGAACAGACTGGGGCTCTTACAAGAAAGACCCGTTAGCTGCAACCCGAAACATTCCTGTTAGAATAGGGAATGTGGAAGAGCTGGAGTTGGCTGTGCACGGACCATTCTTTCCTGCTATGAAAATAACTGTCCCCTTAGCTGTCCGCCGTATAGCTAGGCGGACTTCCTGGTGGAATACAGAGTTAACCAATTTAAGGAAAGAAACTCGCCGGTCATTTAATAGGGCGAAGAAAACAGGTAATTGGGAAGCCTACAATGCTCTCCTCAATAAATACAATGATAAAATCAAAGAGCCAGAATTAGCAGAATTCTCAAAAAAAATCCTTCAAATGCAATTAGATCTATACAAAAATCGGACGGGTGGTGTACCAGTACCGTGAAAGAAGCTTTAGAGTATCTTCTGGGGTACGCCTTCCAGGTTCGGAGCGTATGGATGACTGTGATACCAATTAACTTCTCACTTCTTGGAGGGCGACTAGGAATTATTGGGAAACATCAAACGAGGTCTTCAAGACCCATTTAATTAGATGGGCGATAGGGTGGTTTGAACCGTATAAAGCCGCAGGACCAGACGGAGTATTTTCCAAGTTTCTTCAAGAGGGAATTGGAGAAATTATGGGTCCTTTATTGGAGACATTCAGGTCTAGCCATGCCATGGGTCATATCCCTAGGCCATGGAAAGAAGCTAGAGTTGTGTTTATTCCAAAACTTGGAAAAGGAACATATAACCACTAAATCAGTCAAACCAATTAGTCTTACCTCTGTTATGAAACTGGCACAAGACAATACTGTGTCGCCGATGTGGTTGTGGCGACATTAGAGAATTAAAGGCAGTGAGATGCAGCAGTGTGCTCAAATGCCTGGACGTGTTGGCGTCCAACCCAAAACGGAAGAAGAAGAAGACGAACAAGAAAGACGTTCAGCTATCACAAACCAACTTACATTGAATCGAAAGCGCCGTGTATCTCTTTACATACCCTCATAGCTAGATGTCTATCAATTCTTAATTTGATTAGTTCCAGAGCAAAAATAGGCATGGTTTCAATGTTTTGACTTTAGGCAACATGCAAGGACATGTTCAGGCATGTCTACTTAATGTTCGACAGAACAATATTTTTAGTAATATCTTTCTTATACAAAACTAACTCTGAAATTTTGTAAAATTTAATGCGTTTTTGAAAAAAGAAATATTTAAGAAATTATCTCAAAATTCTGACGCGATGGAAACAATTTTAAATCAAATTCAGAATCGGCACGATAAAAGACGTAAACTACACGTATTGGGGTATAAGAAATCTAAGCTGTGTTGACCAGTGTTATTTATACATAGGGTATGATTATTTAAAGCTATTCATTTGCATGTAATCCTTGCTCTAGTTACATCAAATCTAGAGGAGTATCCGTTAAAGAGTTGTATCTGGAAAAACAGTTCTGTACAGAATACGACGAGCAAAGTATAAAAGCTAAAGGCTTAGTGAAAATTTTTAGTGTGGTGAAGCATTTGGCAATTGTGATAGGAAGAGTACTGTGTATATAGCAGTAATTGATCACAATTGGTAATAAATCAAAAGCGTATCACTTACGTCTACCTTAATTAATAACTTTTATATCACATTTATGGATTTTGTAATCTACGAGAAAACTATTACACACAAAAGCTATAACTACACTAGCAACTGATAAAGATACCACAATACTTGAAGAACACAATGAAATAATTTTCTTATTCGAATTATTTTTATTTTCTTTTTTAAATAACTATACTAATAACTTTTTCAGAAACTTTTATTTAAGAAAATCCAACAAGATTACATTGTTCTGCTGGATCGTTAGATTGCTTCAATAATATATATATATATATATATATATATATATATATATATATATATATATATATATATATAGAAATATTGATTGCTTGTATATTATGTATTAATTACTGTATTTCTATTTTCTGTTCAGTTCTGGAGATAATATGCGTTTAATAAATTACACAAGTTTACAAATTCCGGTCAACTTTTGGATCAGAGCAGATGAGAACAAATCTTGACGTTATTTGAGGTGCTGAATTCAAATCCGGGTTTCGTTTTTCAAAGTTGGTTCTACTTTGCGAGTTCGCGCATGTTGGAGCACTGCGCTATCATAATGACAGTCAGCTGTTGGCGTCGCTAGAAACATTATTTAATTTGTATTTTTAAAGTTTTTTTTTTAATCCAAAACGTGTGAAAATGCAAAGACAGAATTGTAAAGTTGATTCAAAGTGTTTTTGTTATGTTTGCGGATGTTATATGATCAGAAAAAGTGGCAAAGTTATTACTAATGTGATCAGAAATGCATATTTTTATTATTTTGGTTTCTCTGTATCAAACACTCACAAGCCGTGGGTACCGAAATTGTTTTGTAACGCGTGTAGCACAATATTATACAAGTGGTCACGCGGTAAAAAAGTATGTTTTTCATTTTCATTGCCAATGTTATGGAGAGAGCCGAAAAATCATGTAGATGATTGTTACTTTTGCTTGATGAATGTCGTCGGTGCAAATGCAAAAAAACTATCAAAATATAAATATCCTGAAGTATCATCAGTGTCTAAGCCAGTTCCCCGTGCGAGCAATGATCCTTTGCCAATTTGTCCAGGTACGAGTGCAAATTACATGGAAACTTGTAGTTCATCACCGACGAACAGTGGAAGCGATTTTAACATGGAGGAAAAACATTTAGTTTCGCAAAGTGAACTCAATGATTTGGTTCGTGATTTGAATTTATCGAAACAAAAATCAGAATTGCTCGCATCACGGATGCAGGAGTGGAAATATCTTGACACTCAAACAAAAGTCACTGTATATAGAACCAGAAATGAGGCACTTTTACCATTTTTCAAAAAAAGAGGAGAATATATGCGTCTGCTATGACATCAACGGTTTGTTTGATGCGATGAATATACCATACGATGTAAATGAATGGGGTTTGTTCATAGATGGTTCAAAATACAGCCTGAAAGCTGCTCTGATACACAATGGAAATATAAAACCATCAATTCCGATTGCTCATGCAGTACAAACGAAGGAATGCTACGATACAATATTTAAAATTTTTACCAAGATAAAATATAAAGAGCATCAATGGAAAATTTGTGGCGATTTGAAGGTTTGAAAATAAATTTCAATTCAATTTTAAAGAATAAATGATTTATATACTATTCCTACATGTTATTGGTCTCTTGATGGGGATGCAATCTGGTTTTACCAAATTTTGCTGTTTTTTGTGTCTGTGGGATAGCCGTGCAACTGACCAACATTATGTGAAAAAAGATTGGCCAAGCCGTACTAATTATGAACCAGGAAAACAAAACGTCTCTTCTATACCACTTGTGAACCCACAGAACATTTTCTTGCCACCTCTCCACATAAAGCTTGGCCTTATCAAAAACTTTGTCAAAGCGCTCGACCGTGAAGGACCGGCTTTTGAGTACTTGACCAAGTTATTTCCCAAGTTGTCGTACGCCAAAATCAAAGAGGGAATATTTGTCGGACCTGATATTCGAAAATTAATGGCCGACCGAAACTTTACAAAATGTCTAACGCCCAATGAAGCAGCAGCATGGGTATCATTTCAAGATGTTGTTCACAACTTTCTCGGTAACCGCAAATCCCCGGATTTCAAGCAGATAATCGACAGTTTGTTGCAAAATTATTGCAAGATTGGAGCTCGAATGTCTCTCAAAATACATTTTCTGCATTCCCATCTCTAATTTTTTCCTGAAAACTTGGGTGATACAAGCGACGAGCAAGGAGAGCGACCACACCAAGATTTGGCGAAAATCGAAAAACGATACCAAGGATTTTGGGACGAGGGCATGATGAGCGACTACTGTTGGACTTTAATGCGTGAAACAGATCCAAAACAGTACAAGCGACTCAGTTCGACTGCTCTTCATTTCTAATTTAACACTTTTTAATTAATAAAATGGAGATTAATTGTCAAAAATTGTAAAAATTGTGTTTACTTAATATCTCGAAAACTAGAACCAAAATCAAAAAACGGAGTGCAGATTCGGATTCAGCGCCCCAAATAACCATAGAAACAGCTTTTGGTTGCTTAGATCCAAAACCGTGTATACTTGTGAATTATTATTATTATTAGTACTATTATTAAAATCGAATATGCTGTCATGACCTTTCAACATCTAATAAAGAGTTTCCTTCACGCACTTTTTTAAATAAACATTGGCACTTTCAATTGTCAACAATAGCTGCACAATATTTGCTTGTCTTTTCAACGAGAACTCATAAAGCATGCATTTTCTAATATGCTTCTCATGCATTTCTTATAGTCAAATTTCAGTAACTATATTTTTACGAGGAAAGTACAGTCACTACAGTTAACGCGTTTTATATATGAGGTCTCTTTGACGTTATCCTGACTTTTCGATAGAAGACGTTAGGATCATCAAGATTAATTGATTTTTGATATTCAATAACTCTAACATGTACAGAGGAAGTTATATCTATCAATTCTTCAAGGTTCATTCACTATTTTTCTCTATTCTTGCCTGTCGCCAGCTAGTATCTCGGCCTGCTTCTACGTTAGTCCTTTGTTTTTCAATACTTTGGCCATAAGATTATCCTAAATCATACAGGGCCCTACTTCTTCTTCTATTTTATATAATTCTCGTACCCCATTCTGTTCTAACCTGTCATTTCTTATCTAATTTTGTATATATCCCCACCATCGCATTTATGTTCCTTCAACATACTTCTTAGCACTTTCAATATATTCTCTTATGGTGCCATTTCTTAGCTTGTTCATTACTGTTGCATTGACTATGCTTCCTAGGTACTTCATTTCTATTGATTGGATTTTCTTCTGTAGTACTCATGATTCACAACCAAAAAGTAAAAAAGTTGCGTTAATATATTTCTAAGACACATTTACTAAAATCGGCCGCTCTTGCATAAAATATAAACGTAATAAAAAATCATTCGTAACCTGTGCGTAACATACAATAACTGTTTAAAGTATGGGTAATAGGATTTTCAATAAATCGCTTGAAAGTAAACAAAAATAATGTATCATTGTGACACCATATAAAAGTAAGTCTTCTTAAGAATTATGAGCGATGCGGCCTTTTTGTATAATTAAATATTTGAAATCAAGACAATATAATACATTATAATCATTTAACATAATATTTTGGCAAAAAATATCTTTACCAATGTTATGTTCAGAATAGAATTTCATGTGCAATCTAAAATTATAACCGTGAATAGCTGGGAGTAGATTGCTTAGATTGCTACATCTGCAATTTGTATGATTCTTGAATTACATCTATAATTCTATTTAACAATGCACAGGAATTAATGTAAGGGTGTTAATTCTCAGGAGAAGACTTAGACCTAAAGATTTGACCTTCCCCATTTGTCATTAATACAAGAGGTGTTATTTGGGCATTGATCTCGACGGTGGTCTCATAGGAATACACAATTACAATTCTTACGACGTGCTCGTTGAGGTTGCATATCGCACACCTAAGGGAATTTGTGTCAATCGCATTTCACGCACATAAATCCGCTACCTAATCTGCCGACCACTGAGCACAACAAGTATTTTTATGCTATCATAAACACACCAGTATTACATTCGTTATCATCAACGCTGCTGCTTTGGTTAACATTTCATGTTCATGAAATTTATAGCTATATAAAAATGTTGGCGATTATTTATTTATTCGTATGTGTTTACGCTACCTTTAATAAGAAATGAAATGTGCACTAAATGTGTATAATACTTAATTTCAATATCAGCTGTTCTTCCGTTAGGACTGCAATAAAAAATATAATCATTATTAAATTTATAAGTAGTATACTTTTATGAACAACATAAATACGTACAATGCTTTTAATACAATATAAAATGAATTTGTATGTTAATTAAGATAATCTTAAGATTCTACTGTTTTTTAAAAGTGAAGCAAATGGCACTTTAACATTATAATATGTTTGTAACAGTGCGTTTTAAAATACAGTGTGGTCATAAAGTTTGGAACCAAGCTTATAACCGCATTATTTTACATTTTTAGGAAAAACGCTCGGACAGGTAAATTTTCTTTTTTAAAACGCCATCTTTTGACATACAATTTTTTTCTATGACGTCATTGGCTTTCGAGTGGTGACGTTATCAACACTTTCTTTAAATGGCAACCATATTATTTTTTTCTCGTTTTTGGTAGATATTTATATCCACCAAATAGTGATATAAAACAATTGGTATGTTGCATCACAATTTTTTTTAAAAAATGATGTAAATTTAGAAAAAAATACGAAAATTTTATTTTTGTACAAAATTAAAATTAAATTGAAAAAAAATACATCTGAACTTAAATTTATTGTAACAGTTAACGTAAATTTTCAAAATGAACCCCACCAACCAACTGACACTGTCCCAGCCGAGTGTAAACACTTCGTATACTCGCCTTAGTTCTACGCGAATTCGTTCTTTTAAATCTTCTAAATTGTTCGGTTTGTTAAAATACACTTTCGATTTCAAATAACCCCACAAGAAAAAGTCTAACGGAGTCAGGTCAGGAGAACGAGGTGGCCATTCTATGGCGCCTCTCCGTCCAATCCATTTATTGGGAAATATTTCGTCAAGATAGTGGCGAACCTCTACACCATAATGGGGAGGCGCCCCATCTTGTTGAAACCAAATATTTGGATAGGGTACATCACCATCCTCGTGATTTGGGAAAATAACAGCGAGCGCTGGAACCAGTTCAAATCTTAAAAATTCTAAATATTGCACAGCAGTCTAATTTCCTTCAAGAAAATATGGTCCTAAAATGCGTCGTCCAATCATTCCAACCCATACGTTAACTTTTCCTCTGCGCTGAGTATGACACGCTTGAGTCCAATGCGGATTGTTCTGCGACCAATATCTGCAATTATGGCGGTGAACAGATCCATTAAGGCAGAACGTAGCTTCATCTGAGAAGACGATGTTTTCCAAGAAATTTGGAATTTGGTCACAACGTAACATTACGTCTTCACATGTAATTCCTGTACAAGTTGAACTTTGTAAGGACGATAGTGTTCTTTTTTAAATAAGTTGACGACAAATGAGTGAGCCACCTGATTGGCGAACGCAAGTTGTCTGGTGGAAACATGATGCCTTTCTTCTGCTTCTAGAAGCACATTTAATTTCACATCTTCTCCTACTTGAGGTCTACTTAGCCGTGGTCGATCTTTTACGGATCCAGTTTCGGTAAACTTTCCAACTAGTTTTGTCACCGTAGACCTGGTAATTGGAGGTCTATCAGGGTGTTCATGGTTAAACAATTCACATGCTTCTGCATGCGTTCTTTGTCTGTCCCCATACCCAACCATAATTAAAATTTCGATTCTTTCTCGCTCAGATAAATGTGCCATTTTTTATATTAGCGAAAATGAACAATTTTTACGCAATATCTCAAAAATTTAACGTCAAAAATAGAAGTAAATAATTCAACAATGTTGTCGCCATAGAAACAATTTCAAACTAAAATTTTTGTACATAAATTGTATAAAAAGAAGCAAGAATGTCATAAAGAAATATCTTGCAAAAAAGTGCGTGTTTTTGTTTTTGTAAATTTTTTGCATAGTAACATGAGTACATGTGCTTTTGACGATCCGGTTTGTTCAAGAAGAATATTTAAGTCCTCACACAAGACAGAAGTGTGAAAAAAACTTACTTACATATTTCAGTAAATTTTGTAAGCTTAATTAGTTTTTGAAATCTTCAATTTTTGGGCGATAATTTTAATTACGAAATGGTCTGCCACATCATGTCAATTTTTTAAATAAATTAAACTTCTTTGGCCCTTTTTTGTGAAACTATTTAATGTTAAATAACATTTTTTAATAAGTAATTGGCCGATTGGGAAGACGAATTTCTTTTGACCTGGAGCGAATAACGCAGATTACTATTGACCGCAAAGCATTTACACTCGGCTGGGACAGTGTCAGTTGGTTGGTGGGGTCCATTTTGAAAATTTACGTTAACTGTTACAATAAATTTGAGTTCAGATGTATTTTTTTTTAATTTAATTTTTATTTTGTACAAAAATAAAATTTTCGTTTTTTTTTCTAAATTTATATCATTTTTTCAAAAAAATTGTGATGCAACATACCAATTGTTTTATATCACTATTTGGTGGATATAAAGATCTACCAAAAACGAGAAAAAAATAATATGGTTGCCATTTAAAGAAAGTGTTGATAACGTCATCACTCGAAAACCAATGACGTCATAGAAAAAAATTGTATGTCAAAAGTTGGCGTTTTAAAAAAGAAAATTCACGTATCCGAGCGTTTTTCCTAAAAATGTAAAATAATGCGGTTATAAGCTTGGTTCCAAACTTTATGACCAGACTGTATATAATGTTATTGTATATATACTGCTCAAAAGGATTAGCCGATATTTATTATTTTCATTGAAAAGGGTTGTAAATATTAAAATAAATAGTGTTTTAATGATAAGAATACTTGAATGTCTTATTTGACTAATTGTAATTATAGGCAAAAATAAACATTGTCGTTTAGTTTCATTTTCACGTTCATTAGAATTTTGAGAAAATAAACATTTTTGTGTAGGAATAACTACGGTAAATTACAGACTCAACAGAAGTATAATCTTGGTAATTGTTATAAAAAATGAAAATTAATAAGGTTTATGATCTCTTCAGACGGCCAACATTGCTTAACATCGTGCTGGCATGGAATGAACCAAATTATCAAACAATTCTTGGGGAATGTTGTCCCACTCTACTCTAAGAGCAATTTGGAGATCTGCAATTGAACGAGGCGCAAGATTTCGTGATGCAATAGATCCTTCTAATGTATCCGAGGCATGTTCGATAGGATTACCAACCAATTTTTAACAATGTTTGCCCGATATAGACGAGTATTATCATCTATATAAATGAATTGTTCTTCCACAACTTCTGCATATGGAAAAACAAAGGGTCCCTGTGAGGCATTCTGAATTAAATACAGTTCGATATGGTCTCCGATGCTTATTCTGGCCCACACTATCGCACCGCCACCGTTATACTAAGGCGTTTTTCGGGACATATTTCGTGTTCCTTGTTCACGCCAAATCAAAACACTGTTATCTGGGTGTACAATGCGTCATTAAACCAAACTCTACCCCAGTTGTTATTAACCCAATTATCATGCTCCTCTGCTCATATTCTACG
The DNA here is from genome assembly GCA_935421215.2 of Melolontha melolontha. Lineage (NCBI taxonomy): Eukaryota > Metazoa > Arthropoda > Insecta > Coleoptera > Scarabaeidae > Melolontha > Melolontha melolontha. The sequence continues at coordinate 156,191,286 of OW285235.1, forward strand.
GCGTATTTTATGGACTGCGGTAAGTGGGACGCACACTATTGGCCTTCAGGCATAGAGACCTATATCATAAAAACTATTTCTTATTGTTTGTGTTGAGATCAATCTTCCAGTAGCAACAGTAAACTGATTTCGAAGTTGGGTTGCATTTAATGTTCGATTTCTATGCGCTAGTTGGAAGAGGTACCTAACATCCCTTGGTGTTGTTGATGCTGGTCGATCTTGCCCCTGTCTTCTTCTAACAGTTCCCGTTTCTAAATAGCGATGCCAGAGTCCGGAAATTATACTTTGTCTCACTCCGAACACTTGAGCGACATCTTGCTGTGTTCGTCCACTGACATACGGCTCTCCAAGCATGTAATTTAGATAAATCATGTTGGTGCGCCATTGTTAATAAATAATAAAGTCCACTACACTCCGTTTGTTACTCAGACGATGAAAATATGTACTGATACCGTAAAGGACTGCTATTCATTTTTACACCCAACAGCAACTAATCCTGTTTAAACTTGCAGAAAGACATTGAAACCTAACAGCGCGCTCTAGTACTTATTCACAGATATTAAAGGCACAATTGAAACATATTTACCGGTGTTACATTAAGTACTAATTACCTTTGTGTCATTTTTAAGAGATATCCGCTAATTCTTTTGAGCAGGTAGTATAATTTGTGTTTAAAAGTAATGCAATTAAATATAGTGTGTTTATTAATTTTTTATTTATCTTTTTGTTTTGAATGTTTCCTTTATTTAAAGAATTGAAATCACAATTAAATTCGTCTTACACATTACACATATGAAAATTTTTATTATTTTTAATATGAAAACGTTATTCAATCATATCGCAGCGGTGTAAAGAGGTTAACTTTACACCTCTGCGCATTTCTGTAATCTATATCTGAATTGATAAATCCCTTGTATATGTTTCTTAAGGTTTCAATTTATATTTCGATAATTTCCGTGGTATTTTTTCCTTTAATACTTCTAAATTTATGCCAAAGTTATTATTTTCACACATTTTATGCTTTACTTGTCCCAAAAAATAATAGTCCTTATATGTTAAGTCAGCCGAATGAGCTGAAATGATGATCAATCTTTAATTAAATTTATGGAATGTGGATGTTGTCTAAATTCGCATTTGCCAGTGATGGTAAAACACAGTTTTGAAATGCCCGTACCACATATTTATTTTCTTAGATCTTTGATTTGTTTGTATTAATTCGCAAATTCTAATTTTCTTCTGAAAGAAAATTCTGTGGCAGAAAAATAGTATTGTCCATCACATTTTCTTCAACCTGTAATCAAAATTCTAACTTAAATGCATATTATATTGATTCTAAAATTTGGATTTTCTTGTGATCAATAGTTGCAATTTTGAGATGATACTGTCTCGCTTGTAGTAAAGTTGGTTTCGTTCGAAAAGAAAATTCTGTGACAGAACAGTAAATTTTCCGTTACATTTTCTTTAATCCATAACCAAAATTGTAACCTAAATGCATATTGTATTTATTCTAAAATTTGGGTTCTCTTCTGACGAATATCTGTAATTTTGCGATGATACTATTCCAGTTGTGCGTGACAAGAAGGGACAAAATGAGGAATGCCCAAATAAGAGAGGAACTTGGGGTACTATCAATAATGGATTTCATTGAGCAGAGACAATTAAGCTGGTGAGGACATCTTCAACGGATGGAGAACACTAGACCGGTAAAGTTGGTTTATGAAGCAAAGATTCAATATAAGAGGAAAAGAGGAACACCGCGACAAGGTTGGGAGAACTTAATTGGACAATTTATTCAGAACAGAGGAAAAACATGGAGAGAAGCGAAAACACTGGCCACTGATAGAAAGTCATGGAAGAAATTTGTCTATAATCTATAATTTTTTTGGTATTGTAGTTGGTATTATAGAATACTCTGTAATTTAAAGTTTAAAATTGGAATATTTATAAATTAGTTCTAAGAATGTAAACATCCGACACCCTAAGGGTATAAGGGTTTTCTGATAATATATATATATATACTATTCCAGTTGTAGGAAAGACACGTTGTGTTTTTAAATTGTCGTACACCACCCCATATAGCATCACTCCGTATGACGAAACGAAACTCCCGCACGACGAACACCCCTACGCCACCGCGCGCCACGATTTTCCATAACATTATCTCCAACTTAAAAGAAAAATTGTAACCTAAATTTTGTGACACTAAACTCATTTGTCCATAATATTTTCTCTAATCCACAAGTAAAATTCTAGCCTTAATATATAATCTTCGATTTAACCAAAAATTTACGTTTGTATGGAATTACATTATTTTCCTTGCAATTTTTTTCTAAAAAGATTTTGCTAGCACTAAGTTCTGTAGTGCTTTCACGAAAATATAATTTTGGATTTTATTTATTAAACTCATACCCAATTAATTATGTTCTCTAGATTCAAACTGGCTTGGAAATGGTTTTGTAGACTTGGATTTTATTTTCTACAAAGAATTACGACTTATGACTAATGATCTAATACATTTTGCTTAATTTGAGACCAAACTGTTTACTATCGGTAAATATTTCTGCCGAATAATGCGTTTCTGTGAGTAGTAAGCGACCTGGCGTTGTTTTGCTGGAAAAATACACAAGTCCTGTTGACCAATACGGGATACCTATCTCGTAAAATTCTATACATGTGATTCACTTGTTTACACTATAGTTCAGTGTTTATCGCCAGTAGATTTGATATGTTAGGATTATGAAGATATATACCTTTTTGATCGCATGTTACAATTCTATGAAAGAAACATTCATCTTGGGGGTCTGAAAACAGTTTATTATAGATGCGTACATGCTGTTGTGAGTGCTCTGTCATTAAATCATGGGGTATTTCTCTGCGTTACCGGTTTATCTTCCATAACGTTTGCAGATGACGATCTATAGCTCACTTTGAAGGTCCGGGATCTTGCGATAGTTGCCTCGACACTGCGAGATGAAGAATCTCTTGATCTACATTTGGAGACCTTCTTGAACGTGGTTGCTTTTGAAGGTCAGTTTGGTGATTTCAAATTTTTTGGTGCTAGTTTTGTCCGGTGCGATCCGATATGAAAATCGGACTTTTTATTTCACGCAATATACAGAGCCGAACAATTAAATATTGAGACTGATTGTACTGCAAGGAACAAAGAAATGCCATCAGCAATATATTGCATATCACCAGAATATCCAACCATAGTTACAATCCTGCAACATTGCATCGCTGCACGCTACAAGTGATGGAATCTAGGACACCATTTTATGTAGGTAATAGGAAACTATTGTCACGTTCTGAGGGCGAACACTAAATTCTGTTTTAACTTCTGCAAATGTACAACTGAGACTGTGCAATTGATGTAACAGGTGAATGGAAATAATTGTGCACAGGTATTTAGGTGGTGCAAGGGATTTAAAAGTGGCGTAGAAACAATAGAAGATGAAGAAAAGCCTAGACGTCCAATTTTAGTACGTAACAAGGATCTCATCCCAAAAGTGAGAGAACTTGTTAAAGAAGATCGGAATTGTGAGATTGCGGCTAGATGAGTTTAATGCAAAATGGGAAACGATTCGTCACATCTTAGGGAAAGATTTATGTCACATCTCTATTTGTGTCACAATCGTTGTCTGAAGATCTAAAACATGAATGGTGTTTAGTACGCAAGGAATATCCTTCAAACTGCTCATAGACATCAAAATCAATCCCATTCGCTGCTTCGTGTGATTATTTTCTTTTTCCAAAACGTAAAGTTACCGTTGAAAAGAAAGCAAGATATGTAGAGGTCGTTCTAATAATTGTTCGATCGCTTCATTCGTTGTAGCAATTCAGTAAATAATTCAATAAATTCAATAAAATACATGTACTACTCCGTGTTTTTGCATTTTGCACTATGAACTGTCTCATTATTTAATTTTCAGACTGTGTGTGAGCAATATTAGCAGCACTTCTCCCTAATTTCCAATAATGCCGCCGTGTTACTAGGAGTTTGACGTATGATAAAAAACATTTAGTTTATTATGGGCAATTTTTCGATACCAAAGCCTACTATGTAAAAAACGGAAAAAACATTGCGCCACCCTATTAATTAAGGATTTTTGTTACATATAATCAAGAACAGTTATAAGGTTACTCGTTGAAGGCACTACCTCCATATATTTTTGGAATAATGAATTCTTAAATTCATATTTTGCATTTTACAATTCATAAATATATATTGACATATTGGCATCCTAGAATTCGTGCCCCAGAGAAAACTGACAAATGCCGACGACAATCTAGATCCCAAAAATACAAACGAAGAAAAATTAATTACTTTCATAACAGAGCCGTGAAATTTTTAAAATCGGTTGCTAAGCTTATATTATCACACTGTCAGAATGACATGTCTGCCAAAGTGTCAACGTCAACATGTTAGGTTAAGGCAGATGTCATTCAAGATGTTACACTTGCCATCATATTAATCTATTTTTTATTTTTAAAAATAAAACAACAAATGGTGGTGTTGTTACGCTTAGCATTTGAAATATTTTGATGTAATTTTAAATAATATTTCTTCTTTGAATATCTCGATATTAACTTAAGACATTTTTACATTTGTACAACTGTACATATTCGTGTCCAAAGAGAAAGCATTTCCTTTGTTATATTCTGAACTGACCGAGACCTTTTCTACCTGACCGTGTCAGAACCCTAACGTTACGGTCGAATTTCTTTCTAGTACATTCCATTTTAAATTCTTTTAATTAATATTACATACTTCTTCTTTCATATGTTGTGTTTGATATCGTTAGAAAGCTTATGTCACCAGGGTTATTCTAATAATATTTATGACATCGATAGAAGTCCTTTTCAGGTCGCGCTTTTAATTAATTATTAATCAAGTTATCGACCTTCTCTTCGATAGATCATAAAACAGACCGTTTCTAGACTTTTCTATCGACGCAAAACTATCAGTCCTTCTTCTTTTTCGAACCTCCGTGAGTAAACAACTCATCGTAACTGTTCAAGTTCGCGATGCCACGCCGTCCGGTGTCTCTTCCGCTTCTAAGGTAATTTTGTATTGTTCAATATATATTATTCTTTTAAGCGAATCCACATTAATTTGAACTAATTAATTTCTTATACCTCCGGCCAACACCGCTCTACATATACTTGTCCGAGTATATCGTCAGACCACGTGGCCGCCGCAAATCAAAGGTAACTCTGTATTCTTCGATACAGAGGTTATTTTATAAACATTAATTAACCCTTAATTTACTACTCCATTTAACATTCTTTTCAGTATATTTTTGTGTGTTAATTTTTAATTAATTATTTACTGCTCCTCGTGTACATATTACTTTTGTTTTCATTACTTTTAAATATACGAATTTCAATTTATTTTATTTCAAACTTTAAGGACGCCGCTGTGTTTTATTTTATTTATTAAGTTTTTGTGTCTTTATTTTAATTAACCATCATCACACACGTCCTGGACCATTGCAGGAACTTCATCAACACCACAAATTATTTGTCATAAAATAATTTCATTATTATTATCCCTAGCCAAGCCCTAGTTAGTAATAGTGTGTATTCTAATACATGTAAACTTATCATAAAAAACAGGAGAAAAGGTATAACATAATAATAATAATAATAATAATAATAATAATAATAATAACCAAATGAAAAATAAAGTGCTCAAAGTGACCACTATTCATTTGCAAACATAATCGTGCCCTTCGTAAAAGACTCAGTTTAGAATTCGTATCCATTTTAGGAGTAATTGTAGCAAAGGCTTCCTGAACGTAACCCCTGAGTTGTTCCTGTAGCAATAGCGTGCCTGTATACAACATTTTTAGCTTGGATTCAAAGAAAGAAATCCAGAGGATTTATATCGGGAGACCGCGCAGTCCAGTTTCGAGAACCACCATAACCTATCTATTGATCAGGATACTGTTAATTTAAAATTTTTCGAGCTTCTTGACTGAAGTGCTGGTGCGCTATAGTGTTGAAACCAGTTGTTAACACGAAAAAGAAGTGGAATAAATGTCTTCAAACAAATTGTGAAGTTCTGCATTCAAAAATTCGGGACAAATGTTTCTTGTTAACAGAGCAAGGAATTCAAAAGGTCCTACCTAAAAAGAGAAGTTAGATGACATGTAAACTAATTTCTATTGAAAACGCACCTCACTATTCCCCAATAGACCAGCCCACAAATTTATGGAAAATCGTTTTTGAAATGCTCTTGAACATAGAGTATGTGGATTTTCTTCTGCCTAGATATGCATTATAGCATCCTTGTCTACCGAAAATTGATTCGTCAATACACAAAATCCGAGATACAAAATTAGGATTGCTTTCTTCTTTATTTAAAAGCCATGTACAGAATTCCCGTCTGGCAGAGTAATCTTCTGACTGTAAATTCTGTACACGCGTACAATGATACGGATGTAGTCGTTCAGCCTTCATCGCTCGATGTACAGAAGTTCTCGAAACATTCAATTACTGTACAACTTCTTTAATGCTTTCAGTACCTTCTTCAAAGTCATCTGAAATAGTTTCATCGTTTTCAATAGAGTGTATAGTCCAGGGCGCACCACCAATCTCCTTTCTATTATGTAAGATTTGGTCTGTTTCGATTATTCGTGTCCTGAGGATTATTTTGTAATCAGGACGACTCCTGTTAGGAAAGTGTTGGGCATTAACTGAGAATTATTTTGTGATCGGGATGACTCCTGTTAGGAAATTGTTGGGCAGTAGCGCTTCGTTCACATTCTCCGAAAATTATCAACATATACAAATAATACACGGCAGTATACATAATAAAAGAGCACGTTTGAGCACGACGGCGGTACTAAAGCTATTGGAAGCGATTTGAAAGAAACTTTGACACTGACATTTCTCAAAAGTTTCATAGTCGACCAGTTTATTAACAACGTAATAAAATAGGTAACCTAGCAACAATTATGAAAAATCCTCCTGGATGGGTTACAACGCTCTGATTTGTTGAATTAAACTGTTCTTTTCTCGAATGGCCTTCAAGATCTTAATTTTTTTGGTATTATTTATTTGATATTTTATGGTGATTTCTCTTTTCTTCTTTGGGGCGCGAGTTCTGGGAAATCCTGTATTTATATTTCCCAGATATGTATATTGTAAAAACCTCGTATATGTCGACGAATGTTTATATTTATATGCATATTTTAAATGCAATATCTATTGTTATATACTTCATTAACGTAAAAGCAATGTGTAACATGTATACCACCCACAAAATAATGAAACCACTTTTTCTATAAAGATGAAGGGCGTTGAAAACCTACATTACTGTATTGTCTTAATGGAACAATGACACTAACATGAATATATAAACAATGAAATCGATATTGTACAGCCAATGTGGAATTGCAATTATATGATAATCATATCTATAAATTCAGCTAGTATGTGGTAACTACCTACACAAAATGTAGCTAAGTAATTCCAATAATTTAGATGTTTTAATTAATTTAGTCGGCATCTGTATATGGGTGGATCAATATTGATTTATTGCGTTAAATTATTCAACTATTTACATCTTATGTTTTTAATTAGGTTGTTTTTTTCTTACAAACGACAAGTTCAAATCTGGAATAAATTATATTAGAAAGTGTTTTTAAAGTAGGATGTAACTCCCACGATTCCACTACAGTATAATTAGCATATCTGGTACGTTAATAGTCGATCAAGATAACCAATTTCACGCCCACTATTTATGTTCTACTGATTAAAAATTAATTAATTATTTTATCTGACACAATTTGATATCGCAAACTGAAACAAACTGCATCGAAAGTATTTTAATTGCCGGATGACACAAATATATATATATATATATATATATATATATATATATATATATATATATATATATATGCAATTTTTTTTACCTTCGAATATAAATTTTATAAGATTATCGGTGCTAATGTTATAAATTATTGTAAAAAAATAATATTTAAATAGAATACATACTAATTGCTCACATAAGGTGAATAAATTTGCGTAAATAAATTGAATTTAAATAAAAACGCCTGCTTTTTGCTCAAGTAGTGGAAAGCACTATCGCTGAGGTTAGTTTTTAATTTTTTCAGTTATTATTTGTATTTGCTGTTCTAATTAAGTTCCCTCATAGTACATGGCCCTACTATATCGTGATTATGTAAATAAAAACAAATTAATGATAATACTTTGCCGTTGTAAGAGCGACTGATGCCATTTCACTGCTTATAATTCAAATTTCTAGCATCTAATTTTATGTTTTGAGTAAAGACCGGAGCTCTCCAACTATTAAACTATTAAAGAGTATTATTTATTAAATCAAATTTTTGTCGAAATTTGTTCAAAAATATTACGAAATCTATTTGTGATAGAGTTCAAACTTCCATTTCATACTCGCGGGAGAAGTCTTTATAAAAACTCCTTCTGCTTCTATTAAATTATAATTTGTTCTATTTATTAGTATATATTTCGTAAGATAAATAAAGTATGGCGATTTAGTTTCTTTTTTTTATTGTTTTAACTTTAAGTGTCCAGTGAATTTTGTTAAGTTTCAATAACTTACGCATACATTTTTAATTATTCATTTATTTAGATCTAGAACATTGTTTAAGTTACTTTTTCAGATATGATATGGAACAAGGTCGAGAATGGCATCGTGAAACAATGGCGAGTTGGATTAAGGGTCAAACTGGTTGTATGTCCATTGCCAGTGATTCCGAAATTTATTTCAAAGTCTGTAAAATATCGTTAAAAAATTCCAAGAAATCACTTAGCATCGCAAACACATACAGAAATTAGACCCCTTGAAATCTGACAATTTTAACGAAGAACTCTGTGAAACTTTAATGGTGGCAAATATTCCCTTAATTAAATTTAACAATCCCACCTTCAAAACATTTCTCCAAAAATATACTGGTCGCAATGTTTCTGATGAATCCACCTTACGCAAATATTATGTTTCTAGGTGCTACACGAAAGCAGTAGAACGCATTAGAAGTCATCTTTCAAATCAGTACCTATGGATAAGGGCCGAAGAAATTGTCAATATATTAGGACGCTCTGTGGTAAATGTTGTAGCTGGTGTACTACATCCAACTATTCCATATAACGCATATGTAATAGCAACAAAAGTTATAAATACAGTTGATGCGGAAACAGTAGCTAAAACCATTTACAAGAATATGAACCAAATGCTTCATTCGGACGACAGGTACAAAGAAAAAATACTTTTATTTGTCAGTGTTGTCAGTTAAAAATAAGCAGACTATTAAAGGAAACACATCATGCTGCATATTACTTGTTTAGCATATGCTCTCCACAGAATCTGCTAATATATCTGAGACACCTTTCAGGAAGTTGATAGACTTGTATCCCCTTTTAAAAAAGTTTTCAGAAAAGCACCTTCAGTAATAACTAGATGGGGAATATGGTTGAAAGCTACTAGTTTTTATGCAGGGAATTTCAATAGTTTACGAAATTTCGTTATATATTTAAATGGCGAAGTATTTTTGAGTGCAAGGAACTAATACAAATTCCAAATTTAAAAAATCAGTTGTACTTTCTTCAGGAACACTTTGCAAATTTGCCAAAACTAATCACTTATTTTAAAAATCAAAATCTCTAATTAAATGAAGAATAAACCACATTGGACGAGGCTATTAATAATTTGAAAATTATTCCACGTGACTTCGGATGTGGCCTTCGGCAAAAGTTAGACGCAGTTTTTAATAGAAATTCAGATTTAATATCATTGTGGCAATTGTGTATGGGGACAATGCTTCAAAATCTAAGTGCTAAATACGTTGAAATAAAAGAATATTTCCAGTATGCACCTATAACCAGTAGCGATATAAAAAGGCTGTTTTCTATCTACAAGGATGTATTTCATTCCAAGAGAACAAATTTTATAGAAGGGAACCTTGAGAAAGTATTGCTAGTTAATACTAGGTTTGCTCTGGTTCTAAAAAAAAACGTACCAGGACGCCCGACTCATGCGCAGTTCTTTAAAAGCGTTCTCGTTTTGACGAGTACAACTTCGGACGCAATGCATTTGTGTTCTCTCTACTAGCAAGTTGGAACTTTCTTGAACTCCTACGAACAGTTTCGCATACGCATACGTTTTAGTTATCAGGGTGTATTTTATTTTCTAAATTCAGAGATTTAAATTAATTTTTTTTATGAAATAGTTTTACAAACAATTTATGCAGCTGAGTTTTTAAAGCATTACCCTGAAAACGAATTGTATATTGTATTGACATTGTATAGTATTACTTGAGATATACAACGTGATTCTTAATATATGCGACAAACTTTAGGAGCTGATTCCTGTGGTTATTTTGATCATAAAAGTTCATAAGAACATATGTCCAAAACCGCTTAGTTCAGAAGTTATACAATGTTTAATAGAAAGTTAAAATAATAAATGGTTTTATTATAAATTAACAAAATAATTAGTAAAACAAAATTAACTTATAGTAACTGTTGAAAATGACCGCCCCCAACTGCACTACAAGCTGCTATCCTCCGTCGTATTGACTGGCGAGTCCGTTCGAAAATACCAGGGGTATTTCGAATTGTTTCAAAAGCTGCTATAATACGATTTCTTAGTTCATCGACATTTTCCATGGGAATCGTGTAAACTAATGATTTAAGGTGGCCCCAGAGAAAAAAGTCCAATGAATTTAAGTCTGGAGAGACCGAGGAGGCCACGGTTGTGGACCTCCCCGTCCTATCCACCGATTTGGATACGTACAGTCCAGAAACTCGCGAGCAAGTAAACTAAAATGCGCTGGAGCACCGTCATGCATAAAATACATTTGTAATCTTAACTGCAACGGAACTTCTTCCAGCAGTAGTGGTAACTCCTTTTCAAGAAAATTGCGGTATACCTCGCCATTTAACCGCATCGGTAAAAAATGTGGACCTAACAAGTGATCTGCAACAATTCCGGCCCACACATTTACAGAGAATTGATGCTGATGACGGGCATTCATTATTTCTCGCGGATTTTCTTCGGCCCATATGTGATTATTATGAAAATTAATAATCGCGTTTCTAGAGAAAGTAGCTTCGTCGGTGAAGAATATTTGAGCCAAATGGTTAGGATTTTGTACGACTTCGTGTTGCATCCATTGACAAAAAGCTACTCTTTGTGGAAAATCTGCTGGCAATAGAGCCTGCACCCGTTGAATGTGATATGGATACAACAGTTGATCTTTCAATATTCTCCAAACTGTGGCCTGACTAATGTTTAAATCTAATGCAATTTTTCTGGTGCTTGTTGTCGGATGTTCCTCAATTTCATTTAATACCATTTCTTCAACTTGTGGAGTTCTCGCTGTAGATGGGGGCCCGCTATCAGTCGTCCGTTTTTTAAAACTTCCCGCTTCACTAATACGTTGATGAAGACGGGCAAACATGGAATGATGCGGTATGATACGGTTCGGGTATCGTTCTGCATAAAGACGTCTAGCAGCACGCGCATTTCCATTGGCAAGACCGTAAACGAAATGCATATCACACATCTCAGCATTCGTATAATTCATTTTAGAAAACAGAAACTGGCAATAGACTGAATGAATACTCTGATACTATTAACAAATATTGAAATAACAAATAAACAATTCGTAAATACCGTACATAATCACAACACGTGCTTCTTGAGCAACTGGTAAACACCAACTGATTAGCATCGACAACGCGACCACTACGCATATTAGAGAAACAGGCACAGACTTGTTTACGAGCTTGTATTACAGTTGGAAGCGGTCATTTTCAACATTTACTATAAGTTAATTTTGTTTTACTAATTATTTTGTTAATTTATAATAAAACCATTTATTATTTTAACTTTCTATTAAACATTGTATAACTTCTGAACTAAGCGGTTTTGGACATATGTTCTTATGTTAGTTAAGATTACAAATGTATTTTATGCATGACGGTGCTCCAGCGCATTTTAGTTTACTTGCTCGCGAGTTTCTGGACAGTACGTATCCAAATCGGTGGATAGGACGGGGAGGTCCACAACCGTGGCCTCCTCGGTCTCCAGACTTAAATTCATTGGACTTTTTTCTCTGGGGCCACCTTAAATCATTAGTTTACACGACTCCCATGGAAAATGTCGATGAACTAATAAATCGTATTATAGCAGCTTTTGAAAAAATTCGAAATAACCCTGGTATTTTCGAACGGACTCGCCAGTCAATACGACGGAGGATAGCAGCTTGTAGTGCAGTTGGGGGCGGTCATTTTCAACAGTTACTATAAGTTAATTTTGTTTTACTAATTATTTTGTTAATTTATAATAAAACAATTTATTATTTTAACTTTCTATTAAACATTGTATAACTTCTGAACTAAGCGGTTTTGGACATATGTTCTTATGAACTTTTATGATCAAAATAACCCCAGGAATCAGCTCCTAAAGTTTGTCGATATATTAAGAATCACCCTGTATAAAACAAAAATGAAAAATTAAAAAAAAGCTTATCAAATTGGAATAAAACCCAAATATAAAAAATATATACATATCAAGTTGTAGTAAATAAAGAAAACAAATAGCATAAGAAAAAACTGATACTCTACAAGTAAGGTTACTGTTCTTCTCATGATTTTAAAGATTGTACAAAAGATGGCAGTAAAATACGTATTTTGTGTTCCGGTTGATTTATAAATCCTAAATAGTTTTTAATAATTTACGATTTTTGGTGTTCGCGCACCTTGTTCTACGCAGTTCAGAAATGTTCTGAAACATTTTCATTTTTGAGAACCAGAACAAACCTATCAATACTCCTTTACTCAACTTGTACATACTTGTACATAGTACGCTCGTGGGCGATGAGTCATGGGCCTGTCGTGACCGGTCCCTATTTATGAGGTACTTGAGTTCTATTGCGAACATATGTGATGGACAGCGATACGGCAATGCTTGCATCTAACAAAATCAAAGCAACTAATATCACGTAATGTAATTTCGTGTTTGAAATGGCGTGAAAAGCATAATAAAGAGAAAGTGCTATTATTTGTAACAGATATGAAGGGGACTGGTCAGTTCTTACAACAAACATACAGTAGTATGACGCATATCACATGTTTTGCACATGCTCTTCATCGAGTACCAGAAGAAGTCAGAAAATGACACCCGAACGCAGATAGATTGATTTCTTCTGTCAAGAAAGTTTTTGTGAAGTCATAAAAAACTTTATGTACTTAAAATATGACCTCATTTCATCGGCAGATGTTCAACGGTCGTTTTAAATGTATAAATGGATTTACGGAGACAGACAATTATTGACACATGAACATATGCAACAATTATTGGTGATTTACCATATATTTAAACTCTAGATATATAAACGGTAAACTGTCAGGATGTGCGATATGTTTTATAAATCCTGCAATATTCCTTCTGGAGAAGATGTTCTCTATACGTATTTTGATTCGCGTGAAAAATGTTAAATTGGGATTCATAATGTCCTCGCTCCATCCCTGACGCTGACGTCATGGACCCGTGATTGCTAATCCCTAGCTAAATCTTTTATCTAGAGTTGACCTTTTCAATGAATCAACTCGATCCTTTATATCTACTTTGAAACCTCTGCAGTTTTATTAACGTAATATTAGACGACATGTATTTCATTGTATTGTGATTGATTTTGATTTTTGTTATAAATATTATTATTATTATTACCAATGTATTTTTTATTATTATTGTATTAATTGTTCATATTTTATTTTAAAGCATACTATTTTAAATTTTATTCTTGTTATACCTATTCAGATAAATATGCTGTAGTTTAATTGATGCATAATCTTCATGCCCTATGGACAATGACGGACTCTCATAGTAAATTTCTCAATGTGTTTCCAAGTTCGTAGCCCTTCCTTCAATGAAAGCTATCAAATTTGTCAATCTTCATATTTCAACTCATTGAAAGTCTGTGTAGGCTTGCTCTGTACTAGAGCTGGGCAATACCGATGTTTTCGGTATCGAGTATCGATACTAATCGAGGTATCGATACTTAGCGATGTATCGGGTCTGTGCACGGTATCGATTCTGAGTACTAAAATCGGTAAAGTATCCATAGGTATCGATGCTTTCGAATCGATACTTTGGAATCGATACCTTGAATCGATACTTTGGAATCGATATCTTGAATCGATACTTTGTGAATCGATACTTTGGAATCGATACCTTGATTCGATACTTAGGAATCAGTTTCATAACCCGTTTTATAGGTATCGATTGTTTGATATCGGTTTCAAGAGATATAAAATTAATTTACCGATTCTACCATATTTACGGTATGAAATTTACAATATTGTTATATTTTGTTTTTTTTTTTTGTAATAATTAGAGTTATTATGTCATAATATGGATATTTGATTCGCGTAATGTAAATTTCACAAACATCCTTTTATATTTAAAAGGCTTGTAGAAGTTTAACCGATTCCAAAATAAAGCGATACCGACATACTATCTTAGTATCGATGCTTTGGATTCCTTGCTTGGAGTCGTTACCTTGGAATGAATACTTCGTTATAGATTGAGATTGATTCTAGTAATTTCTATAGTTAGCATCGATTTCTTGGTATTGATACCTTAGTATCGGTTCGTTGGTATCGGTTTTTTGGTATCGATACTCTGGTATTAGTTTCTTATTATAGATACCCAAGTATCGATTCCTAGGTTTCGATATCAAAGTATCGATTTTTAGGTATCGATACCGAAGTATCAATTCCTAGGTATCGATACCTTAGAACCGATAACTTCGTTATCTGAGGTATCGGGGAATCGATACTAGTTATGGTATCGGGTATTGGACGATGTATCGATACTTCGCCCAGCCCTACTCTGCACATTTACATTATGCATGAAATTAAGTATACAATACTCATGCGCATCCAAAAAAAAATAATACTGTGAAATATTGTCAAAAAGAGAGACTACGCTAAAAACAACAAGGCTCGGAGCATACCGCGCATGCGCTACTAATACCGGGAAGTTTTTAAAATACGAATAGATTGCAGGCAGATTATTACAACGCGTTCCGCTTATCGCTAATGGGCAATTGAGCGCGAAATATCAAATCGATTTAAATCAGGCGGCAAATAAAAAAAAATTGACATTTCAAATATAAGGCATGCTTATGAATTTCTTCAACTAACAAGGTATATAAGAAAACACATTTATCAAACTTTGAAAATACTTTTAATAAAATAATAAGTTTATTATATACTTTATTCTCTTTTATACCTTCAAAATATTTATGTTTCTGATTCACTGCAGATATATAGTATTTTTATGATAGCAGATCAGTCACTTGATCAAGTTGCGCCACACAACGTAAACAAATCTATTGTATTGTTTAAATCTTGCATATAATTGTCATTTGGTTAAAAACTTCAAAAATCTTTTTTACAGATGGCATTTAAGTTATACATTAAACTGTTTAGAATGGTAACATTGTATATTTATCACTATATATTTAGAAAAATACATAGTTTATGCTAATTAATAAAGGCAATTGTATTGGTACTTTTATTTTGCAAAATTAATAAATATATTATCAATGTTTTAGAATAAAAAACGGAAGGAATGAATATAGTTTATTACAGTCAATATTAATAATTATAATATAACAATACATATGCTAAATTAAACAATAGAATAGAAAGGTTTTATATTTTTTAGCTTTTATCACATAACACTCACGAGTTTCTCTTAGGCACAGGTAATAATTGGTGCTACATTCGAAGTAGACTAGTAATGTGCTTCTAAATCATATAAATATGGTGTAATATAAAGTCGAAGAGATATTAAAATCAAAACACTATATTGGCTTTCACAAATATTTTCACTGGAAGGAAAAAATTCATAGATAAATCTATGATAAAAAGGTAAAAGTGCAATCATAACTTATAAATCTAAAACCACTATTCGTATGTTAAGAATTTTCAATATTAACCAGAATAGTTAGTTCCTTACCCCTAAATACATTAATGAAGTATATCTTTTTCTAGATTTAATTTTTATTTTTGTTTACACGAAAAAGCATTATTTCATGTGAGTAAATGTCAAAAAGTTCTGCCTTGCTCTAATTTGTCAACAAAACTCTAAGAAACGAAAAGGGTGAGTCACTTGAGCTTAAAACATCATCTTCCTCTTCCTCTAAACTAATTATGGAAGGGGTCATTTTAATCAAATCCAACTTTCTTATTCCATCATTTTTCAATCTCGGTTTCAGTGTATGGAGACTGTTAAGCCCATGCTTCACCAGTTACTTGACTTAGTTAATTAATTCCATTAAAAAATATTTTGTTCTTGCTGTAAATGTTATTTCAGATTTATTTATGTTTCTTGTTGCATTTCACACAAAGGAGAAATTATATAATGAATATCCCTAATATGCCTATTCCTATTGAATATTCTATTAAAACTCTTTGTACACTTGAGTAAGTAACGTTTTTACTTGAATCCATTATAAATATGGTTGCACAAGTATTAATCAGTTATTGTAATAGTTTAAACTCCTAGCACCTGTAATTAATGTAATTAATAATCTTACGAACAGTTTTGTTATATATTATAAATAAAATGCTGTAACAAAAATGAAACTAATGGTTATCACTAAAAAAGATTTCTCCTTGATTATTTTAGCATAAGAATAAATTAATTATTCAAACAAGAAATGATCTACAAGCCTTGCCAGGAGTGAAACGGTTATAAACTAAATGCCATCTATAAAAAAGATTTTTGAAGTTTTTAAGTGTACTATATAACCTACAAAGTACAAACCAAATGAAAATTATTTGCAAGATGTAAACAATAGATTTGTTAACGTTGTGTTGTGCAGCTTGATCTGTGATCATAAAAACACTAGATACAAGTGTCCCGTATCGTTATGTTCAAATTTTAGGAGTGTAAAGTAGCGTGTAGTCCCAATACAGGCCGTCCCATTACGGGCCGCGTTTGAAAACTACCTGAAACAGTGCCAATACAGGCCGCATCCCTTTTTGACCAAAAACCGAGTCTCATTACAGGCCGCCGCGATGATTCATTAATTCCCATAGATTTAACAATATGCGGAATAGGAAAACCCTAGATAATCAAGTTACTTTCACATTCAACAATATTTTAATGTGCGTAACATCCAGAAACTCTTAATAACCTATTATCCTATAATCCTGATCCTAATGCCTTATCCATTTGTGTGTATTGATGTATTTGCGATTACAAAATGCAAAATCTGGAATTAGATAATCGGAATATATTTATATTTCTCAGAAATAGGTCATTAGTCATATCTATTACCTGTACTTAATAATTACAAAATGACGACATTCCGACCAATAGGTGTATTTTCTAAGTTATCATGGTTAAGTAGTTATTAGTATAATTATTAGTACGTAGTGAACTTCAATACGGTTAACACAGTGTGAAAATTAAAGTTGCAATGGATTGTGTTGAAATTATTGAGAGTGCAAGGGGAAATCCGCAAGTTCTCTATCAAGGATTTAAATATTGTTTGAAGAGGACTAACAAAAATTTTACCAAAAACTGGAGATGTGTAAATAGCAATTCAAAGTTAGAATGCAGCGGCAGAATTACAACGAACAATGAAAATAAGGTTATCCGCACCAGTCAACACAATTGTTTAGTAATACCTAACGTTGCATATACCTATGTTGAGAAGTGCAAATCAATTTGTAGAAAACGTGCCAGACAGGAAATGACATGCATACCAAAAGTGTATGAAGAAGAATTTCATCAAATTAAAGATAGTGGATTGGAATTTGTTACAAAAATGCCAGCATATGAGTCTGTAAAATCATCCTTGTACCGACACAGAAATAAAGCTCTAGGGGTACCTGCGTTACCAAAAACTAGAGCAGAATTTATAGTTCCTGATTATATAAATAAAACTGAAGATGGAGAGAATTTCACAATTTTTGATCAAGGTACGACAGATCGAATTATCGGCTTTGGAAGTAAGCTGGGTATACAGGGATTATCGTCAAAAAATACAATTTTTGGGGATGGTACATTTAAATGTTGCAACTCATTATTTGATCAACTATATACATTCCACGTGGATTTAAAAAGTACCGAAGAAACGACTAGTGTATGACCAGCGTTGTACGCGTTACTACCTAACAGAAAAAAAGACACCTACATAAAGTTGTTCACGTTAATGAAAGAACATATTCCAAATTTCAACCCAAGGAGCATGAAGATAGATTTTGAAACGTCAACAATATTAGCGTGCAGAGAAATGTTCCCTGATTGCAAACTCAAAGGTTGCAATTTTCACTTTAACCAAAGCATATGGCGAAAAGTGCAAGAATTGGGATTGGCTACAAGATACAGGGAAGACAAAGACATCAGGAAGCATATAAAGCTTACAGCTGCATTAGCTCATTTACCTTCCCAATATATTGACGATGGCTGGCTGTATATAATGGAAAGCTCCCCCAATTTTAGAGAAATAATGGACTTTAATGATTATTTTGTGACACAATGGTTAGAAAATTCTATAGTGCAAGACATGTGGATATGCTATGAAGAACGTCATAGAACGACGAATGTATGCGAATCTTGGCATAGTCGTCTAAACAGGCATATTGGGAAGTCGAAGCCAAATCTAATGGAATTAATTATATCTTTAAAAAACGATTCAAGGCACTACGACATTATTCAACAAAGGATTGACCACAATATATCCCCAAAAAAGCGTGCTGCAAAATATATTCAAATGGATAGGAGGATAAATGGAATAGTGTCGCAAATACAAGAAAGTCAAGATGTAGAGCAAGCACTTCCCAAATTAGCAAGTTTAATTAATTTTTAATATTTGCATTTTTGCTATATTTAGCAAACGTAATTAGTTTAATTAATTAATCAAAATTGTAAAATGTTGTATATGTTGTAAATATAAATAATTATGTATGTATGTTATAATAAACTTTATAATAAATAATTAATCATAATTGATAGTTTTTATTGCCAATTTCTCGTCGCGGCCTGTAATGGCACCGTTCAATCCTACATTTACGGCATAACAATTTCGCGGCCTGTAATGCTACTCCATTGCTCCGCGGCCTGTAATGGGATGGCCTGTAATGGGACTAAGTCGTAAAGTAGACTTCATTTCAAGTAACAAAAACGCAAAACTTGTATATCCATTTTTATTGGTTTCAAAGTTACAGATCTATGAATGTGATTGTCAGATCATGAAAAAATATCAACAAAAACTGATTTTATTTAAAAAAGTTCAATTAATAATATTTTAGAAATATCCACCTGCTTGTTGAATGCAGGCTTGTGCCCGTAAGCCAACACAAGAAGTACTTATCCGAATTTCATACTTGTTTTGTCGGATTTGCTCGGCAGCCAGGTGAATACGATCCAACAACTCTTCTCTTGTGTTCGAAACTTGCGCGTTAACGAAATTTTTCATGTATCCCCATAAATAAAAGTCAAGGGGATTAAGATCGGGTGATCTGGGTGGCCATGACCACCTCGACTAATCCATCTTGGATAATTGACGTTAACCCAATTTCGGACAGCAATTCCGAAATGTGGTGGTGCCCCATCCATGTGAAACCATATGTCTCGTCGAACATTCAGTGGAACATTCTCTAAAAGACCTGTCAGTTCATCAATATGAAATTGTAGGTAATTGTCCGCATTTAACCTCCCAGGAAGAACGACAGGACCAGTCAACAAGTCATCGATTAGGGCAGCCCAAACGTTAATAGAAAACTCATGTTGAAATTTAGATGGGCGTATAGCATTGGGATTTTCTGATAACCACCTGTGCAGGTTTCTCAGATTCGTAACGCCAGTTCCCGTGAACGTAGATTCATCTATTCAGAGGACTGTTCTGCAGAAATTAAAATGAAGCCGTGACTGTATTAATATCCAGGTAGAATAAACTAGACGAGCATAGTGGCCTGCCTCAAGCAAACCATGTCCCCTGCGATAGTGATTTGGATATAAACCCTCACGTTTTAAAATTCGCCAAACTGTTGTTCGTGGCACCCCTGGTTGTCTAGCGATTCGACGTACACTGTGAGTTGGATCCCTTGTAACAATAGCCTACTGCTTCTTCCTCTAAGTCTGCTGGCAAATTTACGCCTCGGTCGAACTCGTATAACTTTTTTAAATAAAATAAGTTTGTATTTACTTTAAGATTACATTTTTTTTCATGATCTGACAATCACATTCATAGATCTGTAACTTTGAAACAAATAAAAATGGATATACATGTTTTGCGTTTTTGTTACTTGAAATGTAGTCTACTTTACACTCCTAAAATTTGAATATAACGATACGGGACACCTTGTATGTGCAGTGAATCAGAAACATAAATATTTTGAAGGTATAGAACAGAATAAAGTATATAATAAACTTATTATTTTATTAAAAGTATTTTCAAAAATTGATAAAGGTGTATTCTTTTGTGCCTTGTTAGTTGAAAAAATTCATAAGCATGCAATAAATTAAGTGCCTTATATTTGAAATGCCTATTTTTTAAAATTTACCGCCTGTTTTAAATCGACTTGATATTTCGCGCTCAATTGCCGCATGCGCAGTGAATTTGGAGCATTAGCAATAAGTAGAACGCATGGTAAAAATATTTCTGCAATTTATTCGTATTTTAAAAATTTCCCGGTATTAGTAGCGTATGCGCAGTATGCCCCGAGCCTTATTTTTTTTAGAGTAGTTTTAAAAAAAAAATAGTTAAAACTGTTTAAAATATTCATATTATTAGGATTGTTCAATAAAAATAAAAAGTCTAAGAATCTAAGAAACCTTATATCTAGGAAATCAGAAGTCAAAAGTGTTTTAATGAAATCATAACTACAAATAAAACAGACATGTAAAATACACATCTGTAACTGTAAACATGGACAACACACCTCGTATTTTCCAACTTTTTACTTCTGCTTAAGACATATGTTTCTGCTATTACTATTAAGCGTCGTCAGTTAAGCTAGTGAAGTAATTTAAAAGCTTAAATCGCCTATATGGTATAGCAAATCTCGTCCTATCAGGTGGCACCATATAATATAGTGACATCTGACGTACGAAAGAGACTATACCGAAAATGGCAACCTCATTTGTATCAAATGCGTAATACGTGCTTAACGTATTGATATACTTAAAACTTTTTAGTATATTTACTGCCATCTGGCAGCGTGTTAATGGACTTACACCTATATGCGTATTTTCTTCCCTTTTGTACCGGCTTAGCCGGTCAAGGGAAGGGTTGCCATTTTCGGCATAGTCTCTTTCGTCCGTCAGATGTCACTATATTATATGGTGCCACCTGATAGGACGAGATTTGCTATACCATATAGGCGATTTAAGCTTTTAAATTACTTCACTAGCTTAACTGACGACGCTTAATAGTAATAGCAGAAACATATGTTTTAAGCAGAAGTAAAAAGCTGGAAAATGCGAGGTGTGTTGTCCATGTTTACAGTTACAGATGTGTATTTTACATGTCTGTTTCATTTGTAACAAATGCGTAATACGTGCTTAACGTATTGATATATTTAAAACTTTTTTGAAATCATAACTATAAAAAAAACTAAAGTTTATGTTTTGTCTTTATGACCAAGGGTGCTATGAATTTTTAATTTAGATTTTGAAATTCTACGTAAACTTTATATCAGATGACATTTTTAGCTTTGTTCCATCTATAATAATTACGAAGATATGTAAAACTGAAAACTTCGGCAAATTTCAGTTTTCTTAAGTAAACTTATACAAAGTCCAAGTTGAGAGACACGATCAGTGCTTCAATTTTTAAATGAATGAAATGTTCAGCCTGCATAGATATTTTGACAAATTTGTGAAGTTTATTATGAAAATACAGTGAGTGTGTGAATGATAAGAAGGTGATATAAACAGTTTAGCGATGGCAAGACAAACTTGAACGATGAAGAGCGAAGTAGGAGGCCATAATTAGTCACTGAGATTTTGTTTGAACAAAGGAAAGACAAAATCTATATAACTGAATTGGCCATTTACTTCACGTAAATTTCAGGAACCTTGAAACCATGAAATTGTAACAAAAGACTGCGTTATCAAAAATGGCGCGAAAAATGGGTACCGCAAGTGCTCACTGAAGAACATTAGCTAGAGCAAGTGGTAACAGCAACGGCATTTTCGGAGCGCTACAACATTAGTGCTAACGAAGTTTTGGATTACATTGTGACAATTGCTCAATTGACAATTGACAGTTGCTAATGTCACCCCACAAAGTAAGCAGCAATCGAAGCAATAGTGGCATAGTGGATCATCGAAACAAAAAATATAAAGAGGTATTTTCAATCGAAAGGTCGTTTGTTCCATATTTTGGAACAACTTTGGGATTTCATGGAGCAAGAAACTGCAACAAGCTATAAATAATAAAAGGTCTTCCCAGTTCCGAAATTATTTTGGTGCATGATTTTACACGTTCAAACTCAGACACCTCCATATGATCACTATTGAACAAATTTAAATGGGAAATTTTGATCACTCACACTATAGCTTCAATATTACACCAAGTTACTATCAATTTTTACTCCACCTTAAGAAATTTGGAGTAGACTAGTAATACAGCACCGATGGTGGAGTGAAAAGAATTGCTGACGATTAGGTGAAAAAGTTAGAAGCAAATTTCACAAATAACAACATATAAAAGCTTGTGCCATGCTATTGCAAAAAATGTCTAAATTTAAATTGCATTTGTGTTAAGAAATAGTTTAAGCAAATGATAATAACAAATAAATAAATAAGCGAAGATATTGTAGATATATAACCAATCGGATTTAAAATAATTACCTATTTAATTGATTTTAAAATTTAATAAAAGCAGTAATTTTCGTTTTTTTTAATCGAATTGAATTTTTTTATGTTTGCATTTCTGGACATAGACACGAGTTTGTCCAAACTAAAATGATCGGCATTCATTTCACATGCACATATAGAAATGTTTTCTAATAAATAACGATTATTACAGTGAAGTACTCATACTCAACAGCTATTAAAAGAAATTAATAATAATAATGAATATTTATATGTATTGACCAATACCTTCTTGGGAATATGTTAATCACATTAATTTACTAATATATTTTAAGTAAAATCGATTGTAGCGGTATATTACCTAATTAATTAAGGTTTAATATACTCATTAAGTATATAAAGCCCAGTAAGTTCCCACACTGGTATGATAGTTTTATACTTTATGAACCTGATGCGCCAGTTAAATCTGGTCGACAAAAATCAACATTTAAATTTATTACATACCGTAAGGCAAATTTACTAGCTAACTTTGCGGGTAAGGTTTTATTAATATTACATTCTTGTGTGTATTGCATAAAGTGGATTGTAATGTCGATTTATTATCAACCGGTTAATAAACCTTCAAAACATAATCTGATCTTAAGATGCAACCAATTAAAGTATAACGAAGAGGTTTTTGTTAAACAGTTACATGTTTTAGTGTTATGATTGTGTTTTATGACGCTATGTTAATGCGTTTTTGTTTCGCATACGCCGAACTAATAGCAGAATTTATTACAAAAAGTTTATTGGTGGTAGATATTTTAGTGTAAAATTTTGTAGATTTTTAAAAATTGTATAAAAAGGATATTTATTATTGGTTTCGTTTTATTCGCATTTTCTTAATACATTCGTGTAATTTGCTACGGGTAAATAGCAAAAATAAGTATCAAGTAATTGGTTTAGATAAATTTTCGATAAACGGTAGAATTCTATGATAATAAAAATAGAATCATATGAATGACGTAGAGGCTATAATGTACCCACCAGGTGTAGTATCAAAAAACACATGGAAGCTACTACTGCAAATCAATACATGTATAAATAAATCATATTATAGCGATATTTGTTGGAACTGTGTTCTCTACAAAATGTTCACAAAGTCATTACATAAAAATATGAGCGGACCTGTATATTACCATTATTACATGACCGACGAGCGAATAACGATGGTCGGAGATCTCCGCAATCGTACATACAAAAATGTACAAAAACAACTTTGTAACATACTCTATTTAACTCGACTGAAAATTACTATATAAACTATGGCATACAAATATTAAGGTTAATTATTAATTGTTAAATAACTATTATAAGATTCGAATATTAAATAAAAGTAAGAATAACTAAAAAATGCAAATATTAAAATATAAAAATAACTATAAAAAGGCAAATCTGAAATATAATATGGAAACTACAGTTCTAGGTACTTCAATGACTTGAGATATTAATTACTTGTAACCTACGAAAACCAAACTTAGCATGTGAAGGTATAGACCTGGTCCCTCGCTACGTCCCACGACAATTTATCACGCGTGGTTCAAGTGGGGTGGGCGATTTCCTGCTCCATAATTCTGGTAGAACTGGAATTTGCAAGTATTCACCTTAGCTGTATTCTCGTTCCAAAATTACTTAGCGTAAGTTTAGTGTACAATATAACATGCGCATTGGAAAACACGAGCAGCGCTTAAAGAAGATTGTATTTTTAACGTATTAGATGTTCACGGGCCTATATCGCAGACTGCGTGTGTTGGATCAATTAAAAGTTGTTGCCAAAAGACTCGCGTTAGCCTTAAGGCAGATATCCACCCTAAAAGGTGATTTTAGTCGGAACTTAGCACAATACTTCACCAACTACACAAAATATAACGTGGCCTTAACCCTTTTCACACAGTCTTAACGATATCTTCGAAAGTCTAATCAAAAATGCTATCTCATCGCTAGTGGACTAATATAATATATATGTACAATGCTATCGTCCCACTGTGTTACCCGGTATGCCTTACCAGCAACGCATCTCTTTCCGGCAACGTCATTGGTGCAATACACGCGCTGAACTACCCGCGCAGACAAACCCACGTCAATAGTATAATCCGATACAAAAAAAAACATAACAAATTAATTGATACAAATAGTTGAAGTGGTAACCTGAGTTTCCTAGTTTGAAATCTAATTATTACCAAATTTTGTTATACGGGGACTGTTCCTTTTCTGTACACCCTAGCAGAGTAATATATAATTTTTTGACGAAACACATTTATTTATGATCTTTCAAAATACTCTCCTTCACAGTAAATGCATTTTTACATCCGTGGGAACCACTCTCCAAAACGTTTTTTTTCCAGTCCTTCCGCATCATTTGCTTTTTTAGTCGATGTAAAACGTAAACCCTGTAAACGTAACCCTCTACACGTGGACATCAAAGAAACTGTTTCAGGTCTACGCTATAATGAGCCCATTATTTTAACGCTGTTGGTATTCAAACGCTTTTCGGGCTCATAGCAGTGTACCCATATTTCACAATATGTAATCGTGCTGTATAGTAAATAAGCCCATCAATTGGCAAAACGATCTAGCATAAATCTGCATCACTCCACGCCTTTTGAAATGGGGTGAAATTGTGGGGAATCCAATGGGAATAAAACTTAGGCACCTTCAAATATTTGTGTAAAATGGTGTTAATTACCTTTACACCAATTTTGCTTAAATACTTCTTACAATAGCATGCTGGTCCTCTACAACCGCCATGAAGAGTTTTGTCTTAATGTTGTCGTTATCACATCTCGCCATAATGAAAATTTTGAAACGAATATTTGCGAGGGGTGTTTTTCTATAATTTCAAGTGTATAGCAAGCGCCAATTAAGTTGGCGCGAGGAGGGGTAAGTCCGCGCATGATTAGAAGTAATGGGGAGATTTGTATTTGGTTTTACATCAAATGTCAGATAATTCTAACCTCTGAGCGTGATCCCCTAACAAAGACATTATGTTCCGTCAAACGTCAATGACAAATGTATTCTGACAATTACTTGAGTAGTGGGGGTGGACGTTTTTAAAAACGGCTGCTGCGCACCCCCTCCTCGCGCCAACTTAATTGGCGCTTGCTATACATGTGTTCATTAGCGGAAGCAGGTGGTTTATTAAACATGCTCATTAGCTCCCGTAAAATGTTTGGATAACAAATTTCGTTTTAGCCAGAATCCTTCAAGGATCAGTGCATCCAAGAACATTTTTTTTGACGAAAAAACTATCTTTCATTCAAAAAGTCGCGGCCTAATGATCTACTCTCGTATATTAAACTCATCTACGAGTATTTGTTACACATTTTAACACATGATGTTTCCTTCTAGTGACTTGGCTATCCACAGTAATTTGGTTATGCCAAGTTTGGCATATGCCGTCGAGCCAAGATAAGTTTGGTTACTTGTACCCTCGTAGACTGATGAGGACACGCTGAAGTCTAGAATTTGAATTAATATGCGTTGTATACCATGTGGCCGCGTGCGTCTGCACTATAGCGATACCTGTAGTGTAAGCAAAACACACAGAGGTATCCGTGTGTTAGAACGGTAAAGAAGTAGACGCCATGTTCCAATGTGTAGTCGCGCAAGCGCATTAGCTGCCGCTCCCGTATATGGGTGTTAGTTGCAATGTTTATATCGTCAGGCTAATGCGCTTGCGCGACTACACATTGGAACATTGCGTCTACTTCTTTACCGTTCTAACACACGGACACCTCTGTGTGTTTTGCTTACACTACAGGTATCGCTATAGTGCAGACGCACGCGGCCACATGGTATATATCCAAATATGTTTTAATATTTAACGCGTTTTAACACTTTATGTTAGTCAACATCGATATACTTTTTTCTACGTGTTGGAATATCCAAAATTATATTAATAAAAATAAAACATTTTTAGCCAATACTGTGGTTTGGTTAGAGCACTAACAAAAAATAATTTTGTATATTAAGCACATGTTTTATTTCAAATGTTTTTGTGCACTTTACCACATAATTACATGCAGAATATTTATTTATTTGTAGAGAGGTTCATTCGAGTGACAGCCCACTCCCGGCGGCAGCTCGTCCTAGCGAATATTTTAATTTTGTCAGTTGCCGCCCGAACACAGTTCAGTGCACTTCTCTAAATTATGATTTATCACTGTAAACCAGTTCAGTGCACTTCGCTGGTTTACAGTGATAAATCATAATTTTATAATGTCACAAATAGCCAGAAGACTGTTTTACGATGTAGCTCATAAATTGATAAAGGGATTTCCGGATTTAATGTACAATGGCACTGTAATAAAGTCTAAAGTGTGTGATATACCGCTAATGTGTTTAAGGAAATTTCGCTGCTAAAGATACGTAAATAGTTCGCAAAAAAGTGGTGAGACATTTTTGTTTCATTTATATGTAACTTTCATATTGTGTAACATACCGTTTAAGTTAGTAGACAACGAATCAGTTCATTCATTTTGGAAGCCCTATGGTAAAGGAACGTTACATAGCCGGAAAAGATTACTAAATTTTCTACCATCCCTCCGTGAATGTAGGGAACACTTGCTCAAATCCGAATTGAAAAATAAGAAACCGTGGTTATCTGTGGACGAAACAACAGATTGCAAAAAAAAAATTAAAATAGTTGCTAATATTACGGTACGTCCAATGGAATAACATTAGTCGTCACCTTCAATTTTACTAACTTGCAAAAGAGTACAACAATGTACTGCCGAAATAATTTCAGAGTTACTGGTAAATACAGTGGAAAAATTTGAACTTTCAACAAACCAACTGCTAATGCTTGTGAGTGATGTTGCCGCAAACATGCTCTCTCTCGGTCGGTCTTTGAAGAAAAGATTGTGCTACTTTATTACGTCTTTCGTGTAAAATTCATGCATTACATCTCGTGACCGAAACTATTCGTAGATGTTATGCAGATGTAAATGCGTTAATTGCAAGTACACAGGCTGCGTTTCTCAAAACCCCAACATGTGTACGTCAATTTTACAAACTATGTCGCAATATAAGTGGTTTTTAAATTTAATCGCAAATAAGCTGCAGCTATCAAGGAAAGCCAGTCAAAACTTCAAGATAATCAAGATAGTCCTTCGGTGTCGTTAGTGGAACCTCTATAAAGTAGAAGACGAGAAAATATTTTTCTTCTAGAAAGATTTGAAAGTAGTTTAGAGAAAGATTCGATTTTGCCACATTAAGACAAACTTAAGGTGTGTCAACGGAACCGTTAAGTTGTTTTAAAAATTATTTTAATTATGCAAGTATAAAATCAGTAGATGTAGAACGCTTGTTTTCTGCATTTAAGCATACTTTTTTCTCCGCAACGGACTCGCTTTGCGGAAATTACTGTGAAAACATATCTGACATTGCAAATATTTAACCGATTTCACTCAGTTTGTGACTTCGCGAAAGACGTTTAAAACGGTAAGTGTTCCACCACTTTTTATAAATTTATATCTTATTATTGATTTATATTCGTTTCTGTGCGCTTTGATTTTTAGCAGTGATAATTTATTATTCTAAACGAGCGAAGTGCGCTAACATTATTTTGTTCAAAATTTTACAAATGTATAGAACTCGTAAAGTATATTCTTATTGTTTTATTCTTCCTCAGTTTCCCTGCTTAATATCGAACAAAAGTCTTTTTAGAGACTACTGCATATTAATTTTGTGACAAACGTAAGTAAGCGCATGAAATACATCAGAAGATGATTTTCAAATATCTATTTTATAGGCTATAAGTTTAACCTACGTGTAATCCTTTGTTGTATCAGTCTACCCCTTCGGCTCATTTTGGTGATGTTTCTTTTCAGGAATATCAGAACGGGTGTTTATAAGGTTTTGCAAGAATATACTGCTGAGCACAAATTTCAACCACCAAAGAAGTACCACAGGACAAGGGCCATACTGGACAACGTAGATGATTTAATGCGGAATAGCTTTCGCAGAATTATTCATTCCTTTTTTTTCAAAAATGAACCTCGAACTGTAAACTGTAAATACAAATGAGTTGATATGGGCTCAAGTAAAAGGATAAGTACTAGACACAACAATTCAAGCTGGAGCACGTAAAGCAGCTATTTCAACAAAGTGTGAATAATATTTTAGGTGAAAATTGGAAAAGGTAATTGAACATGTGATAAATGTGGAAAACGAATGTGGGAACTCGACAATTTAATAGATTGCCAAGTGGAATCATTAATTATAACAACAGGTAATTATTCCACATCATCTTCTAGTGAAGACGAGTGAGTCTCATATGAAGCTGTTGAAAATGCTCTCTTTGTAAACCATTGCTTTCTTATACTTTATTAAAATTTCCAAACCTGTGGTTTTCCTTATGTCTTCCCATTTACCAATGAATTATACAAAAAAAAAACAATAGTGTGAAGTGTACCAAGAATAGTTAATTGACCAAGGAGATACTTGTTGAAACTTCATTATAACGTTAAGAAATAAGTAATTAAAGTTCTATTTTCAAAAATTCTTTTATTGTAAATACCATATTCGCCATACAGTATTTCATCCACCTGATGAAGCCATTGTATGGCGAAACAATATTGTAGTGGTATTTACAATAAAAGAATTTTTGAAACTAGAAGTTTAATTACTTATTTCTTAGTGTACTAAGAATGTTAAGGTAAAATATTAATGTATATTGAATTAAAATTTAACAAAATTTGTACTTTATTTTCATATTATTTTCTTTTTGATTATACAAAAAATAACAGTATGAACCATATAAAAAAAGTAATTTATAAGGAAGATATGATGCAAAGAAGAACTTCCTGAATATATCGCAACAATTCCTAGAAGAGGAACATGCTACAAATGGATGTTCTTCATGAAGATAAGAAATTAAAAATGCTGCAAGTCGAACATCAACTAAAAAATCAGTTATTAAGATTAGAAATCGAAATAAAAAAAATGTAACTATGTAATAAAAAACTATAAATGAGACCTATTTTTTTTTATTTATATAAATAAACAAACATATATATTTTCAGTGGTTAACTAAATTA
This sequence comes from Melolontha melolontha, assembly GCA_935421215.2. Lineage (NCBI taxonomy): Eukaryota > Metazoa > Arthropoda > Insecta > Coleoptera > Scarabaeidae > Melolontha > Melolontha melolontha. Next base: position 156,221,202 of record OW285235.1, read on the forward strand.
TTAAAATAATCTACTATCAAATGATGTCTTGTTCTATTATCTCGTGCTATATTATAATTTGGATTAGCTGGAACGTCATTTGCAATTAGAGCTTCTTCAATTTCGCTATCATTTGGTGGTATTTTTTTATTTTCATCACATGCTATGTTATACAGTACTGCAGTATAATACATTCTACGGTTTTTAAATGTAATCTAATACCATAAGAATACTGGAAATCTACGTTTCCAAATCCGAAAGAGTCTCTCAACAGTATTACAAGTTCGCATTTCTGATTTATTATATAAATTTACTGGTCTTGCTAGATTTAATAAAATTAAAAGAAGATAATTTCGATTTCTACATCCACTATCTCCCAGTAATAAATTATTTGCAAATAATCCCTGTTCAAACTGATGGCGTAGATTACTACTATCAAAGATATGTGAATCATGTGTACATCCAGGCCATCTGCATACAATATTTCGTATCTTCAGTTTATGATAACAGACACATTGAACATTTAAGGAAAAATATCCTTTACTATGACGATATATATATTAAATCAAACAAACACAACCAATTTAAATAAAAACAAACTTATACCTGGTGATTATATTTTAATATGTGTGCAATCAATAGCACCTATTGCTATAGGAAAGGATACAATTGCATAGAAACCTTGATTTACTTGTTATATATCATTATTTGGAAAATAAATGTAACGAGATCTCAGTGAATAACTTTATTTGCTGTAGATTTGTGTACTACAATTGCATTAAGGAAACTGCCTGTTGCATAAAACCGCAAAGTTAGCACATATCTTCTGGTGTTAGAGCAAAATTCCTAAATAAGAGGTAACTTTAGCTAAATATATATATTATGAAATAATATTTATAGTACCAATCAGTAGGATTTAATATAACATTCCTAATTTCGTCTAAAATGCGCCTTACTGTATTTTTAAGTAAACGATAACTGACAAAAAAGTCTTGTTCATCCCAAATATCAAAATTATTAGGTCGATTTCGTATATTCCTAGGCCTTCTATGACGTCCAAGATGTCCAACAAAATTAATATCTTCATGGTCTGAAGATTCATATGGATTAACAAAATTAATTTTTGAAGCAAAGTGAAATGGATTTAACCGTCAATAAACTTTGACAAGAGTGGGTTATGTATGGGTTTGAGCTAAAAATTGAACGTTGAACCTGCTTCTCTTGCCAGTTCAAGTTGAACCAGATTTTCAGTTCAGTTTAAGGTTCAATTATCACTGAAATACGTTTTGAACTTTACACTTGAACTAGAACTTCAAATTTAGTTTAAGCTCGGACTGAAAAATCGGCCATAAGTATATCTATTTTCAATATAAGTAAACGAATATTCTCTGATTACGTACGTGATCATTAAAATATACTGTTTCTTGCTGTGCCTGTACAACCATATATGCATATTACGTACATTGCATTAATTTGTTTAATCTTTATTATAATTGCATTTATATACGAAAACGTGTAAAATTCCTAGCTCCAAATGTGAGCTTAGAACTATTTGTTTATAACCAATAACGGTCTAATGTCAAGTAACTACATTTATTTATCGTTATGCACTGTGAGTTGGGCTTTTTGAGCTTGACGTCGATGCTACGTTGCTCCTGCACGTGTTCGCCGATTCAACTATAGTTGAGTTTTTTGTACCCTGGTCAGAGTTGTTTGTGGCACCGCAAAATAGACACTTTCTATCTCGCGAGTACTGTACTCGTGCCTGTCATACACACTGCTCATACACCTTCTCACACACAAAGCACACTCCAGAATATAGAAACCGGTAAGCACATATATTTTTCGTGTTCTAAATATTTCCCGGCACAAGTCAGTAAGTCCCAATTTAAAAACTGCATGAAGACATTTTTTCTGTAGAATAAAAAGTCTTTCCACATCCATACTGTTCCTTCAGAAGACCAAACTAAGCCGCAACCGCGATTCTACCTAAACTCGGCACGCACACAAACTGGTTTCACTGTTTACTGAGCCGGAGATAACCCTAAGGGCATAGTTAATTGGATAAATCCTCCGAAATAGATAGTGTATATGGGACTTCCAATTCAGTCAGTTTTATGTCGAGAAACACCACCTCGGACGACGAGGTGAGTAACACTGTCTCCACAGTTTACAACAAAATCTTCCCCCTGAGAAACAGCGAAATGGCTGATCTGGGTCAAATAAGGCCATAGGATGATTGACTACTACCGGTATTCTCTCCAATTTCTCCAAAAATATTTTGTGATTAACACGAAACACGAAACACGTGTGATACAACTGGCTGCCAAATAAAAACTAACCTATGAATCAGTCTGAAATTTATTATGGTGTTGTCTGACAGATGGTAGTACACGACGGTAGTGCCAACTTCCCTCAGCAGCGCCACCTGTCTTCAAACACGGGTACTTACTGATCTTTCCTCGTATATATATATATATATATATATATATATATATATATTATGAAATAATATTTATATAGTCCTCTTACGATAACAGACGAGGCACGTCATAACCGGAAACTTCAGAATTACCTACCTATACAATACTAAACCCAAAAAAAACTGTCTTTCACTATCGTATATCTAGAGATTTCTTCTTTGCAAACGTTCCTATCCTGCGTAACGTTGCCAACTTCTATTTTCGCTACTGTCGTTCGTATCTGTCAATTGTGCGCCATTTGTTGTTCTATATTTTTCGTGTCCCTTTTATTCAGTTTTGTGGTATTATTTGCATTTCATTAGTTCGCAGTTTGTTCTTTAGTTTTCGTGGCCCTTTTATCCAGTTTCGTCGTATTATTCGTATTGTATTAAAACAACGGTTCCTTTAATAACCAATAAAACATGCCTAAGCCACTAAGCAGGCAATCAAAAGCGCTCATTGCGTCTTTAATCTCGTATTTCGAGAAAGAACGCGATAACAATGCCACGCTATTGCCGTTGAAAGCAGTAAGAGAGGTAATTCTAATAATTAATATATTTTTAGAGTATTAAACCTTGCGTATTTTATAGAGACTAGCCGATGCTTTAAATATCCACATTTCTACGGTTAATAAGATTTCTTCAATGACTAAACAAGGGATTATTCCATCTAGTCCAAAGAAGAAAAGGGTAAAAAAGAAACCAGTAGTGAACATTGATGATTTTAATCAGTGTGCCAATAGAAACAAAGTTTATAACATGTATAGAGACAGTAAGTATTTTTTATCTTACTTCGAACTGTAACATTAAGTTTCCCTTAAACACATTTTAGAAGAACATATCACCTTATGTACTTTAAACAACGTACTTAAAAGAAGCGATATTTTTAATGGTTGTACTACTTCCCTATGGAAAGTGCTACGAAACATTGGTTTTCACTTCACGAAAGATGATCCTAAACGAGCGTTGATGGAACTGCCTCATATTGCTTTAAAGCGGATCTCTTTTCTACAGCAGTATATACGCATAAAACAAGAACATATATATCAGTTTATATTTCTTGATGAAACCTGGATCTTTCAAGATGGAAGCACTTCAAGAACCTGGCAAGATGAACATGTCAAAACTGTGAAAGCGAAACAAATAGGTGGCAAAAGGTAATCGTTTTTCTTTTTCTTTGTTGCATAAATTTTATTATGTTCTGTTCTAATAGGTATATAATATTACATGCTGGAAACGAAGATGGCTTTATTCCTGGTGCTGAATTAATATTTACATCCAATAACAAAAACTCTGATTATCATGGTGATATGAACCGTGACAATTTTCTGTTTTGGTTAGAAAATCAACTACTACGTAATTTAGAAAATCCTTCTGTGATTGTAATGGATAATGCAAGTTATCACAGTACAATTAAGAATAAGCCTCCAACATCTTCCACAACAAAATTAGAAATTACGAACTGGTTAAATGCAAACTCTATTGATTATGATGCATCAGCGTTAAAGCTACAGTTGCTAGATTTAGTTGAGCGGTTAGTATAATTATTCTTTTTTTTAATAATTACTGGCTATTATTATTTATAGTTTTAAACCACCACCCATTTATGAGGCTGATGAGTTGGCTAATAAATATGGTCACGTTGTGCTCCGTCTACCTCCATATCATTGCATTTTTAATCCTATTGCACTGATATGGGGTATTAGCAAACGCTATTATAATAACCATATTGGCAAATACGGCAGAACAGAAGAAGGCTGCATAAAATTATGGAAGGAAGCGCTCAGTGAAGTAACCCCAACATGTTGGGCAAACAGCATCAAACACACCGAAACAGAAATTAAAAAATGGTGGGATAGAGAAATTGGCTTTGAACGAGAAGATGTAAGGCCTTTAGTTATTAATATAGGCGCAGAAGAAAGCTCAACCGATGACAGCGATTTTGAATAAAAATTATGTTTGTCATTTATATCATATTATATTAAATTTGCTTTTCTTTATTATAATGTCAATTTATTGTGTATACTGATAATAATATTTATTGAAATAAACGTATTTCTATTTTATTTCGATAGCTTAATTGCTGTTAATAACATGTCTCAATTATGCTAATTGTCAGTTATAATTTACCACGTACATAAAACTATAGTTAGAATGAGAGGCGTTAGGTTTATCTAATTGTTTTAAAAGTATGTAAATTATCGTTATTTCCTAAGTATGAACAAGACCTACGTAACTGTCAACGCGGATTACATGTCAACTTATTTTTAATACATAACCTCTGTGATAGATGTAAACAAAAGATTTGGCAAGAGTGCGTGACGCAAACATGACGTATGTTGATGACGTGCCTCGTCTGTTATCGTAAAAGGACTATAGTACCAATCAGTAGAATTTACTATAACATCTCTAATTTCGTCTAAAATGCGCCTTACTGTATTTTTAAGTAAACGATATCTGACAAAAAAAGTCTTGTTCACCCTAAATATCAAAATTATTAGGTCGATTTCGTATATTCCTAGGTCTTCTATGACGTCCAAGATGTCCAACAAAATTAATATCTTCATCGTCTAAAGATTCACTTGGATTAACAAAATTAATTTTGGAAGCAAAGTGAAATGGATTTAACCGCCAATAAACTTTGACAAGAGTGGGTTATGTATGGGTTTGAGCGAAAAATTGAACGTTGAACCTGCTTCTCTTGCCAGTTCAAGTTGAACCAGATTTTCAGTTCAGTTCAAGGTTCAATTATCACTGAAATATGTTTTGAACTTTAAACTTGAACTAGAACTTCAAATTTAGTTTAAGCTCGGACTGAAAAATCGGCCATAAGTATATCTATTTTCAATATAAGTAAACGAATATTCTCTGATTACGTACGTGATCATTAAAATATACTGTTTCTTGCTGTGCCTGTACAAGCATATATGCATATTACGTACATTGCATTAATTTGTTTAATCTTTATTATAATTGCATTTATATACGAAAACGTGTAAAATTCCTAGCTCCAAATGTGAGCTTAGAACTATTTGTTTATAACCAATAACGGTCTAATGTCAAGTAACTACATTTATTTATCGTTATGCACTGTGAGTTGGGCTTTTTGAGCTTGACGTCGATGCTACGTTGCTACTGCACGTGTTCGCCGATTCAACTATAGTTGAGTTTTTTGTACCCTGCTCGGAGTTGTTTGTGGCACCGCAAAATAGACACTTTCTATCTCGCGAGTACTGTACTCGTGCCTGTCATACACACTGCTCATACACCTTCTCACACACAAAGCACACTCCAGAATATAGAAACCGGTAAGCACATATATTTTTCGTGTTCTAAATATTTCCCGGCACAAGTCAGTAAGTCCCAATTTGAAAACTGCATGAAGACATTTTTTCTGTAGAATAAAAAGTCTTTCCACATCCATACTGTTCCTCCAGAAGACCAAACTAAGCCGCAACCGCGATTCTACCTAAACTCGGCACGCACACAAACTGGTTCCAGTGTTTACTGAGCCGGAGATAACCCTAAGGGCATAGTTAATTGGATAAATCCTCCGAAATAGATAGTGTATATGGGACTTCCAATTCAGTTTTATGTCGAGAAACACCACCTCGGACGACGAGGTGAGTAACACTGTCTCCACAGTTTACAACAAAATCTTCCCCCTGAGAAACAGCGAAATGGCTGATCTGGGTCAAATAAGGCCATAGGATGATTGACTACTACCGGTATTCTCTCCAATTTCTCCAAAAATATTTTGTGTTTAACACTAACCAAAAACCTTTGGCAAATCCATAAAAATTCCTGCTATTTGCTTTTTATTTCACCAGGCATCAAGTATTTTTCAAAACACCTGAAATATATTCATCATATCCCGTAGACATGGTGTTCTTTAGTTCCATTATGACGTTGAAGACAGGTCTCCGTACAGGACATTTCTTCAAAATGTGCTGGCTGTCTTTCATCGATATTAGCACCTATACTCAGGAAATGTTGGCGTAGTCTAAGAGCTCTTTTAGGTCCGTTATTCCAACAACTTTAACCAGAAAGCCAGAAAATTCCTCTCTCTTCCTGCCATGTTATTCACTAATGCCAATGTTGCCTTGCTTTTATTATCCAATAACAGAATATAATTTGAATTATATTCTGTTTTAGCCTTCTGTATATATATATATATATATATACGCGCGAGGGCGAGCCGTCGGTGTGATATTACTCAAATGGACCTCTCTATTTATTTGGTAGAGAGTGATATCTTTAACGTAAAAAGAATATGTCAAAAGCCATCTGGAACTAATATAATGAGTTGTAACTTTTTTGATGTTGACTCGCAAAATATTTGTTTTTTTTTTATAAATGAAATGAGAATAATTTTTATATTTGATGCCGAAAAATTTAGAATTGGTATATTTTTGAAGTATACGAGTATATGTTTCATTATGGATTTTTTTTCTTAAGATGCAACATTTATATTAAGTATGAACGTAACTTAGATTGTACGCTATTGCGCACAATTTACGTGTATTTTTCTTAATTTATCATATGTATAAGCGTTACTTTAAGAATTCGGTAATATATTGGGGATTTTAAAGAAACGAGTCGGTAAATATAAACACTAATTCATAGATTTGTGGATATAAATTAAGCAATAAGCGAGCATTTAAAGTATTTAATAGGCACTATGTAGTCACATAGTTGAGCTCTTGAAAATTTAGGACCACCAGCATGTAGCAACGACTGCGACATAATATTACACAAACGTACATGTTTAATTAATAAATTCTGTCATTTTAATGAATTTACACCACCTGTAATTAATTTCTGTTCACTGGCCGCTGCTGCATGGTTCTCTATAATATATGTGTTTTTGCAGGTCATAAACATGTATAACTTGCCAGACTACCGTATAAGTATTTTATTGTGAAAAGGAAAAAAGAAAAACGTATAATAATTCACTACTGAATAATTTAATATTTAAGTCAATAAATTTTAAAACCGATCAAAGGAACAAAAGTTTACCTCAACTTTGATGGATGGAAATTGAGTCGACTTTATGTTAACAAATTATGATATTGTTAAAAACAAGCTTACGGAAACTGTAAATGTAGCTTCGTACGTTCCGTATGTAATAGTAATTGTCAAAGATTAAATATTAATGAGATTTCCTACAACGGCAAACAATCGTCTCGACGATAAGGAAACTCTGTAAAATAAATGCTGATTTCTTCTAACATGAAGATATACAGTATGACGCTTCTTGATAGGGTTTCAATTACACATTGATCGCCAGTCTACTGGTCAGTAAATGTATTATTTAACGTGTCTCTTCGAGAAACATGTTTTCTTATTTTAATTGCTTATGCACTTCATATGGTTTGGTATACATGTTTGTAAGAAATGACATTAAGCACTGCTGTTTAGCTGTACGAAGGAATATTTTATACAGTAAGTGGTGGATATATGGGTAATAACGTATTTAAAATTCACAGAACTATTCAATTTTGTTTATACTCAGACTATAGCAGCAGAAAACCGTACATTGTTGTTTTAAACACTTAAATTACATAAAACATATTTAATTATAGTTTATCGTGAGTATTGTAACTAGTATACCTTGGGCAGGACATACTGATACAATTTAACAATTACAACAATAAAAAATAATAAATTTTATTAAAAGTTATCAAAAATCAATAAAGGAAAGCTTAATTTAAAAACAAGTGATACTGGTCTGTATCCGATTCGTAAAGGACCAAATTATGTTGGAGATATTTGGCTGGTGGAACCAAATGTGTTGCGGCTCGAAGACCAAAATGATGCAAACTGTTTGTGATGAATCCGGTTTCTGGTAGTGATGCTTCAACTCAAGTTACTAGAATCTCGACCTCGATGTTGCGTTACCGTGTATAGGTTGTAAGAGTGTTTACACTTTGCGTTTTAAATCTTCGGTGACTGTTTGTTAAATGAATAAATGTACTTTCATTCTAAATATATTTATTTACATTATATATATACATTATATATTATATATATATATATATATATATATATATATATATTATATTATATATATACATTATATATATATATATATATGTGTGTATGTGTGTGTGTGTGTGTGTGTGTATTTTGAATTCACAACGACTTATACTAGCATAATACTGCTGTTGAGACTGGTGTCTTTTGATAAAGTATGAATGTTACGTTGATTTTTAAAGTAAGACTGTGCGTCTTGATGTATGACTGTTCTGTTGTTGCTTGTTATGATGTTACGAAATGAGACTATTGGGTTAAGACAGTTGCTTGTTATGACGTTACGAATGAGACTGTTGTGTTAAGGCTGTGTTACAAGTATGTAAGAATATACCACTACCCCTACAAACTATTACATAATACGTGCATTCGTTGAACATTGTACTGTTCGACGTCACAACGGGGCATTTTGTCTGTGTTATTAATACGTGGAAATTGTACCTACAGGCAATAATACCAAAGGTTTACGATGGGGTCTTAAAATTCAAACCTTAACTAAAAATAATAAAATAATATTACTAAGTAAGTATTCGAGTTATAAATCTAGTATGTAATTCCGGATCATCTCTTGTTAAAGTAATAAAATTTATTATACATATTTAGAGAACGTGATATTAACCATATAACTACCAGGAAAACGGCTTATCGCTACTTACCGTGCGGTTACCGTGCTATTCGGCGGTTATTTTGAATTCAATTCAGTCTTTCTTTGTAGACTGTGGTTAAGTAAAAACTTAAAAAATGTATATAACTCCTTACCCCAATTACTAATCGTATCCTAAATACGTATTTTGACAACTAAGTTGTCATCATCAGTAGATAAAATCACTAATCAAAGTGTCGCACATGGGGCACAGTAAATCTAGCATATCTCATCACGCAACAACACTGCGTCTATGTATACACTTTATACACGTAGTTTTACCTACTGATGATGACAACTTAGTTGCCGAAATACATATTTAGGATACGATTAATAATTGTGGCAAGGGGTTATATACCTTTTTTAAGTTTTCAATATAGCATAAGCATTATTATATTTGACTTTTACTTTATTCAATATAAGAAGAGACCATTCGAATAAACCGAAGCAGTAATAATAATAAGATATAAAATATTGTAAAATAAAAGATATAAATGACTTACATAAAAGTAAAAGTGGGTTAAAGACATTTCTTACATATAACTACTGAGTGTTCACCGCATACATTGGTTTTACAACGTGCTCAATTTTTGGTTTTTCTGTCTTTTGAAGATGGACAAACATCACATCTCTTCTTCTTTCTTGGAATCTTAGAACTAGTAGATGCTTCAGCTTCTTCTTCCGCTTCTGGTTTTACGTGGTCTTTGTATTCTGCTTGCTCCTTTCCTAGCTCAATTAGAAAGTTTCTTCTCTTTTTCAAATCAAAAGCTGAATTAGGTTTCAAGAGCTTCCATAGTATGTATGCGTTTATGGCGCTGATGTCTATCATGTTATAAAAAACTACAAGAGGCCATCTCTTCGTCATCCTTTTCACGGTGTATGATCGTGTCAATTTGTCCATGTTGTCTACGCCACTTTTTGTTTTATTGTAGTCAAGGATTACCTGAGGTTTCATTTTTTGGCCATTATAAACATTTTTCTCATTGTGCAGAGTACTCACCAACGATACAAGCTTGCGTTTCTTTGGGCAATATGAAATAATCATCGCATCGTCTGTAAAACCAAACTGTGTGGAAAACACTTGACGATATTTTGGATCAACAAATGAAGATGGAAATCCAGGCTTATTTTTACGGATCGTACCAACTAATGTTAGGTTTTTTGATAACAAATACTTTGCAAGATTGTACGAAGTAATGAAATGATCGCAGGTGACATTCCTTCCAGAGTTTTCAATTTCTTCTACTAAACGTTTTACAACCTTTTCGCCTGGATTCTTTTCTCTTTCCTCTCCCTGCTTTCTATGATAAATTTCCAGTTTCGATGCATAGGTTGTTACACTATCACAAATTTCCCAAAACTTTATTCCATATCGTCCGGGTTTTGATGGAATATATTGTCTAAAGGGACATCTGCCTCTGAAGGTTATAAGCTGTTCATCAATCGTCATACACCAATTTGGTACATACGCATCTCGCAAATAAGTATTCCATAACTCAAAGAATTCCCGTATTGGTGCTATTTTGTCGCCACTAATTTTTCTTTAACTTTCCGCTGCATCGTCGAATCTAAGTACACGAAGTATATTTTGAAATCTATTTCGAGCGATAATAGTACCAAAGATTTTTCGACCGTTGTTTTTGCTCCAAAGTTGTGTTACGTCCTCGTTATAAGATTTTTATACACTTATTGGTATCAAAACTCCAATAAATTTCTTCAATTCTTGGACGTCCATTTTTATCCAATTTTTCCCAAAAACAATCTCTCCTCCTTCATTCGTCCACTTTAGGATAATTTCAAGAAGAGGTTTACGAAAATAAATTAAAAAAGAAGGAACAGGGGTATCGATCTCGCTATTTCCAAAACGTGTTGGGCCTGAACGTTCTCGTAAAATATTGTGTCGTGGTTGTCTTCCGTGATGAAGTAAAATAGGATCTTGGTACCAAACAACTTGTTTGTTTTTTGATATAAAAGAATTAGCTCCAGCCGAATTTCTGTTGTGGTCATCATCGCTGCTCTCAGCAGATTCTTTGCTATCTGATTCTTCTGCTGTGCTTATATCACCTCCATCGATGAGGCCTTCGACTGCATCTACCTCTCCATCGTCGTCTGAAACTTCATATCCGGTATTGTATTCAACATCACTCATTTCGGCTACTATCGCCTCTAGTTGTTGTTGTGTAAGGTATTTCTTATTTCTACGATACATTTTCCGTAATGAGTAAAACGCAAAGTAGAAAACATAAATAAAAGATTTAGAAATAACTACCTGACAATTGATAAAAAATTATGCTAAAATATCAAATCGCACATCACAACTGAACAAAATATAAATTTTGTCTTATTCACAGTAACAAACGCTACACAGTTTCGGCAAGCACTATTCCATTGTTCACGACGTGCGGCTATAAATATGTTGAAACACGCAAAGTCCCCAAAATCCGCACGATAAAGGGATTTCCCTTTTCTGTATACATCAGGGAATGCCAAGAAATGCTTATCAGCAGCGGGGAAGTCCGGAATTTATAAGCGAACCACTATCATTGTAAAACATACTCGCTTTACCTACATTTATACCGTAAACGACATATGGGTCCAATGGACCCAGTTGGCAACCCGCGAAAGTATTTTTATAGGTACTGCCAAAACCATCCTTACTAAAATAATTTTTTTGTCAAATTTTAAAGCTATAACTCGTACTTAAAAAGTATATTAATACCAGTAAATTAGCTCTACCATAAGTACGATAAAACAATGGCTAGAAATCGTTTCGGGTCCATTGGACTCGTTCGATAGTCCTAGGGTGAAGAATGAGTATACATGTTAAACCCTTTATTCACGATAACAAAAGGTCATAAAACCGCGGTCTAATGCATAAAGCAGTAAATTCGCAAATATAAAAGATATCGCTCTCTTAGAACCTATAGAAGGTTTTATAATTAGAATGTGATAGTAATCTTATGTTATACAGGGGTTTAAATTCGAAAATGCACGTTGAATATTATAAAATTGGAAATGTTATGATTAAATTCTATTTCCTAGATTTACTTATATTAAACAATATAAAATGTTTGAAATTAAAATATTACAAAAGGATATTAAATGTATCCTCAATAGGTCTATAAAGTGAAATCGAAACAGAATTGGGAGATCTGAAATTTGGTTTTTTTGTGCTGGATATTATATTAGAATCTTGGACAAACTGGAAGATCTTTGAATAAACGGTCATCAGAACATAGCGATTCATTCATTTAAAAATAAAAACGGATTCACCTTTTCTCTCTACAGAGTCAGAACAATTGTAAGGCGGGAATGCAGAAAATGGAAGCTGAATGTGAACGTGTCACTTTTTGGTCGTACTTATGCTACCAATTAAATAAAAGCCTATAAACCACATCGTGCATGTTTATTGCACGGCACTATTGAATTTATTATTATACACTATTTTTTTAAACAGTATAGTCTCATGTTCAATAAGTTCTTTCTTGGAGAATTTCAAGTGCCTTTCTTTAATGTATTTAGAGGATTTTATTTTCAGCAAGACGAATATTCGTCAAATTTCATACTTGCTGTGAGAGAGTAATTTATATGCACTAAAAAACAATGAATAAAAAGAATTATTCTAAAGGCAAAAAATATTTTAGGCAACAATACTGTTGAATTATGTTTTTATGTTTGCTGACTTGTGCTTAGCTAGTTTTTTGAAAGTTAGTAATCATTATACATTGTTCTAAATAATTTCCGTATTTAAAAGTAATGATTGTGTTAATATAGACAATTACAGATTTACAACATTTTATCTTATTTTACTAAAGTATTTGAGCATATTTTGTGTGCCATAATTTACGTTAATGTAACAAAAGTTCACTGAAACGTATATAAATAAATAATAAGGTATAAATTTATAAACACTGGTGGAACACTTAACGTTTCAAACGTCTTCTGTGAAGTAACAAACTGAGTGAATCGAAAATATTTGCAATATAAGATATGTTTTCACAGTAATTTTCTCAAACCGAGTCCGTTGCGGAGAAAAAAATATGCTTAGATGCAGAAAATAAGCGTTCTACATCCACTGACTTCACACACCTTCACAAGTTTGTCTTAATGTGGCAAAATCAAAATCTTTCTATAAAATACTTTCAAATCTTTCTAGAAAACAAATATTTTTGCGTCTTCTACCGCGCATAGCTGTTCGTGAACATATTACACTATTTGGAGAGGTTCCACTAACGACACTGAAGGACTATCTTGACTATCTTGAAGTTTTGACTGGCTTTCCTTGATAGCTGCAGCTTCTTTGCGATGAAATTTAAAAACCACTTATATTTAGACATAGTCTGTGAAAATGACGTACACATGTTGGGGTTTTGAGAAACGCAGTCTTTATACTTGCAGTTAACGCATTTACATCTGGATAACATCTGCGAATAGTTTCTGTCACCAGATGTAAAGTACGAACTTTACACGTAAGATGTAATAAATTAGCACAATCTTTTCTTCAGAGACCGGCCGATAGAGAGCATGTTTGCGGCACCATCACTCACAAGCATTAGCAGTTGGCTTGTTGAAAGTTCAAATTTTTCCTATTGTATTTACTAGTAACTCTGAAATTATTTCGGCAGTACATACATTGTTGTATTCTGCAAGTTAGTAAAATAGAAGGTGATGACTGATTTCTGTCTGTTGAATTTCGTTTCGAAGAATACAAAATACTTATCATATCTCGTTTCTCTTCGTTAGTGTATGGCATTTTTGTATTATTAATGAACAATAAATGAAATGTTTGACAGGTTGAAATTCCAAAGGCTACCTTATTTAATCTTATAATTTATTCTTTCAAATAAAACCTAATGTCAAAAACTATAGTCCGCATGTGGTACATGGTTGAAATCAGACAATAAAACTCTTTCTGAAGATGTCTAAATCCAATATGGCACCTATAAGAAATTAGATAGTTGATGATGACCAGAAAGAAACGAAACGTCGTATAAAAATTTAGAGTACACCACTGGATAGAGGTTTAGAAATGGCCACAAGGATGTGTTTTTATTTTTTCTCTACAAGGCCAAATGTCGGGCTACAGGTAAAAGAAGAAAATGGGGTTTTCGCGTTTTTTTTTTAAATAACGAAGGTCATTTGTCACAGGTCTATTTTCTTTACGGATTTATAACAAACACCAAATTTAACAACTTTGCCAAATTTAAACCTATACTCTATCTCCAATAATAAGCGAGATCCCCATGGTGAGGGCCGAAAATGAATCAGCCTGTATATATATATATATATATATATATATATATATATATATATGTATATATATATATATATAGATAATTATTTCTTGACCTTAGTATGTTATGGTAGATTCAATTAGTTGGCGATTTAAGGTCTGTTTTTTCTTCAATATATATATATATATTTAAAACAATCTTACATGTTTCGGCATATGAGACCTTTTTCAAAGAATATATTGTCATTTATATTTTAAATTTCTTTGAAAAAGGCATCACATGCCAAAACATGTAAGGTTGTTTTAAATATATAGATATTGAAGTAAAACCAGACCTTAAATCGACAACTAATTGAATCTACCATACATATATATATATATATATATATATATATATATATATATATATATATATATATATATACTAAATTTACTCATAAATTAAACTAATTCACCGGATTTACTAATTTTAGTATTAGCATACTGGTACGTAATATTCCATATATTCCGTTGTGTAATTCGTGAGCTAAAACTAATGTATTAACGAAATCGCCTATATTCCGTATGACTAAAATTTTAACGTGGTATGTGCACAGCGCTCTTAAACATATTATTTGTAAATTAAGTCTTTAGAAAAAATTGATGCAGAAGAAGTAGCTTACAGCATGATCTGGTTTAACCGTTGTCCACGGTTAATTCAGAAAGAAGATTCTTCAAAATATAAAAGAATAAAATAAAGCGTAAATGACTATAAAGCCTATTTTATATTACCGTGATGAGATGAACCATCCCTAACCCAGGACAACAAGGGACCTGTTGATGTTATAATTATAAATTTTGTAAACAAAGACATAGTCGCATTGCTATACTAACTAATTAAAATTTAATTCAAGAAAATTATGTTTAAGATTGAGCCATCATTACTTTTTATATTATTGTATTGATTTCAGTTAAATACTTTTGTTTTATCTTAGTTTTAAATGCATAAATCAAAATAACTTAAGTGTTTAGAATCAAGTCAAGGTCAAGCGTACGTTGCTTTAATGAAATTTCATATAGTAATAAATGTTATATTATCAAATTCATATTAAATTTTCAATTTTAGTTAAATTTCGATTTTGTTATTAATTCACATGTATCAGTGAGCTTACTGCAAACTATGGATTTAGTATGTTAATGTATAATTAAAATAAATGCAGCAAATTATATTAACGTTTGAGAAAACATGAGCGGAGAATTACCATAATTAAAACAACTATAAAACAAATTGCAAACATTTAGTTGCAAAGCCTCATAAGATATGCGCATTAATCTGGAAGATATCACTATAATTCAATCACTTATGGATGTATATGTCGAACGAATTGATTTAGGAATTAATCAATGATATACGTTGAATAACTTTCGTATATTTTAGTTTTAAATTTTATGTTGTGATGATTATAAGTAATTTGTATTCGTAGTATAAAATTTCAATTGATATTTAAAAAATATAAAATTTTATATCGTTATCATTAAAAATATTTGAAATTCTACACTTCTCCATTTTTTAAAGACAGTTTCCCACGTTGACAATTTATGTATATAGAAAATTTTCAAATAAATATATATTCCCAGAATAAAAATACCTATTTATATGTCTTCTGAAATATGAAATTCAAATTAAAATTCTGTAATAGTACTTGATTCTTGATATTATTATGCAGGACTATATACATAATTAAATTCGTTCGGAATTTAGTAGAAAATATATCGAAAGTTTTGCCATTTAATAATTAAAATGAAATTGATTAAAAAAATTCCTAATACGTTTTATTTAAATTGCGTGTCAGTAGGTAAAAATAATGTTTGATAATTTCTTTAAAATATTTATTTCATTTATAAAGTAGGCATCTTTTTGAAATTGAGAAATGCTTAATGACAGGAAACATTAAGTGCAGAAACCAATATATATATATATATATATATATATATATATATATATATATATATATATATATAGATATATATATATATAGACTATTAAGTATTATCGACCGTACTGTATAAGTAAAAATTCATTAACGGGTGAGCGGTCTGTCAAGTAAAAATAAAACTCCTTTATTCCACTCTATATTTCATAACGGATTAGTTACTTCATCAGGAGTGTCTACATGTTTAACAAAACCACAATATATTAAACAATATAACAATAACTAAATACTTACAATTCAGAGTTAAAATTTAGCAAACAACGGCACTAAACATGTTAAAATTCGTAAAATTCAAAACATCAAATCAATATGTTGCTAGTTTGTCGTCAACCTCTTAAAAACAAATATACATAAATGTTAAAAAATAAAACTAAACTTACAAAATACACACCAAAAAACTGATGTCTTAAAAAATCGAAACCAACAACAACTACAAATCAAATGATACAAGGACTGGTTAATAAAACTTGGCAGGTAAAATTAACCGCCAACACCGAGTATATTGCAGTAGATTATACTTAGTCCATTAGTATCCGACTTATAATTTACGCTATTAGTGTCTCCGTTGATATGCACCATTTCCAAAAAGCATCTTTTTTTGTAATTATTTTCAGCGTCCACAATTCTGACATCTCCGAAATTAAATGTATGGCCGAGATCAAGTGTATGATCCACCAGAGCACAAGACCTCTTACCAATACGGACATCACTTCTGTGTTGTGTGATACGCTGTTTTAGCCATTGTGACGTTTGGCCAATGTACACGCCACGACAATCCGAACATGGTATCCTGTAGATGACATTACTATTTAAAAACAACTGAAGACTGAAAACTGAAGACGTCCCTGCGGATAGTGTGATCTACAAAAAAATTCCGTAAATTGGTGGTCTTACTCACTTAATTATATCACACTTCAAACAATTTAGGAATATGAAAATAGCTAAATACAACACATTTACTGTGAAAAAATTGTATAGTAAGACCAAAGGTGTAACACCTTTGTTTTTAAATAGTAATGTCATCTACAGGATATATATATATATATATATGTATATATATATATATATATATATATATATATATATATATTTATATGACTCATTTTTATATTTTTTATTCCCTTGACAAAGGCATCATTGCCGAAACATGTAGGGTTGTTTTAAATATATATACTTTGAAGTAATGAACCAGACCTTTAATCGCCGACTTATTAAGTTTACCTTATATATATATATATATATATATATATATATATATATCATTTCTAATTTTGTATTAATTTAATTAATTTAATTTCAATTTATTGGGAGCAAGCTGACAGATCTATACGAGGAAGTTTCATTGGCATCCTTGTTGGGCTAAGGTATTAGAATTATTTGAGCTACCTTCCATTGTATGAGAAAGTGTCAGTACGTTATCATAGATTTAAAGATATGGGGCATTAATTTAATGTCTCTCAAATAGCGTAATAACGTAGGTGTGCTTGATTCAGTTAAGAACTTTGAAATTTCAGACCAGGTTCAAATCTCGCACTAATACATTTCGCAATTAAAAGAATTGGGAAGACATGTATATCAGACATGACTTTGGAAAGAACCACTCTTTCTTAGAACTACCCTGAAGACGCTAATAGATTGACTGCCGAAACGTCGGATTATTTAAATCCTACAAACAATGGAAATAGCCAAAATAACTACTCAATTAATCATCCATCGTCTACAACTTCTCGTCACTATTAGTTTAATTCCTTCTATTGGCAAATTTTTTAGAATAAGCGCATTTGTGAAGCCATAGCCTCGGGAATATTTTACATTAATCTTACGGATGAGGCCTATGATTTCATGAATAGAAATTTTTTAAATGGGGCGGCTTATTTGATATAGCCCTTAAAATGTCGTAAATTAATTTTATTCTGTTATAGGAACTTCTCCAACATGTTGGAAAACAGAACTAAGATACTCTGCAAAGATCTCCGTCGCTTCTGCTAAATTTATATTAGTTTTTCTAACGGAAGTCTTGACTTTCTATTGATATTTTAGTTATTTTTTTCAATTTTACATAGTGAATAGTTTCCGTCTTCAGTTCGGGGATAGGTTCTTTAGAAACTTTTTTTCGTTATAGTCTTTTAAGGCTGCTTTAGGTTTTCTTGTAGATTTGGTCAGATTGGATTTATGCTCAGGAAGTCTGGTTGCTAAATTTCAACTTCATTTTGGCGACTTGCCAGAAGAAGATATTTCTGCCGGTTTCGAGAAGTGGTTTTGAAGAATGAATGTGAGAGATGAGTTATTTTGAAAAATAACAAAATTATTTTCTTTAAAAATTCCGTAGTACTTTCAGTATTAAAATTTTCAGAACAATCCTCGTATATAAAAAGCTATTTAGTACAAAATCCACTTTATTTTCAAGCTCTCCTTAATTAACGACTATCAAATTCGAAGAACAAAGTTAAATTTTGTATGTGTGGTTTATTTTATTTCAACATTATAATAATTCTTTTACAATACAGCATATTGTATTTTTTAGAGATAATTAAGAATTGTTATCGTTACTTTGTTTTTATTGAAAAAGACGCAAAGACACACCAGTATTTTAGAAATTCACATACTATTCCATTTACAGACGACACAACAAGAAAGTTAATTTCTTGAACATTACGAGCTAATCGATAGAAAAATCGAACACGCGGAATGGGAGTGAGTTTGATGTAATTAAAATGCCACCAGTCGTAAGGCAACGTTTCAAAAAGACCGCCATGTGTAAGCGCTCATTTTAAATCCGACGCTTTATAAATTATCATTAACAAGTGAGATCGTATATTTTTGTTTTATTTTTGAACTCTCATGTTAGAATATTTAAAAAAAAGTTTTCAGCAATCTAGTTATGATTTATACGACCACTTATGCAATTTTTAATCTCTCTTGGGAATAATTTATCTTTCTCGGTGCATTGATATCGCTTTTAATACAAAAGTTAATGTTAAAACTGATTTATGGGATATCTATTGAATATTCTCTTTTTATTCTGATTCTCCAACAGTAGGTGATCTTGCAAATGGATTGCTTTTAATAATTGTTAATTAGTCAATAAGATTCTTTAGCCTTGTGCGTTCTTATGAAGTTGACCGTCTCATTTACATTTTATTAAGAGGAATTGATGATTAAATACTAAATGTCAATAAATAATATTGGAAGTTTCAAACAATCATACACTGAATAACTTTTTCTTAAGCATATAGGTAACATGTGTAATTATGCAAATTTTCGTTTCAGAGATCGCAAACCTTAGAATGGGTTGAAATTAATTATATTATTCTATTAATAATTGAAAAAATGTTAAATAAAGCAATTAAAGTAACAGGTATCTTTCTAGGGTAGAAGTACAAATACTGACTTACACGAAAAGTTAATTAACAACGTTCCTTTAAAAACTAGTTTGTAATAGTACAAGTGGACGTTTTACCTTCCCGAACTAGGTATCAAAACAAAAAACTTGAGCATCAATAAAATGTATTTTTTAATATAGTTTTCTTGCTTTTGAATACATATATTACACTGTTTCAATAACATCTTTAATAACTTTTTTAATAAGCTCTTCATTACATCTTTAACTGGAGTGAGAGTCCCGTTGGTCCAAGATTTGAATCCTCGGGCCGACATGTGAGAAGTTGGTCTAAGCGGTCCTAGAGTTTTGATAAGCTTTCAGCTTAAGACACAAGGCCGCTATTTACACCACAAAAAAATTAATCGTAAGAGTATTCTTTCTGTTTCTCTGCAAAATGGTTCCCTACAGTTGCTATAAATTCGTCATTGTCCCTAAATTTTGTCCCACTAAGTGCATTCAGAAACAAAAATGAGTAACTGGGCGCTAAATCTGGGCTACAGAGTGGGTGTTCAATTTCTTCAAAGCCACAATCAATAGCAGCAGTTTTTGAAAGTCTTGACTTGTGCACTGGTGCATTGCTCTGGAGTAACAAGACACCTTGCGTGAGTTTTCAGGACCTTTTCAGTTTAATAGAATCTCTGAAACGATGTACGAGGCTAGCATAGTACTCTATATTTATCGTACTACTTTTATTTAGATAATCAATCACCAAACTTCTTAGACAGTCCCAAAGAGTGTTGCTATTATTTTTCCTGCGAAACGAGTGACTTTAAATTTATTGAGGTGGCTCAAGCCCTTTACATGCCACTGTATTGACTCTTGTTTCGATTCTGGATCATAATAATGGACCCAAGTTTTATAACCAGTGACAAGTCGGTCTATAATTAAATGTGGTTTGTTCCCACAAAACGCTAAGTATTATTCACCTGTCTCTTCCCGAACACGCATTTGCAATGCCGAGAGCATCCGTCGAACCCTTCTTGCATTAATTTTTCAAGGCACTCGTCATTCCAAGGCACTCGTATAGAATTCTGAAGGCCGTGGTTTCTGAAACACCTAAACAACATATTAATTGCCGCTTCTTTAATCTTGCATGTTTCAGTACCAAACACTTGGTTTTTCAACAACATCAAGCGATCACTTTGTTAGGGCTACTTGGACCGGGATCATCAGTCAATGATTCTCGACCATGCTTAAACAATTTTGAGCACTCATAAATACTTGTCTTTTAAGGACAATAAATCCCGTATACAGCAAACATTTCTTCAAGCATAATTTTTGGAGGTTTTCCTCGTTTTATAACGAACTTTGTAACAGTTCTATATTCGATTTGGTTAATTTTGATGTAAAATCAATGTGCAGCAACACAAACTGACAAGTAGTTAATTAATAAAATTAATAATTTTGCAAATGTTTTATAAATTGCTACACAAGGTTCCAAGGCATATGATTTAAAAAAAGCATATTAGGAAATTTCATTCACATTTAAAGATGCCTTCGTTCGGGAAGATAAAAACTGCCTTTAGTATATACGGATAGTGTGTGTTGACAAGCTCCAATAACAGCGGAATGCATCCACACATTGCAAGATAGGTGTAATTTTTCACAAATTTTTCATTATCCTAACAACCAGGAAGGTAGCGTCACGACTTGTAGTGTTTCTGTATACTGGTACAAACTTAGTTTGTCGAAATGTAGAAATCAACGCAACACATTAGGCGATATTTGCATGTAAAGTAAGATTTAATACTCATTAGTTCTCATTTACAGTAAGTTCATTATACTATATACATGTTGTTGTCAATTGAGTTACTTGGGCAAAAGAAAAAGTAAATTTAATATTTTAAGTTGGTAACACAATTTTATATATTCTTTCAAGACACTGAACTGTGAAACTTTATCTCAGGGAATTTTCGGTTCTCATTTATAATACAAAGGTATTTTTAATAATATAAAATATTATTAAAAACCTGGTGTGAAGAACACAAATACAGGTTCACTATTAATATTTTTGTGAACGTGTCCGAAAATATCTCTCCCCAGAGACGTAAATACGTATTTCACCTTTCTACAGGCTCATCGGTACGCCCCTGCTGAAGAAAGAATATTTCCAGACACATTCACAAAAAAGAACCACATCACCACATCACCGTAATTATTCAGACCGGGCGTAGAAGTAAATTCAGCGCTGCCTGTTGTCAGACAACCGAAGTACCTCGCCCCGTCCACATAACCAATATGAAGTAACGACGCCTTTCCAAAGGTGGCACAGTCATCCCTCTAGAAACTGTATTTTGTTTGTGTCTTCACTCATACTACGGACTAACCGCATGTGTAATGTATCAGAATAATTGAAACATACATGACTAGGCAAACCCCACCAGTTTTGTATAATACAAAGGTATTTTTAATAATATAAAATATGATTAAAAACCTGGTGTGAAAAACACAAATAGAGGTTCACTATTAATATTTTTGTGAACGTGTCCGAAAATATCTCTCCCCAGAGACGTAGATACGTATTTCACCTTTCTACAGGCTCATCGGTACGCCCCTGCTGAAGAAAGAATATTTCCAGACACATTCACAGAAAAGAACCACATCACCACATCACAGAATTTATGCAAACCGGGCGTAGAAGTAAATTCAGCGCTGCCTGTTGTCAGACAACCGAAGTACCTCGCCCCGTCCACATAACCAATGTGAAGTAACGACGCCTTTCCAAAGGTGGTACAGTCATCCCTCTAGAAACTGCATTTTGTTTGTGTCTTCACTCATACTACGGACAAACCGCATGTGCAATGTATCAGAATAATTGAAACATACATGAGTAGGTAAACCCCACCAGTTTTGTATAAATAGTTTGTATAATAACAATAATACAAAGGTATTTTTAATAATATAAAATATTATTACAAATCTGGTGTGAAGAACACAAATACAGGTTCACTATTAATATTTTTGTGAACGTGTCCGAAAATATCTCTCCCCAGAGACGTAGATACGTATTTCACCTTTCTACAGGCTCATCGGTACGCCCCTGCTGGAGAAAGAATATTTCCAGACACATTCACAAAAAAGAACCACATCACCACATCACAGAAATTATGCAGACCGGGGTAGAAGTAAATTCAGCGCTGCCTGTTGTCAGACAACCGAAGTACCTCGCCCCGTCCACATAACCAATGTGAAGTAACGACGCCTTTCCAAAGGTGGCACAGTCATCCCTCTAGAACCTGCATTTTGTTTGTGTCTTCACTCATATTACGGACTAACCGCATGTGTAATGTATCAGAATAATTGAAACATACATGAGTAGGTAAACCCCACCAGTTTTGTATAATACAAATGTATTTTTAATAATATAAAATATTATTAAAAATCTGGTGTGAAGAACACACATACAGGTTCACTATTAATATTTTTGTGAACGTGTCCGAAAATATATCTCCCCAGAGACGTAGATACGTATTTCACCTTTCTACAGGCTCATCGGTACGCCCCTGCTGGAGAAAGAATATTTCCAGACACATTCACAAAAAAGAACCACATCACCACATCACCGTAATTATCCAGACTGGGCGTAGAAGTAAATTCAGCGCTGCCTGTTGTCAGACAATCGAAGTGCCTCGCCCCGTCCACATAACCACATAATGTGGTTCTTTTTTGTGAATGTCTCTGGAAATATTCTTTCTCCAGTAGGGGCGTACCGATGAGCCTATAGAAAGGTGAAATACGTATCTACGTCTCTGGGGAGAGATATTTTCGGACACGTTCACAAAAATATTAATAGTGAACCTGTATTTGTGTTCTTCACACCAGGTTTTTAATAATATTTTATATTATTAAAAATACCTTTGTATTATACAAAACTGGTGGGGTTTAACTACTCATGTATGTTTCAATTATTCTGATACATTAGACATGCGGTTAGTCCGTAGTATGAGTGAAGACACAGACAAAATGCAGTTTCTAGAGGGATGACTGTGCCACCTTTGGAAAGGCGTCGTTACTTCACATTGGTTATGTGGACGGGGCGAGGTACTTCGGTTGTCTGATAACAGGCAGCGCTGAATTTACTTCTACGCCCGATCTGGATAATTACGGTGATGTGGTTCTTTTTTGTGAATGTGTCTGCAAATATTCGTTCTCCAGCAGGGGCGTACCGATGAGCCTGTAGAAAGGTGAAATACGTATCTACGTCTCTGGGGAGAGATATTTTCGGACGCGTTCACAAAAATATTAATAGTGAACCTGTATTTGTGTTCTTCACACCAGGTTTTCAATAATATTTTATATTATTAAAAATACCTTTGTATTATACAAAACTGGTGGGGTTTACCTATTCATATGTTTCAATTATTCTGATCTCATTTATAAGGCTTAGCGTCAAATAGCGTATATATAATTAGAGAAAGGTGGTTTTTGGAAGAACAGATCAACGACAGACCAGATATATATCCTCTAACAAATTCTAGCAGGGTGCTATGAATACGAGATCCCAGTATACATGTTTTTCATAGATTTTGAAGCAGCGCACGATTGGTATACCCTGTTAGAATGACTTTGAAGAGAACAACATATTCAGTGAAATAAATGCAGAAATTCCGGCAGACTTTCGAGTAGGAAGAGAGCTAAGGCAGGAAAAGCCGCTGTCGACAATTTTATTTAATATACTCATCCAACAGAACTTTTCTGGGACCAAGCATAAATTACCACCAACTAAGGGAAAAGGAGTTAATTTGTAAGTGTGGAAAGAGATACGTTGGACAAATAGGAAGACCGATTTAACGAAGCGTTTAGGAACATCAGAGCGACACACAAAGAAAAATAATTAGACAATCAGCAGTTTCAGAACACATACACGAAAACGATTGCAGAGTGGATTTTGTAGAAGCAGAAGTACTAGCTACAACGAAGAATTACCATCGAAGAATTATTAGAGAAACTATCGAAATAGAAAAACATTCTAACTTTAACAGCTAGGACGGCTATAGACTCAACAACAGCTGGAAGAGCTTACTACGACAATTCGTCACGACCAATAAAGCAAGACGGTCACACACCAACGAACTAAGGCCATATATAAGGAAGAACGACAAGGAAGAGAATCAGTGTCATACCAGATTCTGAAGAAGCTAGCAGCATGAACAGCTGAAATTACGGCAACACGGCGAAACTCGCAAGAAGATTGTACTACAACTGACAACGGCCGTGAAAGCCTACGGAACTTTAGAAAACAAGAAACAACTTAACTGTTCTAATAAATTGCAGAGTTTACATCCCTTTTTTGATAAAAAAGTATTTTGAGATTTCGACCAATACAAAATTCTGTTTTCAGAGGAGAAACGGCACCCGAATTTATTGGATTTAAAACGCCCTATGAATCTTATTTTCAAGGCAGAACATTCACGGCCTTTTTATACTTGCCTTCAATAGCTTTTGGTATCCTTAAGACGAATTAGAACATGCTGTCACTCGGTTCTCGAACTACTCCAGGTCCACCATTTAGCGTTACGAGGATTGATTATGTAGGGCCATTTTAAATTAAATATCGAAAGGATCGCGGTGCAAAAATAACAAAATGCTCTATCGGTTTTTGTTTTGTTTTACCTCTAAGATACCACATTTATAACTGACTTAGCAAAGGTTGTTTCTATCTTGTCTTTGAAAAGATTTATGTTACGACGCAGAAAGCGATCTCAAATTCATTTCGATAATGGATATAATTTAGTTTCCGCGAATATTGAGCTTAAAACTATAAATAACTTTATGATTAGCCAATAGAAAAGAAATACTGATAGTCGCGGTAACAAGAACATTCTTTGGAAATTTATTCCATTTTTTTTCTCTTCAATTTGGTGGATTATGGGAGACAGGCAACAAATCTATTAAGGCGCATTTCAGACGGGTTTTGGGCATTGCTCATCTTACGTTCGAGGGGTACTGGGTCTGGACCAACCCAGTAGAAGCGCCTTTCCACCTTGCTGTTTTAATTCCTCTTATGCCGGTTCTCTTTTTAATTGGAAGAGCGCTGAAGTTCATCCCAAAAATGACATAAGGAATGTTTTACTGGGTCGATTATCAAGATACTAATTTATCCAACAATGTAAACAACATTTCTGGGTCCGTCGGCAGAAAGAATATTTAGCCGAATTTCAGCAACGAAGTAAGTGGAACAAGACACGAGACAAACTCAGCAATTAATTTTATGGTGCTATTAGGAGACGACAACGCTCCACCGTCGCGATAAACATTGTAGATATTCCCAGAAAAGTATGGAATCGGAAGAGTGGCGACTATACGAACAGCAATCGGCAACGCTAAAGGATGCGAAGCTGTGCGTCCTTCTTGAAGCAGAGATATGACGTTGAAAAAATCCTGTTAGATTCCAAAAAGCGGAGAATATGTTAAAAACTATATATATATATATATATATATATATATATATATATATAACATTTGATAAATTATTGCAGGTTTTCGGCTTTTATATGAAATATTTACAAATATCAAGTTAGTATGTATGTAATTGCAAAGTAAGGGGGGATGTAAACATTGCTGTCTACAAATTACAAAGCAAATCATACGAAATTTTGAATTGAAAAAATGTCTATGTTGGGACTCGAACCCAAGTCTACAGCTTGCCGGGCTGTCGTCATTACCACTAGACCACAATAGACCCAGGTTCAAGTTATTCAGAAATGCATTATAAAGTAACAGTGTTGATGAATCAGATGTCAGTTATTGAATGTAGATGTCAAGTTGAAGGCAGAAGTCAGTTTTGAAAGCTCATGTCAGTCTTGATAGCAGATGTCAGTTAGTGAAAGCAAATGTCAGTTACTGAAAGCAGATGTCTGTTTTGAAAGCAGGTGTCAGTTATGAAAGCAAACGTCAGATTAGAAAGCAGATGCCTATTTTGAAATTAGATGTGAGTTATTGAAAGTAGATGTCAGTGTTTTGAGAGCAGATGTCAGATTTGAATGTTTGAAAATGCTAATTATGTAGAAAGCAATGTTTACATCCCCCCTTACTTTGCAATTACATACATACTAACTTGATATTTGTAAATATTTCATATAAAAGCCGAAAACCTCCAATAATTTATCAAATGTTATATTTAATGAACAGCTAAGAAATTATCTAATCACTTATATATATATATATATATATATATATATATATATATATATATATATATGGTAAACCTAATCAGTAGGCGATTAAAGGTCTGTATATTACTTCAAAATATATGTATTTAAAAAACTCTACATGTTTCGGCTGTATACGCCTTTTTCAAGAGAATACAAAATATGAATGACAGGATATAAATGTCAAGTAATTAAGTTGCTATGGTTTAAATTATTCAAAGATACATTCTAGTAATAATAATAAATCATGCCTTAGTATTCCAAAAAATAGATAACAAGGTGTGAAAATATGTGTTGTTCGCTGCTAGCAATTTGTGTCTCCTTCTGGGTATGAACTTGTGTGTTGGTTGCTGCTGGCAGCTTGCGTCTCTCTATGGGTGTGTGGTTTTGTGTGAGAGCGTAAGTGTAGGGTTTTGTATGTCGGTGCGTTCGTGCGTGTGCTTAGTGATCGGTCGCATGAATTTAGAGAGGTCGGATAACCAGCCGTTGCGTAGGGCCGCCAACCCTTTCCCGACAACTTCTTTACAATTCCGTGCAGTACTTCGACGGTCTGACCCCCGCCCCAACGAGGCAAGGCGCAGACAGGCGAAGCGCACCCTGTACGGGGTTGCTCATCGCAACTAAGGGAACACTCTTAGTGGCTACCTCGGTCGACGATGGTCACACTTATGCCATTTTAACGTTTTCCGCCGAAGCGGGGGCATAGCACACACGTCGAACGTGTGTGTGCTGTTAACGGCAACCTAGCCAGGTTGTCGCCCAGGACCGGTCCTAGTGGTGTGTGCATTGCGCGGCGACGAGATAGCGCCGCGTAGCATGGTTCCTCACTCTTGCTGGAAAGGCGGAATGGCACCTGACTGCCCAACGGGCAGACCCCCCTAGAGTTTTGTAGCGCATATGCTAGGCTGCAACCCAGTAGAGGACCACATCAGCAAAAAACAGAAAACAGGGATAGGCAGGGAAAAGCAAGACATGAGTTATTATTACGTATGCGCCCGTGGAGCGACTTAAGATACAAAGTTGTCGGCATTCGCTCAAAACGAGAAGGAAAACCACGAAAACCTGCTCGGACAACTAGACAGGAATCAAAACACGGAACAGTCATCATGATAAGCAAAAGTATATGATATTTAAATGATATTTAAATAACATAAGGTATATAACAAAAAAAAAAATATAATATGATGGTAAATTGTAGATCGTTACAAAATTAAATTATAGTATATACTACTTAGATTTTTTATATCATTTCTGTTGTTAATTGAATTTTTTTCCTGTTTAATACTGATCATTTCTTTAATTTGTCTTTTCACTGTGTGTTGTTCTTTATCAATTATCTGTGTGTTTTCAAAATCGAAATGGTGATCGCGTTGTATATCCTGTCATTCATATTTTGTATTCTCTTGAAAAAGACGTATACAGCCGAAACATGTAGAGTTTTTTAAATACATATATTTTGAAGTAATATACAGACCTTTAATCGCCTACTGATTAGGTTTACCATATCATACCAAGGTCACGAAGTTATTATATATATATATATATATATATATATATATATATATATATATATATATATATATAGATAATTATTTCGTGACCTTTGTATGTTATGGTAAATTCAATTTGTTGGCGATTTAAGGTCTGGTTTTACTTCAAAATATATATATTTAAAACAACCCTACATGTTTCGGCAAATGGTGCCTTTATCAAGGAGTATAAAATATAAATGACAGTACATATATTAATATACTGTCATAGTAAATGTCGATATTTTCATATGAAAATATTTATCCCCATACATATGCCCATATGCCCATACGATGTGTTTTTTTGTGGATATCAATAATAGCCTTCTTTATTCGACATAAAGGCTATTATATATGTCGACAAACCTATGTAGCATGAATTAAAATGTGATTAAAATTAAATAGCTTGAATGTTAAACTTCTTTTAAAAGTAAAATTATTATGTTTATAATAAAACGAAAATCGTTATAAAATAAAAAGCTTTTTGTTCAATGGGATAGATGGCTGCTTTTTAATTATTTGTATGGAATTATTTGTATATAATTTTTTTGTCTTTAAATTTGTGTGTGGTACTGACGACAAATACTAATAGAACATATAAATCGTCGGTGAAGAGAATTACTGATGAAGTAGAGGTGGAAGCCCGTATTGTCGCCCGTATATTTGCAGGACTCGAATAAAGAAAAATTATGTTCTCGTTACTACGTGAACATTGGACCGCGATTTTTTGTAAGAAAACATTACTCACATATAGGGTGTTACGAAATTCGCGGACACGGACTATGGGGTGTTAATTACCAAAAATTGAAACGAATATTTCTTGACCATTTTTTTAATTTGACTGTTATTTTCCGAATTTTAGCCAATTTAGAAATTAAAAAACATGTAAACTTTTTTAATTTTACACAATTAAAAATGTATAACACGAAACACTTTATAACATTTGTTCGAATTGTCGGCAACGAAACATGAGCAAAGAAGGCTTTGCAATTAATACCTGAAATAAATGAAGTGCGCATATAACTCGTTGACATATTTAAAATTGTCATTAAAAAGAAACACTGTTTGTATTTATAATTTTAGCGCATGAAATCATGGCTCAAAACTACTCAAATCGTGAGTATTACGATATGTTGATTATTATATGAAGTACCAAGAGCTTCAAATAATAACGCAGGCCAAGCAGCGCGACTGTGTGTGATGCGCTTTTCTGGGAGTCGTTTCCCAAACGCTAATGTCTTTAGAAGACTAGAAGATAGAATTCTTTTCACCGGATGCATTACAATACAACCACGAGAAATGTTCGTCGAGTTCACGTATGGCGTGCGCTATAATGCGACCAACGCCAGCCAAGATGGTATTTTCAATATTCATAATCAACATCACTGGAGTTACGATAATCCACATTTAATTATGAGTTATTATTATATTATGTTTAATTATGTGATCGACTAAGTACGTCTAAACTAATGTTTTTTATTTACATTATATTTATTCATTATTTCTAGTTTAATCGTATTTTGTCGTATCGCATAAATGGAGAAAATTATTTAAATATTCAACAACAACAGCTTCCAGAATTTTTGGATAACGTGACTCTGAATCTCCGGTAAAATATGATTTTTATGCATGCAACATAACACCGCCAATGTTACGCAACGCTGTTCAGGCAATAGCAAAGCGTGCTGAAGCATGTATAGCTGCTGCCGGAAGACAATTCGAATAAATGTTATAAAGTGTTTCGTGTTATACGTTTTTAATTGTGCAATATTAAATAAGTTTACATGTTTAGAATTTTTCATTCTTAAATGTCCTAAAATTCAGAAAATATCAGCCAGATTAAAAAATGGTATAACATTTGTTTCAGTTTTTGATGATTAACGTCATCCCATAATCTGTGTCCGCGAATTTTTAACACCATGTATACCTTTCATCCCTTTTTCTTATATATATATATATATATATATATATATATATATATATATCTTCATTCGGAGGTTTTCGCGGCAGTAATTTGTGTTGACTAAATTTATGGAACTGACTCGCGTTGAGGTGTACGTCAACGGACTAGTTTCTACTCGAGGTTTTGGTAGTCTCGCTGCTGCCATCTTCGGGAGGTAGTTCTCGGAGCGCTACTTGATGTAGAATTATACATCAAGTAGCGCTCCCACAACTACCTCCCGAAGATGGCAGCAGCGAGTGATATTTCTTTAACCTATGACAGACAGGGTACTATTTATACAAATTGGTACAACAAACCCACAGCTTCTTTACGATATATGAATTACCACTCAAATGCACCTACAGTATTCAATAAAATGATTATAAATAATCTGACTGATAGAGCAGTAAAACTATCACATAGTCAATACGGAAAAGATAACATCAAGGAAATTAAAACTATCTTAACTGATAATAACTATCCACCACAACTTATAGAACAAACAATTATAAAAAGAATTCACCAAATATACAACCCTGCAGATACCATAAACAATTTAAACAATGAAACAACATATATCGCGATTTCATATGTTCCATAATTATCAGAAAAACTAAAATACACTTTAAAAAATATAGCTACAACATATAAACTTAGCAATACTAATAAACATCTATTTTCAAAATTAAAACCTAAAATAGAAAAAACTCGAGAAACACATGTGATCTAGAAAATACCATGTCGCAACTGCGATAGTTACTACATAGGCCAAATTAAACAATATTTATACAAAAGAATACAAGCCAGCACATACTCCAAAACAGACAAAACTGCTTTATTTACACACAAACTACAACGCTAAAACCATTTCGATTTTGAAAACACGCAGATAATCGATAAAGAACAATACACAATAAAAAACAAAATTAAAGAAATTATTAATATTAAACAAGAAAAAAAATCAATTAACAACAGAAGTGATATAAAAAATCTAAGCAATATATACTATAACCTAATAATATAA
Organism: Melolontha melolontha; assembly: GCA_935421215.2. Lineage (NCBI taxonomy): Eukaryota > Metazoa > Arthropoda > Insecta > Coleoptera > Scarabaeidae > Melolontha > Melolontha melolontha. Next base: position 156,252,552 of record OW285235.1, read on the forward strand.
TGATCTGCAATTTACTATCATGAATATATGTTGTTATTATATAAATATCTATTATATGTCATTTAAATATCTATACACTGGCTTATTTATCATGCTCGCAGTTCCGTGTTTAGATCCCTGACTAGGCTGTCCAAGTAGGTTTTCGTGGTTTTCCTTCTCGTTCAATGCGAATGCCGACAGCTTAACATCTTAACATCGCTCCACGGGCGCGGACATAATAATAACTCATAGCTGGCCAATCCCCCGTAATTGACGTCTTGCTGCCTTGAGTTCTAAACCATGAATTATTATTATTAAACTTGAATGTATCTTTGAATATTTTAGTTTTAGCCATGACAACAACAGATATGTAAATCTGACATTAATATACTGTCATTTATATTTTAAATTTCTTTAATGAAGGCACTATGTGCCGAAACATGTAAGAGTATTTTAACTACATACATATCAAAGTAAAACAGACCTTAAATCGCCAACTAATTTAATCTACTATAACATACAAAGGTCAAGAAATACTTATCTATATATGTATATATATATATATATATATATATATATATATATAAAAGCATATATATAAAGCGTTTCCACGAACAACCCCTAAAGAATGAAAGTGGTGATTGTACATTCAAAAGTATGAAAAAGAGTTTCTATCAACTTGGGTCCGGAAATGTTTCTTAACCCTTAACTGGTGAGCCAGGGTCTATTAGATCCTAGAGTTTAGTTGTTCCAGTATTACTCTTAAGGACATGCGCAAATCTTTCTAACCTTATAAGTAGCTTCCTAATATTTAGTCTTCGTCAATACGCCGTTGAAAGAATACGTGTTACGAGTGCAGTTATCTATATATTGTAGTTTAAGGGTCTATGTGACTCTGGTTCACCCTAACTGAAAGTAATTTTAATTAAGAATGTCCGTAGAATAAAGTGTTCGTGCTACTGATTTGAATTTTGAAGAGACCGTATTACGGTGGTATGACGAAATTGGTTCAGAAAGTGATGAAGATAGTAATATAGATGATGAATTTGTTATTGAAAGTGAGCATGAAACAGCCTCTGAGGAATCAGCATTATCAGAGGACGAAGCTTCTTCAGAAGAGGAATTACATGTGCAGGAACAATGTGAATCTACAACCAAAGGATATTATGGTAGGGACAGGTTCAAATGGTCAAAGGAGCCACCGAACCCACGCGTACGAACGCGAGCACACAACATTGTTACTCATTTGCCTGGGCTAAAAGGTGCTGCTGGAAATTTAGGTAATAAGGCTGACCCGATAGATGCCTGGAACTTTCTGTTCACCGATGATATTCTCGATGAAATACTCACATGGACAAATGAAAAGCTTGGCGGGTACCGTCTCAAATTCAAAGAACCTAATAGGCCTGAATTGAAAAATGTTGTTCGAGAGGAATTCTGTGCATTTCTCGGATTACTTTTATGTACTCAAATTTTCAAGTCAGGTCATGAGAGACTTCAATCTTTGTTTGCTGCAGATGGCACAGGAAGGGATGTATTTCGTTGCGCTATGTCTTGTAAGCGTTTTTCTGTTATATTAGCTTGTCTTAGGTTTGATAATTTCCGGACCAGGCATGAACGTTTACCTGAAGATCCTAGTGCTGCGATATCTTTTATTTTTACAACATTCGTCAAGAACTGTCAGAGTGTCTATACAGTGGGTAATTCGGTTACTGTAGATGAGATGTTAATTGGTTTCAGAGGGCGTTGTCGATTCAAAATGTATATGCCTAATAAACCGAATAAGTACGGGTTGAAACTTATTTGTCTTACTGATGCACGAAATAATTATCTTTATAACGCATATTTGTACTGTGGAAAGGCAAGTGATGGAGCTACTTTGTCTGAAGAAGAACGAAAATTGAATATTCCTACGCAAGCACTAATTAGACTTGCTAAACCAATCGAAAAAACGAATCGAAATATCACCTGCGACAACTGGTTTACTTCTGTTCAATTAGTCCAGGAGCTACTCGACCGTGGACTAACTTATGTAGGTACGATAACAAAAACAAAAAAGAAATACCGCCACAATTTTTAGCATCAAAGAAGCGACCAGTTTTGTCTACAATGTATGGTTTCACCAAAGATATGTCTTTGGTATCATTTGTGCCAAAAAAGAATAAAGCAGTTGCTGTTATTTCTAGTATGCACCACACTGCTAGTTTAGATGAATCCACTGGAAAACCAGAAATCATAAGTTTTTATAATAGCACCAAAGGAGGTGTCGATTCACTGGATCAAAAGTGTAGCGTTTACTCATCCTCGCGCCGCACTAGACGATGGCCTATAGCCATTTTTTTTACAATTGTGGATATTGCTTCGTGCAACGCTTTCATTCTTCATCAATCCTACAGAGATTGTGAAAAATTACAGCGGTTTGAGTTTATAAAACGTTTAGCGAATGCTCTTGCAAAACCCTTTATACACACGAGATATAACAATCCATCTATATAAACAGGGTTAAAAACAGTCATGGGAACTATTCTGGGCATTACTGATACCATACCGAATCTGCAAGTTGAAAATGGTACCTCAAAAAGGAAAAGATGCTACATTTGTCCATATTCTAAGGATAGGAAGACAAAAACACATTGTGTACGGTGTAGGAAGCCAGTTTGTTTGCAGTGCAGTAAGAATATATGTAATAGCTGTTTATAAAAACTCTCGATAAAATTTGTTGTTAAAATTTTCAGCATTGTGATTTTGTTATTTTTGTAATGGTGTTCGATTTGAAATGTTTATGTGCAAAATATAACATACTTTTATACATTTTAGGAAGCTAAAAACATTTCAGATAATTGTTCTGTTCCGAAAAGGTTTTGATTTAGTTGAATTTCTGTAATAAATATTTTCTAATACAAGCGATCTTTTATTGTTCATATTTCAATACAAATACAGAGAATGATATGGGATAAACCGATATTATCAAAAATTTTCAAATAAATAGTCATATATATGTAGATCTTCACATAGGGTCTGTCAGACCCTGGGTCACCACGAACGTAACGTAAATGACGCTCACCAGTTAAGGGTTAAGGGAAGTACCGCACTTCAGAGATGGCGTCGCAAAACTTGTTTTTGGTAAATTAATCTTGAACTACATTTAATTTACGATTTAAATTTGGTACATGATTTACAAATCATAATTTATATTTTCTATGTTTATTGGCTAGTGACTATCGCATGCAGTTTTGGAGGGATGTCAGAGGCCCTATACGTTTTTGACACTAACTTTCTCCCTTTGTGATTAATTAAATTTTTTTGCAAGATTATAATTCTATGATATTTTTAAAGTTAAAAACGTTCTCTTGCTAAACATCGGAAAACCAACCGTTTTCAAGAAAATACTTCGGATGTGCAGCGACCTTGTTTTTTATTATTTTATATTTAGTACAAATGTAAAAAACAAGATGGAAGAATTTTGTTACATTACGGTTTAAACAAAAAAACAATACAGCATATTATCGTTTGAAAATTTTCAATGTCGAAAATTGATATTGTCATAATAATAATTTCATATGATTTAAAGTCAGTTTCTAGTTTATTTGTTAAGCATATGGTTTCGTTTATTAGTGAAGAATATGCAGATATGTATATTCTTCAAGTTAATTATAACGCATCAGCGGCACAACGTAGATATGCAGAAAAGTTTCCTAATAGAACGCATCCCACTCATACAAATTTTACCGCCATTCATCAAAGTTTGCAGGAAACCGGATTTGTGTTTCCTGAAAAAAAAAAAACGGGTAGACATCCCGTTGTAGTTGAGGAATTCGAAGAAGCTATTTTAATGGATCTTGAAAGACAACCCAGAATTAAGTGTTCGAAGATTGTCAGCGATGCATCTTGAAATTTCCAAATCGCTTATGAATAATATTCTACGTAAAGAGAACTTATACCCGTTTCATTTTCAAAAGGTCCATGCTATGTTGGAGGATTTTCCAGCTCGTGTAGTGTTTTCTGAATGGTTAAGAAATAAGAAATTTCAAGATCCAAACTCTTTTTCTCATATTTTATTCTCCGATGAATCTAGTTTTACCAAAGAAGGAATTACTAATTTATAGTAATCCTAATGTTGTGAAAGAAACCAAACATCAACATAGGTTTAGTATTAATGTGTGGATTGGTATTGCAAATAACAATCTAATTGGACCTGTAGAGTTGCCCGGTCGATTAATAGGTGAAGTATACCTAAATTTTCTTCAGAATATTTTACCCACATTACTACATGAAGTTCCATTAAATATTCGCCAAACCATGTGGTATATGCATGATGGATGTCCAGCTCATTTTAGTAGAATTGGGCGTTAATATCTGAATGATTCTTATGGAAACCGGGTGGATAGGTAGAGACGGACCAGTAAAATGGCGGTTAAGTCTCCTGACTTAAATACGTGTGATTTGTGTATATAGGGTTTTCTCAAACCTTGTGTGTACTCTGTTCCAATACAAACGCGTGGGCAGCTTTGGTTTGGTTACGAGTTCAACATGAGTTCAGACAAAAGGAAAATATTTATGGACGGAGCAGAAATTCTCTAAGCAAAAGAATTATATTATGTATTCAAACCAACGGTCATCACGTGCAGAATTTATTATAGGTAGTATAGAATTCAATACTTGAATACATGAAGCCTCTCCAACCCTGTATGCGATAGTCACTGGCCAATAAACATAGAAAGTATAAATTATCATTTGTAAATAATTTACAAAATTTGAATCGTAAATTAAATGTAGGTCAAGACTAATTGACCAATTTGTGACGCCATCCTCTAAAGTGCGGTAGCTTCCTTAAGAAGCATTTCCGGAGCTAAGTTGATAGAAACTTTTTTAGTGCTTTTTTATGTACAATCACCACATTCATCCTTAAAGGTTGTTCGTGAATACGCTGTATATATATATATATATATATATATAATAACTTCGTGACCTTGGTATGATATGGTAAATCTAATCAGTAGGCGATTAAAGGTCTGTATATTACTTCAAAATATATGTATTTAAAAAACTCTACATGTTTCGGCTGTGTACGCCTTTATCAAGAGAATACATATATACCATATATATATATATATATATATGGTAAATCTAATCAGTAGGCGATTAAAGGTCAGTATATTACTTCAAAATATATGTATTTAAAAAACTCTACATGTTTCGGCGGTACGCCTTTATCAAGAGGATACAAAATATAAATGACAGAATATAAATGGGTCAGTGTCATTTATATTCTGTCATTTATATTTTGTATCCTCTTGATAAAGGCGTACCGCCGAAACATGTAGAGTTTTTTAAATACATATATTTTGAAGTAATATACTGACCTTTAATCGCCTACTGATTAGATTTACCATATATATATATATATATATATATATATATATGGTATATATGTATTCTCTTGATAAAGGCGTACACAGCCGAAACATGTAGAGTTTTTTAAATACATATATTTTGAAGTAATATACAGACCTTTAATCGCCTACTGATTAGATTTACCATATCATACCAAGGTCACGAAGTTATTATATATATATATATATATATATATATATATATATATATATATGTATATATATATATAAGGTAAACTTAATTAGTCGGCGATTAAAGGTCTGGTTATTACTTCAAAGTGTATATATTTAAAATAATGTTTCGGCAATGATGCCTTTGTCAAGGATTTATATCCTTGACAGTTAGAGTGAACGGCGTCAGATGGAGTCACACGCTGTGCTACTATAAAAAAAATGCCCAATAGCGCTTATTTTACTAACAATTCTGTTCTGGTAAATGCATTATTGTCAAAATATAGTTTCTCATGTGTAAACAAACGCATATTTCCTTCAAATTTTAATATTTGGTGCAGGAATTACATTTAAATCAATGACGAATAATAGTATTAGAATTATAGAGATATATTGAGTAAAATATCTAAACCCACTGAAGTAATTATAAAAAAATTCATAAATAACTAAGGTTAATGAAACTATGCACGATGGATTTCGTCCGTGCCGCATGGTTATGCAGGAAACGTCGCTTTTTAAATGTATATAATTTTTTATTTTATGTAATTTTTCATCTTTGTCGCAGACCTCCGGTGGTTCTTCGTGAACCCCCAAAATATTTTTGACTCACCACGAAACCCTTGGATTATCCCATAAGCCCCCAGGGGTCATTTTAGTTTATTTAAAAAAAATTATTTGTAAACATGTTTCGCAATAGTATGAGTATAACAGTAAGAGCTGACCAGCTGAGTCAAACATTTTTACTCGAATACTTGTGTACATTCTCATATTTTAGACACTGTAAAATTATATTAACCTTTTTATACTTATATATATCGGTTAGTTTCTAACGTACTTTAGTACGTACTGCCGAACGAAGCCACTGCTGTGTAGACGAAACAATTGTGGAACTTGCGGGCAAAACCCGATAAATATAAAAAGCAACATAAACAAAAAACAAGTTTTGAGTCAACCAAAATACCTATCAATTTTTTTCTCACAGGTCGATATATTGAGGTAATATGAACAAATACCAAGTTAATGGTAATCTCTTTCCTAGGTTTTTTTATATTACATTTTGGATTTATAGGACTCTCCATAATCCGCTGTTAATGGTCTGTTTTCCACAGGAAAGAGTTAAACACAATAAATCTAAGAAATTAATGTTAATTAAAATCTTATTGGTGATACTTAATATAAATATTAAACAAAAACTAATTTTAAACGAAAATAATAGTGAAACAACTCTAGTTATGAATAGCATTTTCTTCAGTTAAGCAATCGCACAAAATCTCTGCATTGTCTTCATTTTCTTCATGCCTTTACTTTACTAGAAGCTGTTTGTACCAAAATAAGTCAGGATCTTCTTTCCAGAACTGTTTCTCCAAAAGGTTTGCGGTGTGATTATTGGTTTTTGGTTTTGTTAATTTTACGATAAGTTTCCACACCAATTCGAAATCTATAGTGTTTAAAGCCACTGAACCTAACATTTTGATAACATTTTTTTAAGGTAATGACCTTCAGATTAGCTATGTCATCTATTTTTTTCAATTTCTGCCCCAAATACTTAATATTCCAAACACTCCACCCTCGTTGCTCGTCTGGGTTTCCCAATGATCGCACTTCGCCGTGTTTCCGGTATACAGCTTCATATTTTCCTTTAGAGATTAAAAGAGGTTTTTTCTTAGATCTTGTTCAACTTGGAAAACTCTGCCAGCTGGCAGAAAAGTACTGGAAAAGTTAAAGTGGGCTCCAAAACCGAGGGTGGGGCTTTGATCGTCAACTAATAATATAATGTGGGAGTTACGGTTTTGTTCTACACAGTTATCACAGAATAATTGAGGGACATAAATGTTATCCAGTTCGAGGCTGTCAAGGTAATAATATAATGCTGAGCCAACTTCCTCTGATCCAAATCCTGCTTTGGTCCTCAGTCCACATAAAAAAGGTGGGGTTCTTACCTTTATTATCTACACAACAAAAATAATACAAGCTTACTTGGTGAGAGTAAAAAGCGTCGTTTATTGGTGTTCGAGGCAGAGGTTGTACCTGCTGCAAGTCAAAGCAAAATGTTTTAGATTTTTCGGGTACCTCTCGTAGAAACTCATAAAACGCACCAGTACTCTTTCGATGCATTTTTAATTCCAGGAAAAGAGCTTTAAATATCTCTTTTTTTTTTGAGACGGGTACATTGAGCGCAGACATTGAAGCTAGACTACTAAATCCTATATTATATTAATTAATGAATATTTCGAAACATGTTATTGATAATTTACTAAATAAAACACTTGGTATATTTGTTTCACAAAATGTATTTAAAATATATCTGACATATGTTTCGACTTATACAGTCATTCTCAAAGAGTCATGTAAACTAAGTGAAAAGAATACTCCTACCAATATTTATGGATTATTTTTTAAAAGTTTTATTACAGCATCGATTGTGGGGGTATTTGAAAAATCCAATTGCGTGTTTGTGACATGTCTGTTGAGATTTATGGCTTTTTTTATTTCTAAAATTTCTAAGAAGTCAAGCCTTTTATCCTTATTACAAGAGTGTAAAAGTTTGAAATTATTAGCATTAAACAGATGAGAATTTTGAATACAGTGTTCCGCGAATCCCGTGGTCATATTGCCATGTAGAATAGAACTTCTGTGCTCTTTGATACGTTCTTTTATAGAGCGTCATGATTGGCCAATGTATACCGCGTCACAATCACTGCAAGTTAATTCATACACCCCTGACTTATCACGCAATTCTGTTTTTCGTTTATTGTTAACTAGAATATTTCCTAAATTGCATTTATTTACTAGGATGACATTTAAACCTAATTTATTTAGTTTATTAGAAACTTTATTGCTAACCCCAGGTATATAGTTTAGGGTATGAAACACTTTGTTAGTTTTTATGTATGTATGTCCGGAGTAAAAATTATTCATAAGGAAAGCGCGTTGTTTTCTGTAAATCATTTTGTCTAAGAATTCTGTTTTGTACCCGTTATTTCTAGCTATAGTTTTTATGGTATATACTTCTTTTTCAAAGTTCTTATTATTTAGAGGGAAATTAATCAGTCTGTGTATGAAACTGTGAAAAGCTGTCATTTTTATATTCCACGATTGGTTGGAATTTGCCGGAATTACTGTATCTGTTGTAGTATTACAGATACAGTAATTCCGGCAAATTCCAACCAATCGTGGAATATAAAAATGACAGTTTTTCACACTTTCACACACAGACTGATTAATTTCCCTCTAAATAATAAGAACTTTGAAAAAGAAGTATATACCATAAAAACTATAGCTAGAAATAACGGGTACAAAACAGAATTCTTAGACAAAATGATTTACAGAAAACAACGCGCTTTCCTTATGAATAATTTTTACTCACATACATAAAAACTAACAAAGTGTTTCATACCCTAAACTATATACCTGGGGTTAGCAATAAAGTTTCTAATAAACTAAATAAATTAGGTTTAAATGTCATCCTAGTAAATAAATGCAATTTAGGAAATATTCTAGTTAACAATAAACGAAAAACAGAATTGCGTGATAAGTCAGGGGTGTATGAATTAACTTGCAGTGATTGTGACGCGGTATACATTGGCCAATCAGGACGCTCTATAAAAGAACGTATCAAAGAGCACAGAAGTTCTATTCTACATGGCAATATGACCACGGGATTCGCGGAACACTGTATTCAAAATTCTCATCTGTTTAATGCTAATAATTTCAAACTTTTACACTCTTGTAATAAGGGTAAAAGGCTTGACTTCTTAGAAATTTTAGAAATAAAAAAAAGCCATAAATCTCAACAGACATGTCACAAACACGCAATTGGATTTTTCAAATACCCCCACAATCGATGCTGTAATAAAACTTTTAAAAAATAATCCATAAATATTGGTAGGAGTATTCTTTTCACTTAGTTTACATGACTCTTTGAGAATGACTGTATAAGTCGAAACATATGTCAGATATATTTTAAATACATTTTGTGAAACAAATATACCAAGTGTTTTATTTAGTAAATTATTAATCATGTTTCACCAAGAGCCAACCGTGAAATCTATACATTACATATTATTGAATAAACCACATTGAATAAACCACTTCTCTTGTATTCACCATTTTGGATTTGAAGTTGCAGCCTGATATTGACATTTTGTAGATGTCGTATGATTATTCCTTTATATTACAATTTACTAACTTAGTCTGCTTAACTTCCTGCTCACAGCTATCTAAGAAAATCTTAAACAGCTTTTGCATATTCAAGTAAATACATTTAGATTTCAGTCGATTCTAATGACCCCTTTTTGCAAGAAGGTTATTCAAAAATATTCTGATACCCTGTTTCTTGGCTTCGTGCTTCTGTGAAACTCTATCTACACCTCTACATTTTTTTTTGTTATTTTGCCTTCAAAAATAAATTTAGCAAAATGGTTGATGCGATCCTTGCCAATATTCAAGGCGCACAGGAACATTGCTTAACATTGTGGAATTTCTTTCTTTGTTGTATGTTTACGTAAGAAATAAGTGACAGAAAATTGTCGTGTTCTGGGATTATCTTGGGATGAGCGTTTACGTTGAGGACTCCCGACAGACATAAAATGACATAATTGAGAGTCGTTCTGATTTTTTGTTAGTGCTGTTGTAGGATTCTTTCAAATTTGTTATGTCACTCAAAGAAATTTCTGCACAATGATAACTAAGTCCTTTGTGACTTCAAACCCTTTTGAATTTTGTCAGATGCACGCCAGAAACTGAATGTCTGTGAGAAATATTAGATTACTAAACTCATAAAATTAATCGATTGCCAAATTTTACTTTAATGACTTGTTTTTTTCTCTTTTGGATTCATTTTTAGTTCTTTAACAAGATCTCTGACTCAACTCGCAAACAGTTGTATTCATTTCCCACTAAATCACTACTTTTACCAGTTTCATTGAATAGTAATTCTGTTTGAGGTTAGAGCCGGATAGAGCACTGTCTTGTACGACAATATATATTCCTGTATGCTGCCCTTCCAACATAATCATCAGTTTCGTCTAGATAAAAAAAGAGGACGGGAGAATGCTGAGAAAGTACATAAATGGATTTAGGGTCCTGCCAAAATCACACCGCATTTGGATTTATTAGATTCATCGGTTTCTGATTCAAAACTGACATTTTGATTTGAATTTTAAAGGAAATTATTGGGGATGTGGTCACAAATAATAATGAATTCGTGTAGAGCTGACCTGAAATTATGAGTAACCGTTAAAAAGTTAAAATCGCCTGCGACTTGATTTATCTGATTTTATGCGCGAGTTTCTCAATTGTCGTTTGACGGTCACATATAATTGATTTCAAGATATTTGCTTTTGTAACAGTTTTCTAGCTCTGTCCGTGTAAAAGTTATGGAAAAATAAAAAAAAAGTACTCGTGATCATTTTTTAATTAGATCGATATCAAAAACAAATGGACTTTTACAGGTTTAAGTATATCAATACGTTAAGCACGTATTACGCATTTGTTACAAATGAAACAGACATGCAATATACACATCTGTAACTGTACACGTGGACTTACACCTAAATACGTATTTTCTTCTCTTCTGTACCGGCATAGCCGGTCAAGGGAAGGGTTGCCATTTTCGGCATAGTCTCTTTCGTCCGTCAGATGTCACTATATTATATGGTGCTACCTGATAGGACAAAATTTGCTATACCTTTTAGGCGATTTAAGCTTTAATTACTTCACTAGCTTAACTGATGACGCCTAATAGTAAATGGCAGAAACACGTGTCTTAAGCAGAAGTAAATGCTGGAAAATACGAGGTGTATTGTCCATGTGTACAGTTACAGATGTGTATATTGCATGTCTGTTTCATTTGTAACAAATGCGTAATACGTACTTAATGTATTGATATACTTAAACCTTTTTTGTATAAATGGACTTTTATCAAAAACAGAATGTGTGCGTTATTGAATCTCCCTGTTAGGCGATAAATAATTTCCTAAATATATATTAATTTAACAAGTACACAAAATCTACTTTTAAAATAGAAATAAAACGAATGGTTAAAATCTTCGTTTTCTTAATACGTAATCGTAAAACGACAATTGTTTCGCCAGCACAGTGGCTTTATCAGGTACTCACAGCTAAAGAGCACGTTACAAACTGATTCAAATTATGGTTTTTCATCAAGTAAAAGTCGAATCAATTCAATTATTCAAATCTACATTTATACACATGCTGTGAAATATTATAATAGTGTAAGTGAACATTTAAATGATAATTTATCACTATCTTTATTTTAATTGATTTATCCTGTTTGAGATATCGACAGAAGATTTACATATACGGAAATTTCAAAATACTGAGCTAATTTTAAAAGCAAATACACCTTCCATATCAATAATCTCTTCAAATACGGTGAAGAAAAATAAAATAAATAATACTTTTATCAACTTCGATATTCGTATGAGGTATTTATATTGATTCTATTATCGCCAGCGTTTCCCACGGATTCCGATCAACAGGTGTCCAAAGTTTAAATGTACAGTCTGCGAGCACTATTACATGATGTGCAGAGAACATGTCAATAAGTCGTGCTCTTGTTTGTTCAAATATTTGAGTATTTAATGTATTTGCTGCAAGGGTGATATAATAAAATGCACTTTTCGCGCAGCAACTAAAGAAAAAGCATTGTTGGGTTTTGAAAAAGATATGTATATTTTTATCTAACCACACAGAAACGGTGAAACACGACACACTGAAGTATCTGATATTTTTGTTAGCTTATGACCATAAGTAAATATTTTTATGTTTCGATTAGTTAACGATTGTGACTACTTTACGTTTTAATAGGGTGGTTAGATTTTCTTCATAGATTTTGCACATTTTTAAGACAAAATTTTATAAAATATTTTTATATGTATGTCCATACATCCATATAAACATTACATGCATACGTATATTTAATAAACACATACCTAATGATTTGATTCGAAACTAAGTAAAACTATGTATGTAGTTAGTATAGGGTATAATTTGTTTTTATTATGTAAATAAAACAACTCCAAAAGACACATAGAACATAGGTTTGCTTTTGATGTTCATTGACTACAAACAAGTATGATTCCATTACAAGCAAGAAGTTGTATGACGAAAAACGGAGAATAAAATAATACTTGAAATGTCGAAAGCTTTTGCAATAAAAAAGGGATTGAGATAAGGAGATTCACTATCCACAGGGCTTTTTAACATGACATAAAACGTGATTTTAAGAGAGAGTGGCGAAGAACAATGAAGTTAATATATGGGAGCAGATATTAATGTCTAGCTTACGGTACCTACGGCTAGAAAGAAAGAAATAATAAACATGTGTAAAATACTGGAGGAAAAATGAAAAGAATGCGGACTAACAAATAATGAGATTAAAATGAAATACATGGTAATGTAATGAAGGATCTGGAAAGCGAGATAATGTAGAAAGAAAATATACACGAGAGCTACCCAGAAATTCCCGGAATGTGAAAGAAAAACACAATAAATAGTTCTTACAACTTATTTACTACCATCCTCTTCAAAGTACTCTCCTTCTACATGAATACACCGATTCCAGCGACTTGTTCATGACTTGAAGCAGTATTGGAAGTCTTCGCGTGTTAACGTGTTCAACTCTACCTGCGATTTGTTCTGAATCTCAAAATGGCGCAAATTTAGCTTCAGTTTCAACTTCGGAAACAGGAAGAAGTCGCAAGGAGCAAGATCTGGAGTGTGGGGAGGGTAGAGTAGTGGAAGTTGCGCCACCTGTTAGGCCGCTTGCGTCGAATGCTTTCTCCTAATCACTGAAGAACATCGTAATAAAATCGTTCATTAACTGTTTCACCTGGTGGGAGAAATTCTTTGTGCACGATGTCATTAGCGTGAAAGAAGCTAATCAACATCGACTTGATGTTACTTCGAACCATATTTTCTTCGGTCGTGGTGACGATGGCGCCTTGCACTGCGATGCCGCCTTGTTTCGAGATAATACCAGTACACCCATGATTCGTCGCCAGTAATGATTCTGATACTGAAGTGTTCTTTCCTTTCGGAATTTTCTTTCAAATCTGTGCACACATGAACACGGTACCGTTTTCGTTTGAAGCTAAGTAATCTTGGTACAAACTTCGCAAATATGCCGTATATTGAGTTCGCCGAACAGAATACGGTGACAAACGGCCGGCAATGTAACAAATGTCATGGATCATTCTCCCTCGGTCTTGCAGGATAGCATTTTTCTACATTTTGTGGCGTATTTTTCATCAATGGAACGCTCATCATTATCAACCGACACATGCCCATTTTTAAAACGGTTGTACCACTCATAAATTAGTGTCTGTCCTAAAGCATCCTCACGAAACGCTTGTTAAAGCATCTCAGAGTATCAGTTGCTGTTTTATCAAGTTCAAAGCAGAATTTAGTGCACGTTCCTGTTTTACGTCAGACATTGCAATGTCGCAGAATAACTCAAATACAACTAAATAAATATAAACACAAAAGCTGTTTAGCACATCCTAACAAAGTACCATTTAACAGACTGACTTAGTATAGACCAAGGAGCGTGTCATATAAGAGTTCTACATTCTATGTTAAAAATTACACCCCTACGCTAGCGTCTCTGATGTTCATATGGTAGTACTAAATTCGTAAACAACTGCTATGGCGGCATTTTTAAATTACTATAATGTTTTTGTTTGTTCTAAATATACTCTAATTACATGGCCAAAAGATTTTAACGACAACCATCTTATCGTAAATGGTATTAACGTATAATACCAAACTAATAGTGGGATAAGGAAGATTATTTGGTTTACTAAATTCCTTAAACATTGTAAATGTGTGATAAGATTCTATGTTAGCAGAAAATAAAGAAGATTTACAAACCTCGCAATCGGGTCAATTAAGCTTTTTTAGGAGGAATCCACATATATTGGTGTCAGCTTGATAATTAAAATCCTTCTCATCATTAATTGGAATATTTAGAGAAGAATCTTCTAATTCATTCGTATCCAATGTAACTAATCTTTGCAATTTTAGGCTCAATAAAAAACACAAATGATTGTAAATTAGTTAAAATATGCCTAATATGCTCTTCACAATTGAACCCGATGGAATGAGAAGACACTAAATTATTTAGATGTTGTTTAAAATGATCCTCGCAAACATGTATTTGTTTTGAATTTGAAGAAACATCAATACCTGAAAAACTTTTAATAGAGTTCAACCAGACCTGTTTTCTGCTATCAGAAGGCAGAGTGAAGAAATATTTATTTTGATAACTCGAAGTAGAAAAAATATTGGAATAATATCGATTTTTGCAACCTAGAATTTTATATTTGTGCGTACTTGGAAAAGTCATTATAAAAGTAAATTTTTATGCAAAATATTAAAATTAATCATTAATGCAACAATTAATAATAATCAAACCTACCCAAAAGCTTGTTCCTTTACAAAAATAATTTGTTAACACTACGCTATTATGACTTACATTTTTATTGTATCCTCGATGCCGTCCACTATTGCATGTCGCACACTCTTATAGTTAACCATATTTATTCAATGATTTCTTAAGAATATGAGCAATGAAGACTTCTTGGAGTTTGATTATAATCCTTTTAGATACAGAGACTACAAAGACTTGGAAACAATACTATATTTAGTACGCCATATGAAACCGAGATAGCGCGCATAGCATGCCTGGTATTCCGTATTTGACAGAATATCCGATGGTATAGACGTAGCTCACACCATCTAGCGTTAAACAGCTGTACTACCATCCCTTTGCGCGCTACATTCAAATTTCGGGAATTTACAGGTAGCACGGTATTGGTATTGTAGAATAATGGAGCAGATCGAATATCTAGGTGTAACGCTAATATGAAAAGATGTTTAAGAGAGAGAACTATGAAAACCAGTATCGTCCGTTCAACAGCGTACACCGTACGTTATCAAGAACCGCCACTTATGTGAAAGCGTTTGATAACTTCGATCTTATTTTCTTTTAGACAGTTTAAAGTTACTGTAGCAATATGGGAAGAGGCATTGTTTTGATGGGAGATTTATTCTAAGCCTTTGGATTAGGAATGGACGATGATGTCTGTCTCGTGGTACCGCACCAGTTTTCTGTTTTTTTAATTTAATATCCTTTACGTCAGTGTTTAAAAAACGAATATTGCCTACTTCTTTCATAGAGCTTGAGTCAAGCGGGTGTGTTCTTACGTTTTAAATTTCCGTTATGCATTAATTTACTTTATCGTATACTTATCCCTAATTACCTATCGTATATTGTGTACTTTCTCATGAATTTTGTTAATTTATTCTTCTTAATTTAGACCTCGTGTCATTCGTACGGTTTACGTACTTATCCCTAACATCTTTAATTATTAATTAACTCCCTGCACTTTACTTAGTTTTTTTATACTTATGACTTGTTAACCCCGTCATAATATTCTCTCTCGCACTTGTGTTTTACCTATTTTAAATATTCTTCGATTAATTTGTTTTGTTTCGTATCACTTAAAAATTGCAGTTTATTAGGTGAACTTCATCTTCTTAATGGTCATACTTTCCTTAAGAAACTTCCTTTTAGGACCTACAAGAAATTTCGACGAGGTGTAACAGCGAAAGGAATATTAACCTTTCGCTTTTGCACCTCGTCGAAATTTCTCGTATTAGTATTTTTAATATAACCTTGCCTAAGTACATTTTGTCGAGTAACTAAACCATTAATTTCCTTCTGAATTACTGAAAGTTATATCTGATTAGATAACTAGTGGCACAAGTTTAATGATTTTACTTTAGTTTATTCGTAACATTCGATTCTTTCGACATGCAGTTTCATCGTGGTATTGTCATTATGATTGTATTTACATCGAAGTTGTTAGTTAGGTTAAGTTGGTGTGGCAGTTGTGATTTTGATTTCTTTTTCTTCTTTTTTTTGGTATGTTAGTGTGCGTGTGCAATTCTATGACGCATAGGTGGCGTTTTTATTTTCGGCTTTGGCTTTCTTCTTAAATCTTCTTAAGTCATATTAATTTTCCGATTAGCATTTGGAGTTAGTTCGTATTAATACCGTTGGGTGTGATCACAGTGAAAACTGAATAAACGACTATCTGAAGTTGCCAGTTTAGATTATTGAGTGGATGGTCATCTTTGGACGGTATATTAACGAATTTATGTAGGCTATTTACATTGGAATCGACTTAGTGGCCCTTTATTTTGGAGGTAGGTTTTGTCTGCCCTCTGGGCCATCTGCATTAACTTATTAATACCGTTTCTTGAATGAATGTTTCTTTCGGGACTTTATTTTTAGTTTTAATTTAGGGCTAGAGGTTAGTAGATATTTTGTACTGGCTTAGCCCAGGTAGTGCGATTATCGATTGATAACAGCAATTCACGATAGACGAGGTAGATAAAGCACTGAATGACACTAAATCTGGATTTGACAAAATCCATCCCAAATTCCAAAAGAACTATCGGAAATATTCAAAGATATGGATGAGTAAATTCTACTCAGACAGCCTAATGACATGACATATCCCAACAGAGCTCAACAAATTCAAAATAGTTGCAGTCTTGAAACCGAACAAACCTAAGAACCTGCCTGAAAGCTTTTGCCCGATAGCCTTATTAAGTTATATTAAACAGACTTAGCCCATTGATATTGGAGCATGTTCTCGTTGAACAGGCTGAGTTCAGACCCAATCATAGTTGTGATGACCAGGTGCTCAGCGTAACAGGGCACATTGAGGCAGGTTTTTAACAAAAAACACCTGAAGACAACTGTTGTGATGTTGACTTGACTGCGGCATATGATACGGTCTGGAGAGAAGGGCTTCTCTACAAATTTTTTAACGTAGTACCATACAACTGAATACCATCTTTATTAAATAGAATGTAATAGAACAGACCGTTCTAAATAATAAGAGGAGAAAGCAAGAGTAAAATGAGACATCTTAATAATGGATTGTCTACAGAATCGATACTTGCACCTGTCCTGTTTAATCTGTATATTTCTCACATACCACACAAACCTAAAAAAGTTTGGATATGCCGATGACCTGGCTCTTGCATGCCGGAGTAGAACTGTAGAGGGAACTTCTAGAGGACCCGTCCATGCTGGGAAAATACTTCCTGAATATAAGTAAAACAGAAGTGTTGTGCTTTCACCTCAATAATAAATAATACATCTAGCACCGCAAGTGTACTTCAATAACAAATTGCTACATTATAATCTTTATCCAAACTAATATCTAGGAGTAACAATGGATTGAACACACTCACATAAAAAAAAACATCTAGAGCACACCGCGGCTATAATAAACTAGAAATAACGTAATTCACATGCTTTCTGGTACCGCTTGGGGTGTGAATGCATCTACTCTTAAAACGTCAGCTCTTAGCCTTGTTTACTTGATAGCTGAATACCGTGCCCCAGTCTGGCTAAATAGCTACTATTCAAAGACGATGGACATAAAACTCAATGAGGCCATGAGAATAATTTCGCTTGTTTAAAAAGTACACTTCTACCCTGGCTCCTTGTTCTAAGCGATATTGCACCTCTCACCAGAGGAAAACCTGGTAAGAATATAATAAAATAATATCTAATCCACACCTCCCAGTACACAGTGACCTGTCTGATGCCGGCCTGTTGATATTGAAGTCTAGATCTCCTCCGTTGCTGTTAGCAGAACAATCTATAGCTGGAAATTTCTACCCAAATGATAGATGGAGAGAGTATGGAGATGCCTTGAAATCTGATCAAGCGCCCCATATCATCGTACCCGTAACAGGAATGGGACTGCCTCGCCACGAATGGAATACACTCAATAAAATAAGAACGTCTCACGGCATTTGTCGTGACTCATTCTATAAATGGGGACTGATAAAAACATCGACTTGCGATTGAGGAGGACCCCCGCTAGATTATTCACTATATTACCTTACAACATATGGAGGTAAGATGAGTGACTTATTTGAAGGCACTGACTCCGTGTTGGACTAGACCATTGGATTTTGATTTTAAAATTTAACTTTGTTCTGCGTAGATACAAATTTTCAATCCGCGTTAGCCATACGCTAAGTAAATCTTATAGATTTATATACCATTTTTTTTATTGTGTGTGTTCAAAAGTGTGTCTTTTGGATTGATGAATTTTTATTAGATAATAGCCCTCCCGGCATTTTTTTTTTGTTAACTTAGAGATAAGATTTCTTTTTTTATATTGTATTATTGTTCTTTAGACACCACTCTTTGCCTTTAAGATATTAAAATTGTTGAATAGTAATAAAAAAAAAATTCTGTGATTATTTATGTAAGCTATCGACCGACAGCCATATCTAACTGGACTGTACATTTAGGCTGGGTCAAAAAAATTTTTTCTTCATTTCTTGAGAGGCTCAGTGATAAAAAGGTGCTAAATGGTATAGCTAATCTGCATATAAAATTTTATTGCATTATCAAAAGTTTTACTGCTTCCGGATAGCGATAGAAATTTCAGAAAAAGTAGATTTTTGACATCACTTTAATAATACTTTTTAAGTTACATATCTATACAAGTTTTATGCAAAATAATTCTAGGTATCGGTATATAGAGGTAATCCCGATATAAAACTGTACTTTTACAATGTGGATTCACACTGTTAAATTTCCCCAGAACACGCATTTACATATCGCTACCTTAATATAGAAAGGCCCTAGCTCAATTTTTACATATCGAGTTTTTTTTGGATATTTCGATATATTAGAAGATCATCTATCGAAACATGCAAAAACCTCGATTTAAAAAAGTGAGTTAGGACATTTCTATATTAAGGTAGCGATATACAGCACTGATTCAGTCTAAAGGTTCAATTAGACGTGCCACAGCGGTAACCATATAAAACCAATCGTATGTGCTACAATGTTTTCGATTTTGGTAACATGCCGTAACGCCATAGCCGTAACCGTAGATATTAATTGAATTTTGGTTACGGCTATGGTTACGGCTATGGCACGTCTAATTGAACCTTAATACGGACAAATAAATCATTAAAAGGAACAATAATATAAATTTCTGCTTTTTTATATATGTATTACAAAAACTAAAAAACGTGCTGCTTTTGTATATATTATCTAAACGGATCAAAGCAAAAACAAAATAGGGAAATCCCCGTACAATCTTTATTTCTTACAACACGGAGTTAGATGAGACAAGTGTGCCGCGATCGTTAAAATAATTAGTGTTGCCTTGTAAAGTGCTGTCATTTATTTGTTTATTTTATCATTTGAGCAATGGAGCGTACCAGAAATAGTTGGAGGTGTCCTTTGTTTGGTGTTTTATGTGATTTGAAAGATAATATATTACCAACTTATGAAGATGTGATGAGATTTTATGAGTGGACCCGTCATAGCTTAAAATATGAGAGGGAAACTAAAAAGGAGCCAACATATAAAGAAATAGAAGCCATTGTAGTTGCAAGAATAATGGAAATATGGGATAAATCGTCTATACCTACAGTAGAGGTTAAACGAATGAAATTAATGCTACAAACATATCATTTAAAATGTAAAAATCTTTTGAAGTCTCACCCAAAAATACCTAAAAACAAGTTGGAAAAGTTTCTTTGTGAAAGTAAGATTTTGTTTGATATTTCGGCATGTAAGTGCAGAGATTTTCTTAAATGTGCTTGCATTAAAAACAAAAAAATACCTGAAAGAGAGCGAAGTTTATAATAGATCAAAGAACGGTTAGACAAATGGTCACAAATGGCTATAAGTAGTGTAGATGTTGGAACAACAATACAGATTAGAAAGACATTAAAAAGAAAGTTGTTACGAGAAAAATCCACTCTAAAGCAACAAAAAATGGCCGAAATACCTACAGATATATTGAGAAGTGCATCTGAAACCGAATGTGTTCAGTCGGATTGTGAAGAAACACGACATTTTCAATTGCGTCCTTCAAAAACTGAAACAAAAAAAGGGGCAATTGATTTTAACTTATTATCAAAAACATGCGATAGATTTAGAGTATCAGACAGGGCAGGAGCTGCTATCGCATCTGCAGCTCTGCACACTTCGAGCTCTGTAGTTATAGACAAAAATAAACTTCGCCGAGAAAGAAAAAAAAACAGAGAAAATATAACTTTACAACAAAGTGTTTCACAAATACCCGCTTTATATTTCGATGGAAGAAAAGACCGAACTTCAATTATATCTGAAAAAGATGGAAAGAAGTACAGGCAATGTATACTAGAGGAGCATATTTCATTAATTAAAGAACCTAACTCGAAGTTTTTAGGATATGTTTCACCTTCTTCAGGCACTGCAAAGTGTATAGAACAAGAAATATTCAACTTTTTCTTGAATGCGGATATATCGATGGATTTTTTTGATTGCAATTGGTTGTGATGGCACAAATGTTAATGTTGGCAAATCTGGGGGTATTATACGTATACTAGAAAAAAGATTGGGTAGACCCTTACAGTGGATCATTTGTATGTTGCATATGGATGAACTGCCATTAAGACACCTGTTTCAACATGTTGATGGTGGTACATCAGGACCACAGACATTTCTGGGAAAAATTGGCAAGGCACTTGAAAACTTTGAAAAAAGACCTATAGTGAAGTTTCAACCAATTCCCACGAACTTACCAGAGATTTGTGTTGAAGATATAAGTGCAGATCAGAAGTATTTGTACAAAATAGTTAAAACAGTTTCAACGGGTATAGCTGCAAAAAATTTAGCAAATAAATCACCCGGCAAAATGTCTCATGCTCGATGGCTAACACGTGCTAACAGAATTCTTCGTCTATATATTTCAGTTGAGAACACTTCTGCAAACCTTACCACTCTTGCCATATATATTGTCAAGGTTTACGCTCCAGTGTGGTTTTCTATAAAAACTCTCCCCAGCTG
Source organism: Melolontha melolontha (assembly GCA_935421215.2). Taxonomy (NCBI): domain Eukaryota; kingdom Metazoa; phylum Arthropoda; class Insecta; order Coleoptera; family Scarabaeidae; genus Melolontha; species Melolontha melolontha. The sequence goes on from OW285235.1 coordinate 156,274,008, forward strand.
TAAAGACGGACCACGACACCTTTTTATACTAATTAAACTAAGCAGATATTTACCAACAACTTTGAAAGCCGTTGTGTACCCAGTAATTCAAAGAAACAATTATTTTGCACACCCTGAAAACTTATTACTTGCAATGTTGACAGATCCCCAGCAACACATTCGTGAATTAGCTGTCCATCGAATTTTGAAAAGTAGATCAGCAACATCAAAGCAATTACGGCTTTTTCAGATACCAACGATAAACTTTAATGCATCATAATATTTTGACCTTTTGAATTGGGAAGAAACTATCACTGAACCACCTATATTAAAATCTGTAAATGAAGAAAATCTTCGACTGTTTATTGAAGACGAAAACAGTGGAGGAATTGAGCTATTACACCTTCCCTGTCACACCCCAAGCAGTAGAAAGAGCAATAAAAGTTGTGAGTGAAGCATCATCAACTTTGTGCAACAAAACAACAAGAGAAGGTTTCATCAAACAGCAGATAGAATCAAGAAAATTAATGCCGAAATTCGATAGCAAAAAGGATTTTATCATAAGTAAAAACACAAGAGCTTTTTTTTTATCGGATAAATTTCTCTTTGTAACGAAATTATTTTGCCAATCAGTAATTTGACGAGAAAAACTTACATGAAAAAATCGCGAGACGATAGTCGAGCGATTTTTTCTAATGTAAGTTTTTCGAGCGAAATTACTGATTGGAAAAATATTGAGTTAAAAAGAAATTTATCCGAGAAAGAAAAGCTCGAGTGTTTTTTGGCAAGATAAATTAACGATATAAATAAACAGAAACAAAAATTATTTTTATTTGAAAGCAAGAGAACAGTTATTAAATGTACAATTATTATAAATAGTTTGGTTTGGTGTACTAATTTTAATATTATTTTCTTTGTTGTTTTCTACACATGTTGAATAATTGTTTTGTCCTATTTTATCGGATTCGCGTAAATTACTGACAAGATTTTCGTGATGTTCAGGGTCAATTTGGAGATAAGGTTTAATTGATGATGAAGAAGAGTGTCCTGTTATCTTTATTAATTGTTGGTCACTTACTCCTGCTTTGGCTAAGTGGGAAACAGTACTAGCACGGTTTGAATGATTGGTAATTTGAATATTGGTGATATCCAGTCCAATTTTAGATGCAGAATTTTTGGTCCAAGTAGATATCAAATTTATTCCTATTGGAACATTTTTATACCAATTATTAGAATGTGCCTTGTTCCAAAAGGGATTTGGAGTTAAAAAAAGTCGTTCAGATGTTATATTTTCTTTTCTTTTTTCTAAGAGTAATTTTAATAATTTAACCGGACAAATACTTTCATCCATATCATTTTTTGTCAACCATTTACTGTCCGTCAATTTTTTCGACCCACCTTGTGCGGTCTTCGAAAATATAGAATTATATTCAATTCTTCCTGTTGGAGTTCCATTTTGATATTTTTCTTCTTTAAAATGGTAAATTTTACATTTTACGGCTTCTCCTCCTCTCCACGCTAATTCATATGAAGCTATATGAAAGAATCTTTTTTGTAATCCCTCTGGTTCATCTATATTCCACAATTTTGCCATTTTTACTATATATTTCTTGTCTATTGGCATAGAACTTACTTTTCTTTTCTCGGGAAGAGTTTGTAATTCCCTTCGTTTACAATTTTTCGCATCGCGGGATTCTTTAAAAATTATGTCGGCAAAAGGATCAATTTTAATATTGTACTCACTGAAATATTTTTCTTGAATCATCTTCGCAGTTGAATTCCAGATTGTTTTAACCGTATATTCTTTATAATCTTCTCCGTTTTTCTTTTTCATATTATAAGCCCAATCTTTTAATATATTTGCTATTTCGTGTAAAGGAGTTGTTTCTGAAAGTTTGTAATTTCGAACTTGACAAAACTCGTTAAATTGTCTCCATATAGATGATCTTGTATTTTTGGTTGATTGCGGTATTGATTTTCTTATATTTGTTGTAATTTCTTTAGATGAAATTTCCCCAAACCGACTCATAATTATACGTTTTACGTTTAACGGTACTTAATAGTTATTACCTGTCAGCTGCCAAAATAAATTAAGTGATGCAGGGCTACTAGATATGTAACAGGAAGAAGCATTTTTATCGGAGGAAGAAGCATTTTTATCGGTGATAAAAAGCTATGTAGGTTTTTATCGCTGTCAAAGTGACAAAAATGTCACCCGCATATGGACATTTTTATATAGGAGTTAATTTATCACAAAATAAACTCATTATATTCATTATTTTTATGATTATCTTTTCTTACACTTTTGTAAAAAAAAATTTGTCATGCTTTTTTTCTCTAAATAAATATAATTACAATTGATTTCTAACTTTTCCAAATAAATAAGGTTAATTAGAGTAATTTTATATATCATGCTTTAAGTTCTTTTTTAAGTACATTTTTGAAAGATTCAACATTAAACTTGAGGCAGAAGATTAACTCCGATTGCTACCAAACTTTTTTTTTCTCCATACATATATGACCCAGCCTACAGTGTACATTTTATGAAACCATTCTGTGAGCAACAGAATCTTTCAGATTTTTCTTGTTCAACTGAGAGCTATGACCCCACTATTCACTATTCCACTATTCAATTTTGTTTTTGTTAAATTTAATTGATTGTAACTTTTCTTATTCTCTTATCGTTGTAAATTTACTTGAGCTGATTATTCTACATCACCCAGGGCGGGTTCTCAATTTTCTCCTTTTGCAGATCTATATGTAGGGTGTCGCACGCAAATTTTTGTTAAACAAGGTGACGTGTTAAATTTTATACCGACCGATACGCGGTCTTTCTGGCTAGCTATGATCGTCACCTTGACGATTTAGATCGATCAGACAATCTTACCTTCAGGTAAGTTCTTCGTAATTTTCGTTATTTATTTAAGTTTTGCATGTCAAATAATACTTTGTAGAAAATGTTTATCACTTGTTATTTTAGATATGAAAGTGTGAGCAAGGTATCATTATTAGTAATTGCTGATTCTCATGTGCTAAAAATTTAGCTGCTCCATTATTTGATGTTAAATGCAATGCAAAACAATTTTGTTAATATTCAACTCCTTCAAAGATTTTATACATTGCTACAGATTCAATACCAATATCATTTGGTAGATGTACTGGTGGTCGCTATCATTTTTTGAAGTGATTGTTGTGGTGGGCTTTCAAATGTCTTAATAACTTAATAAACAGTAACTTGCGATAAAATTGCTTTTCGGTTAATCAATTTTAAAATCACAGCTGCTAAAACAGGACTGTCAAGGTATAATTGCTGCTCAGATGTGTTACAAGTCATTACATGGAAACTAATAATATCTATTATCCCTGAGGTTAGTGCATTTCGATAATTTAGGAGTCTGCGTTCTGTTAAGCGCAAAAATTAAATTTATAACAGGTTACTTAAAATCGACATAAATAAGCAAAATGTACAATTTAATTGGTACTACATTGAAATATTGTTGGAAATGTGCACACAGTACAGAATGAGTAAAAGCAATGACAGTCTGTATTAATTAGTTGCAAATCGCAGAACAGAGCTGAATATTTAGTCGACAAGCACCGTTTAACTGGCCCTAATCACTAAACAAATTGATACTGGGTCAAGGAAGAAGGTGATAGATAGCGTCCAGATGTAGATTAGACATACGGTTAATGTACCCTGGTCATGTAATGTACGAGGGCCGTTTGATAGTATTGTGACTTAAATGTAGGGCGCTAGGATAATGTTTTTTATATTTGCTAACTCTAGCAAAGTAACAGATAAAATTTCGAGTACATACATATATATCAAAGAATTATTGCTTCACATGTTTTAAAAGCTAATAAGTTCGCAGTTTATTGTGAATATGGAAAAAAGAAATATGTGTTGGTAAAACAAATGAAAAAGTATTATGGCGATTCTGCCTCTTCGCATGAAAGAGTTTAAAACTGTTTCGCTTCATTTCTTGATGGCCATACAACCTTGGACGATGTTGAGAGCATAGGTCCTTCGTTTACAGTACATTTCTACTGTATTGAATATCTTGCACCAATATTTGGATATTTAAAATTATCAGCAGCATGAGTACCTCGTTTATTTTCAGATGGCAAAAAACAAAAGCGCGTGACAATTTCAACGCATGTTTGAATATAAACACAAACGTAATTTAAATTTGTTTTTTTTTGGCATTTTGTAACGGTGGACTAAACATAGATTCACCACTTCATGTCAAAAACGAAAGAACAAACAAAAGAATAGATTTTCATTGATAAACGAGCATCAAAGAAGATGATACTGGTTGTAGATTCAGGAAAGTTTTGGTTAAGGTATTTTGAGTTTCGTAGAATCGTATTGTGCTAATTTACTGCACCTTTCCAATGCTCAATTAAAGAAAAAATTATATTTGGTGAAGATAAAGCTCATTCTGCTGCAATTGCAATCGTTAAATTGGTCGAAATACATTTGGAATTGTCCATCATTCTCCATATTCGCCTGATTAGCTCCCCTATGATTTCATTAATTTCTGCACCTGAAGAAATGGGTCAGCATGCAGAAATTTGTGTCAAGCCAGGTCGAAATCATTGAAACAGAGTTCTATTTTTCAAAATTTCAAATACCCTACTTTTAGACTACATAAAAACCGAAAAATAGAAATAAAACAGAGAAAAGCGATTTTGTAAAAAAATAAAATATTCTTTTGTTCTAGCAATAGTTTTTTATTTAAAAGTCATATTCGGGTCAAATATCCCTCGTGGGTCAATTTTACGTGGTTGTGGGATAAAATACATCTGATTTTTAGAAGTAAATGCTATTGATTTTTCTATAATTGGTTAATACTACTTAGTGTTAGCGTGTATATTGCTTCTCATAGATAAAATAAGCGATATATAATATAAATATCTCTAAAATTCTAAAATAAGCCAATAAATGATTGAAGAAGCATGGGCAGCTGCAAATGTGCCAGGATGTAATTCTACATTTGAAGCCAGAAAAGGACAATAATCCTGAAAATTGTTATACAAACAAGTATAGTTATACTAAGGGAGTCTTGCATATCAACCATCAGAATTGTATAATTACTCAAATCGGGGATTAATTTAATTTTTCAATCCTAAAACTTAATTTTCTGTGACTTCTTCCTGTTATTGAACTTACAATTTTCGTCAAATGATCATGTCATCAACGTCAATGACTATTTCGCAGAGATCGACAAACATTCTAAAGGGATTATTGTTGCAGCCATTCTTGAGGTTTATATTAGAAAATTAAATAGATTTTATATTTTGTGTGTTTAGCTGATTTTTTGTCTCACTACTCAAACTGCATCCGTATAATAAAAATTTAAGCAAGTGCACGCGCACTATTTGTTTTTCACTAGGTGGCTTTAAGTCGCTGAGGAATTATGTGCTAGTGAATAACTTATTTGCATATTCTGATACTGACATTGCCCATATGCGTGTCGCAGCTTCTTACTGCGAGGTTTTTTATGTTCTACTAACACGTTACAATTCATATTTCCGTGTACTTGCAATTATGCACATGGCGAGCGTTTAATTTCAGTATAAAATACGGATTTGCACTGGCAATTAGTGCTGTTAATAACAAGAAATGCTTCGCATATTAACACGAATATATACGACATACAAGTGTAGGGAAACTTACATATGATACTTACAGAGCAATATGTATGCATGTACAGTCGTCGACAAAACTAATGTCCCCCTATAAAATAGTTTACATCAAAACTACTTTCCTTTAGTTAGGACCAGTAATTGTGTAGCCTCAACTATTGCAGGCAGAAGTCCTTACTTGCATATACAGGGTTTTTCACGTAACCCGTTCGTTGGAAGCTTCCTATGTTAATGCCTTAGGACACTTTTCAAAATGTGTGGCATGTAATTTTAGTACTTGGTGTGTTAAAATAAAATATTTACACTCATGAATCACTTTCGGTTATACCGAGAGTCATAGCCAACTTTGATATTTTAAATAGAATGTTATACTTTTTATTGCTTTTTTAGATTCCTTGTAAAGTACTATAACACTTTATATTAAGGTTTCCTTTGTAAAAAATTAATCGTTTTTGAATTATTTTTCTGAAAATTGTGAAATTTTTTGATTTTTCAATGTACTTTTTAAAACCACAAATCTCAGGCTTATTTGATCTGAACTACGTCATATTTCTACTGAAGACAGCGAAAGGTATAATATTCCGAGAAATGTCTAAAAATTTAAAAAATCTCTTACAGGTTGTTCGAAATTTATTGATTATTTAAGTCATTAATAAATTAATTAAATAAAAATCGACTTTTTTAAATGGAAGAGCCTCTGGATGGGCACGCCATAGTAAATAGATAATAAATAGATATCAAATGCCACAAATTTTCAAAAGTATCCTAAGGCGTTAACATAGAAAACTTCTATCGAACGGATTACGTGAGAAACCCTGTATACTTACATATATTTCTATCTATTCCGTCTGTTAAGAAATGGAAAATAAATAATACTCGCGAGGCAACTTATAAATCAAATCAATACATTACGCTTTGTCTAGCCGATGTATACATTGCCATACGAGCCTGAAATTCTGTATACATTACAGGCTTCTAGATGGTTACGGTCACTAACAGAAAAAGGGGGCGATAAATGTGAGGTGTTTATTAAGGATTTTACTGATGCTGTCCGTGACATCGTGTATATAAAGTTAATGAGAAATTTAGAAATGGTAGAAGTATGTTGAGAAACAGATGATGCGTTTGATAGCATGCTTGGAATAACGATTGTAGATCAAGTTATTGGTAATATATTTGATTTCTTGGAATGAGGAATTAGGTTCAGGTGTCGAGAAGGCTCCTTGAACTACCGAGTTTATGATACCAGGTTTATGAGTACGATGATGGTGGGAAAGAGCGTTTAGGCACCTGTCGGTATGGTTAGGACGTCTAAAAAATGAAGGGGATCTTCGACTTCACATTCATGGTGAAATGAATGGAATTCATTCGGAAGTAAGGAATTTTTTCAAGAAATCATGTCCACATAGCAGAGGTGGATGTAACTGTTTAGATAGAAGAGTTTAGATAGAGAATATTCAGATGAATCTCTAGATAGAACTGTTTAAAATAAACTGTCGTCAGTTCATCCCTACTGACAACTTAATTTGTGTAAACTCATTACCTATGGTGGCACATGTATAGTTAGATCATCTAACTGCTGTATCCTAATCTTTATAATGTCTTAATGTTAAAGTACGCAAAATTTTAAAATGTTATTTATGCTACAATGGTCTTGTGTTTTATGACTACGGTTATTTGAACCTATACATGCACAATTAATATATTTGTAAATTTGTAAAAATAAGAAATGTAAATACTATTTCGTCCTAGTATTATCGCATAGATTTAGAACAAGTATGAATGCAAGGCCTTTTTGACTTGCTAATAAACTATCCTACAATTCATGTGAATAGCCATTGAATGGTCGGAAGTATTTAAAATTAATTTTGAAGATTACCATGAAAATAAAATAAATGAATGAATAACTGAAATTCTAGGGCTGTAATTAACATAGACTATTTTTGTCTAATTATAGTCTCTCTAAAATATAAGCAACATTCCGCCGGCATTTTTTAAATGCATAAAACATTATGCATATTTGTTTCTTTTTCTGTTAAAACTAAAACATATTGCCACGTTATATTACTTTAGGTTAAGTAGAAGTAAAAGTTAAAAAAATTAATGAATAAAATGTTAAACATCATAATGAAGATGTATATATCTCCATGAGGAGAGGGTGTCCTTAAAGAGGAGTATTGTCTCCGCTACTTTGGAGTCTAGTAGTGGATAATCTCATCAGGGCATTAAATGACAAGAGAATATGGACGCAGGGGTTTTCCAATGATATGATCATTGTGGCTCAGGGGAAATTCCCTAGGATAGTGACGAGCATCATGCGAATTGTGGAGAGATGGTGCCTTGAGAAGAGATTAACTGTCAATCCACAAAAAAAAAGATCGTGACTTTTACCAACTTGAGAAAACTAAATGATCTAGGTAGCGTAAGGTTGTTCTGGCTAGAGTTAGAACTAACCAATGAAATGAAGTATCTAGGCATTACACTGGATGCGAAACTGAATTGGAGCAGGCACCTAGTCAAAGTGGCGCAGCTTTTCTGGAGATGCAGAAGAGCTATTGGTAAGACCTGAGGACTAAATCCAAGTTTGATGCATTGGTTGGACACAGTAGTAGTAAGAACAACGATCATCTTACGGCAGTTGTCTGGTTGAGGAGAACGGAGCTAAAATCGTCGGTGGTACTCCTCACGACTCTTCAGCGACAGGCTCTGTTTGGAATCACGGGAGTTATGAACAGCATGGGAACCACCTCTATGGACACCATTGTATTGAAACAGTTTGTGAAAGCGGAGGCCATGGCTGCGATCCGGAAGCTGAAAGTCAATGGCATATGGTGTCCTAATAATGTTGCAGGGATCATACACATAACACAGGAACTATACTGGTAGAGCTGATATTACAAATGTCGGCCGACAATATGGCACCTGAGATCCTGTTTATAACTAAGCTGAACATATCTATACCGACCAGGCAACATGCAAAAAGTCGCTCGAGAAATAGTGGTGCCGGTACCTGATACACGGGTGAATCTCAATCCAATCGGGGCACAGGTGTAGGTATATGCGGAATGCGCCCCAGAAAGAAGATATCGTTAAGCCTGGGGAAGCAAACAACTGTTTTTCAAGCTGAATTGATTGCAGTCGCAGCATGCGCCGAGGAAATTCGGGAACCCGACTCTGTGAACAAAAAAATCAACATAATGACTGATGGTCAGGCAGCCATTAAAGTCAATGTAAATCCATTTACAAGTTATAAACAGGTAACACTATAAACAGGTCCTCAATAGACTCACGAGACAATACTCTGTCACTAATACGGGTGCCAGGATATGAGGGAATTAATGCAATGAGTTAGTCGACGAACTGGCCAAGGAAGGAACTAATAGGAACTTTATCGGACCAGAACCTGTATGTGGAATCGCTAAGAATTCCGCTAGAAGGGAGATCTGGTTATGGCTAGAAATACAACAAAAAACAAATATCTAAACTAATCTTAATTATAATCTAGAAAAACAAGAAGGACATAAATGTTTTCGAATGTGGATTATTTTCGCAGGCGTTTGTTAAAATGAATTTCGAATATTAACATGAAAATAAAATAAATGAATGAACAATAATTGAAATTCTATGTACAAGGATTCAACGGTGCAAGGACAATAGCACCCAGTACGAATTTAACCTACAGAATAATAAGAGAGGCTATAGAACTTACGACAGATCAGTTACATAAACTCAGACTGAACACAAACCGATCGACCAATAGCCGAAAGCGACAGAACAACCGATGGACCAATCACAAGGAGCCAGATATGCGTCTCCACTACTACGCGACCATGTAATACGACCGGCACAGGGAATCGATGCACTTTTGATGTTACCATCGCAACGAGAAGATTATCAAAAAAAAGGCAAAAGTGATGTCACCGAAACATGAGGAAGAAAGTTGTCTTTCTCAGGACGAAATCATCCAAACGCGGTGAAATATTCTGAAAAACAACGCTTCATATATATATATATATATATATATATATATATATATATATATATATACCGGGTGCGGCAATTGTGTGTCAGCGGAACTTAGCATGGAAACTAATAAAGTTGTAGCAATGAAATTTTACATATACATGTAATATGCTACAGTGCATTTTCTATTTTTATTTATATATTTACGGGATGTTCCAAATTTCCGCAACAACTTTCAATTTTTTTTTTAAGTAGGTTGCTATACTTTCTTGTTATTATGATGATAGCCACCCAAATTATCTTTGCAATGATATATGACAATGTGCACTTACAACTGTTAGTTTTGGTTTTATTGCAAGTTTTGTTAAAATCTTGACAGTTGCAGCGTCTAACATTTTAAGTCAGCCTGAAAACGGGTGCAGTGCCTCACGTAACTCTTTTGTTACCAATTTATGGACTAACACGCTATATGTTTTGAGGGTGAGCAACGTGACAACATAAACAGGGTGTTAAGTATGTCGTGCCAAAGTTATCGAAGTTTATAGGTACAATTAAAAAAAAAAAGAGAAAACAGCCTTTAGTTTTCTCCTTTTTTTTAAATTGAACCTATAATTTTTTTGTTATTCAGCAAATTTCTTGTAAAATTGCCGTTAAATGATACCAATAACATAGTACTTATTTCTAGTATTTCCGAAGTTAAAACCCTTTAATGAGATATACCTATGTTTATAATATTCAATATGCGGTGCTGCATGTAATAGTTGGTTGGTTGGCCATGAAATGATATTTAAAAAAAATTGCTGTGTAACCAAACGTCAAATATCTACTTAAAATTTCCGTATAAAGTGTTTTTCTGTAGTTCCTCTTTGCTGTAATCGCGTTTAATTAATTTAATTGAAAGTGGTTGCGGAAATTTTGAACACCCTGTAAATATATAAATAAAAATAGAATTTGCACTGTAGCATACTACATGTGTACGTAAAATTTCATTGCTACAACTTTATTAGTTTTCATGCTAAACTCCGCCGACACACTATTGCCGCACACGGTATATATATATATATATATATATATATATATATATATATATGGAAAAAGATTTATAATTTCTGTGTACGCAATAGATTGGTTTGGTTATACAGAATTCCTTCTTATAACATAAGGACTGTCATAAATATACCAGAGAAGAACCAAAAGGAAATGAAAAATCAGTAATGAACTACTTCATTACCGACCATACAAATAGAAAAATTATATAAGATGTAAGAGTATATAGAAGCATTGAGTTATCGCCTTACCATTACTAGTTGGCGGTAATAATTAAGAATATTAATAACGTAAAATAGATACTGCAGTTAAAAAGATAGATAGGAAATATAAAATAATTGGAAGATACACACTTAAAGAAAAAGAAATAAGAATTATAACAAATGGTATTAGGAAGAAAATGGAAGTCATTTAAAAAAATCATAAACAATGCGGGCATGAAATCATGTAATATTACAATAACCGGAGGATGTAAACAGGAATAAGGTGGTAGAACAAGGAGATTAGAAATATCACTAAAAAAAGAAAGAAAGATGGAGAGAATACCTCGAAAGGAAAACTAGGGAAAGTTGAGAGGAATATAAAACTGTTAAGAAGATAGTAAAAGAAATGATTAAAATAGCCAAGCCTAAAAAGTGAGAAGAATTTGGGTGTTAAATGGAGAAGGATATCAGAAGCAACCGCAAATTATTTTATAATGCTTTAAAAAATATGAAGAACAGAGAAATAAAAAACAAGGTGAGGTAAATAAAAGACAATGAAGCTAATACACTTACAGAAATTACCCAGAGGAGAAGAATATTTTCAGAATATATGGGAAGGTCTGAGGAAAAATATAATGATATAGAAACGTATAATATATACATCAACTTTGAAGAAAGCGAATGTATAGACATTGAAGTAGAGAAAGGAGTATGAAGATAAAAGAATGGTATAGCGCCAGGTATGAAGAATTTAAAAGAAGAGCTACTTAGTACATGAGTGAAGTATTACTGCACAAAATAATAAATGAAGCATGGAAAACAAAGAAAGTTCCATACGTGAAGGACTATTTTGTCGCTAATATTGATGCTGTGCGTGAAATTATTAACGAAGTTTGGCATGTCACATACTGTGAAATTGAAACATCCTTGGGTATTCGTATGAAAGAAATTTTGCATGAACATCTTAACTACGGAAACTTTACATTTAATAAAAGCTCTTGTTTTTCGGTTTGACTGAAAATGTGGCAATCGTAACTTTAAAGATTGGTAAAGATTGGTATAAAACAATTTGGTTGTCGGAAATAATCGATGAAATAGAAAGCAATAATCGATATCGCCGAATTATTTTTCTTGACAACGTTAGTCAGTACATTAAATCGTTAATGTTTTAGTCAGTAAAAATGTTGAATTAATTACTCATTGCACCTATTCACCTAATTTATCACTTTATAATTTCTATTTGTTCCCGAACATAAAAAATAAAATGTGTGGCGAGCGATATTCGTCGCGATATTCCTAACACCCTTCGTATGTACTATATTGATATTGATTTTATTTATAAATGTTTATATCATTATATCATACCAATTACTTTTTCTTGATATCTATAGAATAAACAAAGTACATAAGAGTGTGTCCATGTCTGTGTGTCCATGTATATACAGATACAAATTTGTTTTTATACAGATTTGTATTATTTTGTATCAAAGTTTGATGTGAATTGTCGCATCGATATGCAATTTCTTTTTGCTATACATATTACGCCACCTGGCGACGAGTTAATGGACTCACAGTAATATGCGTATTTTTTCTTTTCCTGTAATAGCTTAGCTATTCGAGAAGAAAGACTTTGCACTGGCGTGGTCGGTTTTGTCCGTCAGATGTCATGAGGTTATCTGGTGTCATCTGATAGGACAAAATTTGCTACATGACCGCGAAGTGTACCTACAGTAGTTTGTCTTCGTCAATTCGTCATTGATAAAGTCGTTAGAAAGAAACGCATGCGTCTGGTGGTTGAAGCAAACGCTGGTAAATACGTGCTGTGTATCCATGTATATAGATACAGATACAAATTTGTTTTTATACAGATTTGTATTATTTTGTATCAAAGTACATAAGAATGCATAAATTGTACATAAACAGCACATTTTTTGAAAAAAAATTAAATATTTACGGGCATACTTGTAATATTTCTTATGGATAAAAATCAAACTCAATGATAACTAATAGGTTTAAATATTTTTGTCAAATACAGTTTTCAACAAATAAATCAACATTTACATAAATTAAAAAGGAAATGTATTTTAATAACATGTGAGTTTCATTCGAGTAAAGCCTTTCTTATATGTACTAATGCATCCTTTTTACAACGTTCGTGATACGTTAGCAATTGTTTCCGCCTTTTTGTATGTATTTTAAACAAGAGTTCAATTTATTCTAGTATATCAATTACTTATTCGCTACATGGAAGTCGTAAGTCCTCTGCAATTTTATCGTGAAACAGATGTTGTATAAATATCTTATAATTTAGTATTTCATGGATTCATTTGATATATTAGAAGTACTCGGAAACATAAAAGCTTTCTAATAAAATAAGGAACTGCTTAATGATCTGGAAAGTAAACTATTTCTTCGATCGCATCTATTTTTTTCATGTTATTATAGTTCAGTCTTGTACTCTTTAGACTTCATAGAATTTATAAGTGATACTGATTTTAAGATGATAGTAACTAATCATGTTCTTTTGCAGATAATATGAAAAATAATTGATAAATATGCGATAAATATATTTCTTTTTTCTGATATAAAATTTGGTAAAGGTTATCATTTGATATTTTTTGTTTGTTTTACTTTTGTATGATAATTTTCAATAAAAAATTTAATGAGTTTCATTCAAATTGCTTTATTTCTTTAGATTTGCGTAATTAAGCAGAAATATGATATATATATATATATATATATATATATATATATATATATATACATGTATATATAATATCTATATATATCAAAATCATTCATTTGTTATTTATGGACTTACAAACTACAAAATTTTTTGGGTGTTCTTTATGTTGTGTGGAAGGTAGTTGTTATGATATTTGTTTTCCAAATTTTATGGGAAAATATTAAAGAATTAATAATATGTGAAATTATATTAATTTATATAGGAAGAATCGTAATTAATAACTTCAAACCATTAAATAAAAACCATCACAGCGTGACATATAAAATACGACAATACAAAATATAATATACTGTTTTTTATAATTATATGTAATTGTATATTCATATTTTAAAAAATTCTTTGAAAAAGGCCAAAAGTGCCGAAACATGTAAGAGTTAAAGTATTATGATCCAATTACTTGTCGATGTTGAACGATCTTTCTTTACATTCAAGTACTTGCTGGACGACAGAAAATATTAATTTAAAATATAAAAGTTGGAAACGCATCTAATTGTAAATATTTTTAATAGTGCTTAATTGGTATGATTAATTATTAATTTATCTGTATAAATAAAAATTAAAAACATTTAATTGGTTATTAACTACATAATCCATTTTGATAAAATTTTGTGTGTTCCTTACATTGTGTGGAAGGTTATCATATTTTTTTTTGACATTACTGCGACATTTATATCTGCGAGCACAGTTATCGAATTGCTATGTGTGAGTACAACAACTTAACGTCTTCCATTTTGTCCAAGTCCGCCCTTCATTGACCTCATGAGATTTTACTTATACATATACTTAGGTTTTCGTGGGTGTCCTTCTCGTTCCAGGCGAATGCTGACAGCTTAACATCTTAAGTTGCTCCACGAGCCCAGACATAATAATAACTCATGGCTTGCCAATCCCCCGTAATTGTCGTCTAGCTGTTGAAGAGTGCTAAGGCATGAATTATTATTATTAAACTTGCATGTATTTTTGAATAATTTATGGGAATAATTTTATTCATGACAACTAGAGATATATAAATATGGTATGAATATACTGTCATTTATATTTAAATCTCTTTGAAAAAGGCATTATGTACCCAAACATTATTTGAAATATATACATATTAAAGTAAGACAGACCCTAAATCGCCGACTAACTGAATCTACTATATCATACAAAGGTCAAGAAATAATTATCTTTATATATATATATATATATATATATATATAAGACTTATTAAGTTTACCTTATATATATAATTAATTATATTATAATTAATTTGAATTCATTGAATCAATTCGCATATTCTTTATAACTGAATAATTGATATGTTTCCCTTATTTGTCCTGCGTTGACGTATGGTAGTGATTTGAAAATCTCTTCGAGTAGAGATATCCAGACACATTAAGGAAATATAAATATGATCTCGAATTGGTGCTTCCAGCATGTATTGTGCGACAAGAGCATGTCTGTGAAGGAAGATTACGTTTACATTTTTGTACGGCTTTTTAATGGCTACCAGGACATGTGTAGACGTGGATCAGACTTTGACAGGGCCAAACGACACAATGTTTAGGTGCGCGTTATTTAATTATCGATGTACGGGGGTGGTTTGAAAATCAATTTGTTTCGGATACTATGAAATTATGGCAAGGACACCTGTATATGTAGGTAAGAAGTTTCGTTCCGATGGATGAAATCTTTATGAATGTACAGTTGCTTGAACACAATCGTTCAAGTTAACGTGAAGAATGGAAAAATTGGAATACGTAGTGAAATTCAATTCCTTTTTCTGGTAGAGAAAACAGTGAAGGAAATTCTTGAGAGCACTAACTTTACATTAGGTGACTGATGCCCTTCCTATGAGACTATCAGCCTTTGGGTCAACAATTTCAATCGAGATACGACAAGAATTTAATGCGCACCACGTTTTGGGGTTCTAAAATCTAATGTGACGCCGGAAAATATTGACAAAGCCCACGATTTTGGTTAACAGATGAGTGAAAGTGTGTGAGTTAGCAAAGGTAACAGGGATCACGAATTGACCGAATACGATATATTTTGGATAATAAATTACACCTGAAAAAACTTTGCACAAGATGAATGTCGCGTTTATAGTCGAACAGAAACGAAGTCGCATACGAATAACTTCCGAATGTTCGCATCTTTTGAAGAAGAATATGGCGATTTTTCTTGCCACGTTTTGTAACAATGGACAAAATTTAGATTCATCACTATACGCCGGAAATGAAACTACAGTCAAAACGATTGTGCACTCGGGGGGAACCGGCTTCAAAAAAGGCGAAATGCAACAGTTGGGTTGAGCTTTTGGAATGCGAAGCAACTTTTCCTAATTGACAACCTCAACAAAATAAATAAGTTCGATTAACTATTATTATAAAAATGTTTTTTAATATATACTTTATTCTCTAGAAGTTTACAGAAACTACTAAATAACGCGTTATTTCTTCACCTAGCATTTTCTAGCTAATGTAATTAGAAGTAATTAGAAACGAATATAACTTACACCGTTCACTATGCAATTGATATAACATCATCGCATGAGGTGTAATTTAAACTTGGTTAACTATGGTTAACAGAATATAAACCATGAACTAGCCTATACACGATCTAATATCATCAGTGAAATTAAATTATTTAGCTGATGAATCTACGAACGAGAACTAAATTTACCGGGCTTTAATTACTATCGTAATTAAAGTAACTCCTGTCCGAGGGTTCGTCCACTTTACATCGTAATCTAAAATTTCAGTATATCCAAACCAAATGAAGCTGTACCTGACACGTGTTGATTTACTAAGTACATAACTTTATGTACTAAGGGAAAACGCAATTAACAGTGAACATGTTGGGTGCAGTAACTCAATTTACATTTTAAACAAATCAATTATCTATCACTAACTATTTTTTAAATTGTGCAGGGGAGTATATACAAACTATCCTTCAACTAAAAAGACAACTTATGAAAAATGGAAAGATGTAATTATATAGAATATAAATCCAAAATATTTTCCCAAAATTCTCTCTCATAAGCGAAAAACGAAATAACAGATATTTAAAAAAAATTTTCACACCACTGTGCCAGTATAAAAAGTATCAGAGACGATATCTTAAAGTTGACCGACAATAACAAAAAATAATAGTTTTGTTATTGTCCATCTCATCCAGCTGTTACGTTATGCAATGAACTTTTCCCCGAAGAATAATAATATTGAACAAACAGTGATTTTATTACATTTATTAATCATGCACATTTGTTTTATATCTAAGTATATTTAAATGTTTATTGGATTTATTGTAATGACCGGGACTGTATAGTTATTATTGTATCGGAAGTTGTTCCGACTTGCGGTATTATTTTGAACTGGATGTGTCTGATGTCCACATATTTTGCCGGTTTAGAAAAGAGAGATGTCAAGTTCGTTACAAGGTACGGTTGGGGCAAAAAACTTCATTTTTTACTTCAAGTAGATATTTGATTTAAAATCGGGTTTATTTGGTTTTGAGTGTTTTTGATGTGTAATTAATATTTCATTTACGCATTACGAGTGGTGTTGATCTCGTATTTTTGATTTAATTCTTTTTATATTTGATATCTCTCGCTTTAGTTTTTTCTTTGTACCAAAAGTGTTGCGTACAGGGAAAGCCCTGGTGCAAGAAGTTTCAAGCAAGAAGAATTTCCGTCTGAATTAGTCCGGACATTTGTTGTGGGCTGACCTTATAAGCAAACTCACAGTTCACTGCAGTATGTATGCGTGAAGTATTTATTATTAGAGCAGACCAATTTCCGTGCGCGCCATGAGCGCCGGTATGGAAGTGTAATTTGTAATATATTAGAATATGCGATAGAATAGGGACGCAACATGAGCTTGTTACCGATATAAGTATAGAAGTAGAGACATTTATTCTATCAGAAATAATTAAATATACATTTGGTTTTCTGCTATTAAAGTAATATGCATAAACACACGAAAAATAAGAATAGTACATATTATAGCAGCGTTGTATGTATATACCTATAAATAAAATGGAAAATGTATGAAATCAGTGATTGCACGACATACAACGCTGCTATAATATGTACTATTCTTATTTTTCGTATGTTTATGCATATTACTTTAATAGCAGAAAACCAAATGTATATTTAATTATTTCTGATAGAATAAATGTCTCTACTTCTATACTTATATCGGTAACAAGCTCATGTTGCGTCCCTATTCTATCGCATATTCTAATATATTACGAATTACACTCCCCTTAACGGCGCTCATGGCGCGCGCGGAAATTGGTCTGCTCTATTTATTATTTATATACATTCTAAATATTTTAAATTCATAGGCGTCACAGAATACAATTTTCGGTGTGTTTTTAATTTCGGGGTTCGCGTCACAATTGAGCCACAATATTTTCGATTTATATTCTTCATAATTACATCTTTTCATTTATCACATATTGCCTCTTTATTTCGAGGTCATCCTGTATATATATATATATATATATATATATATATATATATATATATAGACTTGTAAGTATTAACGACCGTACTATAATAATGAATAATTAATTGATCGGGTAAGCGGTCTGTCAACTAAAAAACTCATTTATTTTAACCTCTATATTTCGCAGCCATTTTCTACTTTCCCAGGAGACTATAAACCAGGGTTAAAACTTAGCAGTGAACGTCACTAATAATGTTAAAATAGATTTACATTAAATTGAATATCTTGGTTTCACGTTAAACTTTGAAAAATCTCGTTTTTTAACAGTTTAACGTGAAACGATGATTATTGGATGTGATTTAATTTTATGTAATCAAGATCAAAAAGAACACCGAATGTCAACATGAGTTTGACACTGAACATCAAATACCAAGTTCTTATAAACCAACGCCAACCGCTACAAATTATCAGCAAATAAGATAAACATTTATTCGTTTATTATATGCTGCGTTCACTTCTTGGAGTAGTGTATGTGTGTACATTATTAATATGAAGAGAATATCAATTGTGCAATACAAAAAAAAATTAAAAGGAAAATATTTAGCCTAAGAAGTTAGTAGTTTTGAAGTAATAAGGCGCAGACATTATTTTTTCGACAAAGTGTAGGTAGTTATAACATTAATATTTATTGTTTCGTTATTTTTCTTCCTAAACTTATCGTTTTAAAAGAAATTTGTTTATTATTATTATTAGATCTATAAAACAAAATAAAATAGTATATACACAATAAAGGAAATATAACGAATTGAAAATTCGCTAATACAAATTAATATAGATATGTTGAAAGCATATCTGTATCTGTATACCTGGACATACACAACGTATTTAACCAATGGTCACTTCAACTACAGACACATTTGTTCGGATCTTACGATATCCTCAGTGCAGTTATGAAGTGGCGTCTTAAGATTCGCACCCGCGAGATAAGCACATTCCATCGTTAATAAGTTACGTGAATCGAGGACTAATTTTCATGGTAAATTTGAATAATTTGGTAGCGTTGTTCAAGCATGAATTTATTCATGATAATATTTGAGAATATGCTGATAACAAAATGTCAAAAAATTGATGCAGTACTACAGATCGTTCGATAGTTAATCCTTTCGCTAAGTACTATTTAAGAAAAAAAAACATGTAATATAATAGCACTGTATATAATTGTATACATATATTCACAAACACATTTAAAAATTTATTTCTAAATGAGTTGTTGCAAAAATATTTATTCAATTATTTCAGAATTCAAGCAAAGCATTTTATTTCTATTAATACTAATACGATACTATTATGCAATTATATTAATTTTAAAATATTCAGTTTTCATTTAAGGTGGAGCTATATACGTACACCAAGAAAAAGTTATATAATATCATGTACAGGGTTAGCCATTTAAAGCGGCGGTTTGTAAAATACAAAATATTAAATTATAAAAAGGAAATACTTGCGGTTTAATAAATCAAGTTTCCGAAGAGAGAGCCTCTACAAAAAAAAAAACATGTCGCGGCCTTTTTTCAATTTCTTCATAAACTGCCTGAAGTGTATTGCAATTTCAAAGTCATTCAAGGTTTGTGGAGAATTGCGATAAACCGTATCAAGTAAAAGTTGCAAGGATTTAGGTCAAGACTAGATGGCGTTCGCCTGTAAACTCTGGAGCGTCAGGAGCGATTATTCTGTTGGCGAAACGTTCTTCTAAAAATGGGAAAACTGGAGCCGTACGATGCGGACGAGCTCTTGTATGAGCCATGCATTCTCCACCAAATTTAATTCACGAGCCACAGAAAAAAAAGACTCTTCAAGCATTTCGCATTATTTTTGGGATGTAACGATTCCATTGAAAACCACAGGATCGATAATGCCTGCCGGCAAGATTGCTAGATGTAGATTTTCTGTTCCCAATGTCTCTGATTTTGTTTGTTCACATAGCCGGATAGATCAAAATGTGCCTCATCCGACCACCACATTCGACCAATTGACAAGCTGTTATTTTCTATGTATTCGATTATAACATATCAAGCGGTCTCGTCAGCTGGTTAATCTGAATTTTATATGGTTTTATCTTTAGATCTTGCATTAGGATACGCCTTAGTGCAGTACGGGATTTTGTAAGTCCTTGGGATGCTTTTGAGGTCGACGCGGAAGGTTGAGCTGCGAAGTGCTTCCGTACTCGTTCTATGGTTTCCGGTCCTCAGTTGGTCCTTTGACATTCTCGAACAGTTGATCTTTCATCTGCCACAGATGCCGTTGCCTCACATTTCATCACAATCCTAGAAATTATTAGTAAATTAGTAAAAATACTACGATAACGAATGATTACTTTGTTAGTCTCCAAAATTTGTCTGTTTTTCTTTAACTTTTTGTGGTATTTTCCGTTGATGAGTTATTTCTTCCAAATAGAGTACGCACGTGTCTTGTGTTGTTATGGACGTTTTTCAACATTTGCACATGAGCAGATGCTGTCCTCATGCGATAACGTAACGTCTGCATTCGAAGAAACCTATCTTGGATATGATTTCTTACTCTTCGTCTACCTTGTCCTGGTCTTCTTGTGCACTCTCACTTTTTCCGTCATTTTTAAAGCAAGTTCTGAGAAACCTGTTCTGATCAGATCAGATATATGTTATTTAGATCGAAAAGACCAAAGACCTCAATATTTATTACATCAACAGTAAGAGAGTTTGAAAGTTGCACAAGATGAATTTAACACATTTATTTCCATAATGGCGTTAACGCAACATCACAAGAACAAAAATTCGACATTGAAAAATTATAATTTTGGCTACATTGTTAGTAGTATTGCATTTATAAATATTTAAACATACTGATAAAAATTTCTGAATGGGTAATCTCATTTTCAATTGGGTATAAAATCAAAAGAAAATTATTGAATTCTCAAGAAAAACTTGTGTATCTAAGTATTAATTTAACATATGGTTTACTTTTTCATTTGTCATTAAGAAGTTTCATATAAAAGATATTTCATGTCATAATATTTTGGAAAAAATTCAAACCCTTTCTTCCCTTTTATCGTTGCAAAAACACAACATTGAATGAATTTCACGCCTTGGGGAAGTTTATTGTATATTCGTTGCGTGGTGCGAGTTTATACAGTTCTTTATAATGTACGTTGTGGTACAGAAATGTTGAAGTGGTTAGAGTTCATAATAGTGTCATCTTGAGGATTAGAGAAATATTATACAATGGTAAGTACAATAATTTCTGAAGTATATGTGGATCTTTGTTTATAAGAACATTGATTTGGAGTAACATGAAAGATCGTGATAATCCTAATGAATTTGAAAGAACTTGAAAGCAATTGTTGAAGATCTCAATCTGAATTGATATTTGTTGATGTTTGTTATATACCATCCAACGTCGACGATATAACGAGGCAATGAAGACATTGATACAGGCGGAGTAAAAAAAAATCACGTAGATGTACCGGGAACTTTTGAAATAGTGCGTCCGAAAACTGAAATTGAGATAGATAATAGTATACATCATGAAGCTGCTTTAGAAGATGATACTTGGTGCAGAACACCCATTGACTACGGAATATAAAGAATGCTGGTCAGGCTCTACATGGAAAGTTAATGTTTTTATACAAATGTTTCATGAAAATGATATTCAGTTTATTATTTAAAACTCTTTAAAATATGCAAGAGATAACAACCGTACTTATTTCGCCTTGGATCAAAGTGATCTACAAATTTTTTGGGCACACTAATTTTGAGTGGATATCATACTCTTCCAAGGGTAAAATTTCTACACCAAGATAAAGTCTGGGTGCCTCATAGTGTTTGTAAAATATGCGTTGAACATTTGCGACAATGGGAGAGAGGGAAACGTAAGTCTTTGAAGTTTGGAGCGCCTATGATATGGCGAGAACAAAAAAATCATTATGACGACTGTTACTTTTGTATGATTAATATAGTGGGCATCAACAAAAACAATGGCCATAAATGGAAATACCCCAATATTTCTTCAGTACAAATACCTAGAAAATCACTCAAAAGACAATTTCTTGATGTTTAATGTCAATAAAATATATATTTTTTCGTGAATTGTGTTTTTTTTTTCTCGGTAACTAGAGCTGACGGAAGAAACCGGGTAACATTTTTGATATCGCCATGTAAGACATACTTAAAATCGGGTCTAAAATCTCCAGCACCAAAATGGTTGTAGGCCAGTGTAATGATTGTATATACAGTGTTTGTCAATATCTATGTAAGGTTTATTAAAGATCTTTGATAAATTATTTATGCAATTCTTAGATTAAGATTCTTAGTTCATTTAATTGTTTTTTATTTTTGGTCACATCATTTCAGTCGTTGACTTTCAATTTTTTTTATAAAATCTGGTGATCTTAATATTTTCTTTGTAATTTATCTAAAACACCTGCTTTTATGTGCATATAGTTTAACTTCACATTTATAAATAATTTTCATTGTCTGCACTTTAAAACATTTCATTCATATATTATACTGGGTGAGTCTTTTACTCATGAACAGAATTTACTTTGTTATTAAGATATATGTCACTATTTTAATGTCATTATCGCTTTGATTAAACTTATATATTGTTTTTTTTATTCAGTTAAATATTTTCTGAATAATTCAAATATTTTATTGTGGCGTGGTTAGCCAAGTTGGCATAACCGTTTTATTTTGACATTCTGGGTGTAATATCCCTTTGTTTTTTGTGTTATTGTGGATTACAATAAATCCTTATTGTTGTTGTTTCGAACTTGGTTGATTTATTTGGTTTAAAAACGATACACGTAGTTACCTAGATTTATTCAATTTACTATCGGCAGAATCTGTGTTCTCTGTTACGGCTAAAGGTATAAACACTGTGGCGCCCTTTATGATATAAGAACTCCCCCTCGCGTCTAAATTGAGCTGGTCTTTAGCCGAAACATCTCCGGGGCAATCATGAGGTAAATTGAGTAAGTCATAATTCGTCATTGTACGGAGCCTCATTAGTGCTAACAAATGTAAAGCACATTCTTTTCGAGGACGTGGTTCCAATGCGTTTCATCATCCGCTTCACGTTTAGATAATATGGGTTACATTATTGAAAGAAATCGTGAAAAGTGGAGGAGACATGACAGAGTATGCAAAAATACACCCGTATTCATGTGCAATAAATGTGGAATTCCATTACAGACATTACAGTCACACTTCTTCAAAAACTACCATAACTGATAATAGTAATATTCTTTTGTGAATATGACCCCAATGTTGTAACGCAACGCAAAAATATAAAAATCGCTGTTTCGACTTTTCCTTTAGCTCAAAGAATGTTTATCAATATATAAACAAATGTTTACTCTTTAAAAAAATTGGGGTTTTCTTGATATCTCTAATAGTGGTCCTAATTGGGTAAACCCTTAACTTGACAATGTATTTCCTCGGATACATATACACTGTTGGAAAAATTTGACGAACATACCCTGTATAATCTGAAGAAGTGGTTCTAACGCAATAAAATTTGGTATGGAAGTAGTACTAACGTAGCATAACTTACCCTCCCCTGGAGAGCGGCGCAGCCCTGCTGGGAAGGGATGCATTAATAGCGGGAATATCCCCCGCGAGCGGCGCGTACCATTGGTACACGACGAGGCATGGAGTCAATAAGTCGTTATATTGTAGCGGGAGAGATGTCCAACCATGCTGCTTCAACTCACCTCCATAGCTCTTCAACGTTACCCGGGCCGGATAACTTTGAAGTCTCTGACCGATCATATCCCAGACATGTTCGATCGGATTGAGATTCGGAGAACGTGCCGGCGATGGAAGCATCCGATATATGGTTCTCTTCCACAAAGGTCTCACTGTGCGGGCGGGCGTTGTCGTGCATGTATAGCAGACGCGGGCGCCGTCGAACGTAGGGAAGCACAACGGGCCGTAGCACCTTATCTACGTAGCGGCGAGCCGTCATCGTATGCTGTATACGCAGGAGACGTGTACTTCCACCACGTGTAAAAGCACCCCATACCATAATGCCCGGCTGTCGGTGGATAGGGCGTGGTAGGATGCACTCCTCGAGGTGACGCTCACCACGTCTCCGATGAACCAAAATTCGCGTGTCACCGGTGCTCAATTCGAATCTTGATTCGTCGGACAACAAACTGTGCCTCTACTCGACAACCCACTGATATCTAGCCTCCACCCACTGGCGCCCACGGCGGTGCTCGCGAGTCAGTGGAATCCGCTGCAAAGCACAGCGCGCTCGCAGTCCACTTTCTAGCAAACGCCCCCGTATAGTTCACGTAGTGAGTACACCTTCCCTTTCTGCTGGCCAAACGGCTCCAAGTTGCTTTGAGGAAGACGTACGCAACGCTAAAGCCCTGTGCACAAAGGCGCGATCCACGCGTGCTGTGCTCTCGTGGCGCCGTTCCACTCATTGCTAAAGGCGCGTACGTCATTGCTCCATCGATTCTCGCCATGCCCGCTGCACTGCCGATAATGACCGCTCGAGACGGCGTGCGATATCACGGAAGGATACTCCTGTCATGTGCATCCCCTCAATCATTCCTCGCTCAAACTCACTCAGATAACGCGCACGGCCTTCCATAACTCACAAAGTACTACTACAACTACCCCTTTCGACCACACTAACAATATCCGGTTACTACCTCCCCGCATCGGTCTCCATGGAGACAACATATTGCAGCTGTCGGAGGCATTCAGTAAAAAATGCAGCTATAGAAAAAGCCAAAACTCGCTGCGAAAACACGTCTAGAGGAAACCTTAATGCTCCCCTAAATCTACGCATTTATCTTGACACGTTCAAATTATACAGGGTGTGCTCATCACTTTTTTCCATCAGTGTATTTCAAAATTTGCCAATTGCCCTGCACTTTATTTTGCTACTATATCTTGATGTCCGTAAATGTATTAGCACAAATGCATCTATAATTGCCGATATTATTTAAAATTACCCGTAATTATTCGACCGTTTTGTTCAGTTATCTGTCAAATACTGACGCCAGCCGAGGGCTACCGACATATCAGATGGAAAGTCTCTTGTTTTACAGAATACTAATATTATGTATCCTTGAAGATACATTGGCCAAGTTCGGTGTGTCATATATTTTGTCTCATTTGTAGAGCAGGATGAGAAGAGTTGACCGTATTTTTACATTGCTACCGACAGTTGGCACGCAATGTTATGTTGATGATGAATACTTACTGGGTGAGTCAAGTTTTCGACAAAACAACACTTATACAAAAAGGTTGTGTTTATGTATAACAATACGGTATGCACGTATAAAGCATTTGTTACAATATGAAACAGACATGTAAAAAGAATTTACATATCTGTAACTGTACACACGGACAATACATCTCGTATTTTCAGCATTTACTTCTGCTTAATACATATGTTTCTGCCATCTAGGCGTCATCAGTCAAGCTAATGAAGCAATGTGATACAAATGAAACAAATCTTTATGAATAGATTTGTATATGTATACACATTTCATTGAAATCGCCTAAAAGATAAAGCAAATTTCATCCTATAAGGTGGCACTTATTTCATAAGTGACATCTTACGGACGAAAGAGACTTTTCCGAAAAAGGCGACCTTTCGCTTGAATAGCTAAGCTATTACATTTCAATGAAATGTATATACAGATACAAATCTATTCATAAAGATTTGTTTCATTTGTATCACATTGCTTCACTAGCTTGACTGATGACGCCTAGATGGCAGAAACATATGTATTAAGCAGAAGTAAATGCTGGAAATACGAGATGTATTGTCCATGTGTACAGTTACAGATTTATAATTTTTTTTTACATGTCTGTTTCATATTGTAGAAGAACACATGTTTAAAAGAAGATGGACAAATATAACAACTGGTTCAGACTATTAAAGAGTGTGACGATGATATCGTTTTAGCAACGATCTTACCTGTTCCTGTTATCAATATTCCTACAACGTCGAAGAGCAGTCGTGGGGTATGTGGGTTAGTTGTCACTCTACCTATTCAAGAGACGGTTCTTCAAAGTAAAAAAATAAATTGCGAAAATTGTAACAGACTTTTAGTGGACTGACGACGATTTTGAGTACGAAGTGGACATAAATGAAGACGATTTATCTAAACCAAACGGGCTACAGTTGCCTTTGCAATATCTTAAAAACCTTCTTCAACGATGACGTCATTAACTTACGGTGGGTGTTGAACATATGCCAGCATACACTGATTCCTGGGCAGAAGAAACACGTTGGGCTTCAGTTGCGAATATTATGCTCCTAAAAAGGTATTGTGCTGCAATCTTCATTTTCGAAACAACAAAAAATTGACAATGGCCGTTATTTTCAAAGTGAGACCTTTTCTTGAAAAAGTTAGAGAAAATTATTTAAAAATTGAACCAGAACAACGAAACTCAGTTGATTAAATAAGTGATGGTGCCTTATAAACGTAACAAAGCTAGTTCAAGAAGGCAGTATTTAAAAAACTAATATGGTGTACGACTTTATCCCATATGGAGGTGAAGACACATTCAGGAATCATAATTTTCGGAAATTGAAGAAGGTCCAGGTTTTGGTGCCAAAGTTATTATTGCGCTTTGCTATCTAATTCAGAACAAACCGTTATCAGTTGTTTATTTTGATAATTTTTTCACACGTCTAGAGCTTGTATCCTACCTTAGTGATGAGTTCAGTACGTAATTTTTGGGGACTATTAGGTTTAATCATCTAAGAGGTTGTCAATTGAAATCGGACGTAGATCTACAAAAAGAAGGCCGAGAACATTTTGACCAAAAGGTTGATAACAAAAATGGGCTTGCGATTATCAAGTGGTACGCAACAAAACTGTTGCCTTTTGCAGTTCTTATGTGGCAGCTAATCCAGCTCAAACAATTCAGAGGTATTCAAAAGCAGGAGACGGTAAAGTTTACATAGTCTGTCCACAAGTAGTAAACCAATATAAGAGCCACATGGGTGGAGTCGATCTTGTAGAATAAGTGTTGCAAAAAGCCTATTTCAAATAAACAAAGTAATGAAGCGCCACAACGTCAAAGAAAATGAAAAGGCCACTGCAACCAAGACCCCAAGATGAATTGTGGTTCAGGCCAAACACATGTTTTTTGTCGCAAATGTAATGTTAGGTTATGTCTTGCACCTACTAGAAATTATTTTGTAGATTTTCATTTTAATAAAAAAAGTTTTAAAATTGTATTTGTCATTATTTCCTGAAAACATTTGCAAGTCAAGTGCACCCAGTTTTGGCAACGTATTCCTAAAGACACAACTCAAAATTTTGAGTTTCATATGTTTTCAAGAATATATGACAATAAAATAGTATATTAAAAAACAAGTTTTATAAGGCACCATTTTGCCGCACGAGATCAGTTTAGAAAACGAGCCGACATAGCGGCGAGTTTTCTAAAGAGCGAGTGCGGCAAAAGGCCTTGTGAAACGAGTTTTTTATACTATTTTTTCTATTTTGCCTTTTTACATTAATAAATTGGAATTATTTAATTTGGAAGTTCAGAGTTGAATTTTTATATAAAGCATGCAGTTGGTCACATTGATACTCGACATTGTCAAATATAAATCTTGCTATCCGCGAAGTACGAGTATATTATATTACATATTATTTATTAATTTTCGTTAACATTACTTGATATTTTATTTAAAAAATATAAACATGAGTGACATAGAAACTAATATATTTTGTTGTCAATTGTCTACAATATACTTTGTTTGTGTAGAGTACGAACATATATCATATCTGTCAAATGTACTTAAATTCTTTAAATCAAATGACAGCAACGATATTTATTTCTGTGTTCGAACAACGCCAACATTGAAAAATTAAAAAAAGCGTATCGAAATGAAGCTCATTTCGATACTGTTTTGGGTGTCATAATGAGTTCATTTCGAATGCAAAATAGAAAAATAGTATTATGCAACCATTTTTGACATCTACATTAAATAATAGAGTTTTTGAAAGAAAAACAATCATTCGCCAATTTAAGGGTTAATAATAAAGGCACTTTAAAATAATTTGAATTAGAAACGAATGCTTGATTGGGTAAGATATCTACATAATTTTGTGGATCCACAGAAATTTAATTTATATTTATAATATAGCTGTTTCTTCTATTTTTCTACTAGTGGAAATATTCATAAGAAACTACTTTTATGATTCCTTATCTTTAGGAGAGTCTTCTTAAATAATTGCTAATTTTTAATATAAAAATCTAGTTTAAGTAAATTCGTTTTGCAGAAGTTTATAGAAATTTCGTTCAGTATGTTTAGGTTTCCGTAATATTTATTTATAGATTCTTTGCAATAAGCATCGTTTAAGACCTTTTCTTTTACTGAAAATATGGACAGATTATTTTAAAAAATGTTACAGGTAATTATATTTTAAATGATAAAAACACACAATGTTGTATTAGATTTACACTTTATTTAATAATATTTAATAATGACTATATAACAGCTGTTTCACCGTACAACGGTTTCTTCAGATATAACAAGCGGTACTATAAAACATTTTACTTAAACGTAAATATTTTTTTTTTATTTTATGACTTAATGGTATTCTCAGAAATTGGAAACCGAAATATTTTTACCCGCCTCTTTTAGTATAAGGGATACATATAGATAACATAAATTATATTATAAGTGACACATATCTAACAAAATATTACAATCAAAAATAGGAAATAAGTTCAACAGAGGGGATGAATTAATCTCTGTTTTGTCATTTAATAATTTATTTGAAAATTTTTGTTTATTAATTTGCATTGCTTCTAATAAATCGAGTTTCTTACTTTTCTTTTCTTCGTGTAGGATCTTGAAATTATTATTAAAACTATGGCTTTCTTCAATTAAAAGGTTGGAGTATGCTGAATCTGTTTTCCCATTTCTATTCGTTTAGAAATGGGAAAACAGATTCAGCATACTCCAACCATTTAATTGAAGAAAGCCATAGTTTTAATAATAATTTCAAGATCCTACACGAAGAAAAGAAAAGTAAGAAACTCGATTTATTAGAAGCAATGCAAATTAATAAACAAAAATTTTCAAATAAATTATTAAATGACAAAACAGAGATTAATTCATCCCCTCTGTTGAACTTATTTCCTATTTTTGATTGAAATATTTTGTTAGATATGTGTCACTTATAATATAATTTATGTTATCTATATGTATCCCTTATACTAAAAGAGGCGGGTAAAAATATTTCGGTTTCCAATTTCTGAGAATACCATTAAGTAATAAAATAAAAAATATTTACGTTTAAGTAAAATGTTTTATAGTACCGCTTGTTATATCCGAAGAAACCGTTGTACGGTGAAACAGCTGTTATATAGTCATTATTAAATATTATTAAA
Source organism: Melolontha melolontha (assembly GCA_935421215.2). Classification (NCBI taxonomy): domain Eukaryota; kingdom Metazoa; phylum Arthropoda; class Insecta; order Coleoptera; family Scarabaeidae; genus Melolontha; species Melolontha melolontha. The sequence goes on from OW285235.1 coordinate 156,303,451, forward strand.
TAAAGTGTAAATCTAATACAACATTGTGTGTTTTTATCATTTGATATGGATTTACATCAAGTAAAGGCTGAATCGATTCAATTATATTTTAGTTATAATATGAGCATAAGCATTTTAGAAATTTTTGTAACCATATTACATTCATTGTGAAATTTAGCATTATAATTTGCATAATAAAGTAATTAATTTTCATTCACGGTCTTAAGGTCGATATGACAGTAATACTCTAAATGCTTATGTGAATCAGAATCCCCAGGTTCTATAACAATAGTAGTTGAAATTTATAATATATGACTGCTGGTAGTAAGCTTAACAAGATGAATTACAACTGAAATAAAGGAATAAATAGAATAACGTAAAATTTTTCCATTTAAAATATCGTCTTCTTATCGGGTAATAAACATTATTCACGCACAATAACGAATATTATATATACGTTCGAAGGTAAATAAAAATAACTTTCACATAAGATATAGCGACGTATTCTGTAGAGGTGGCGAGGGCGTTCTGCTAAAGTAAATACGTTAGGTATTTCTTTTTAATGTCGTGATATCAATCGATAAAAAAATATTTGACTACCTATGTCCGTGGGAATGTAAATATGTGAGTATATACTTAATTCTAATGTTTGCTCGTAATGTATGTTATTTAGATATGTGTACATGTGTGTAGATATGTGTACACGTTCGAAAACGAAAAATAATTCGTATAAATAAGGGTAGAGAGTAAAACAGATTCAAATTTGTTTTTGATAATGTATGTACTATAATATTAATTTATCTGATTACCATCGAATGAGGTCATCTCTCACAACTACTTACTTTCCACAAATTTAATCTCTGAAGCAATACGCGTGTTGCTTTTCCTAAAAAAAAAGTAACACGCGTATTGAAAAGAATAAAAAGCATCAATGTATGCGGCTATGCAGTAGATTTTTTCCATATAAACTGAGATGCAAAATTATTTTTTCAAAATATTTTTAACCCACCAAAATAAAAATCATATGTTTGGTGCAAATGAAACAGACATGTAAAAAAATTCCACATCTGTAACTGTAAACATGGACAACACACCTCGTATTTTCCAGCTTTTTACTTCTGCTTAAGACATATATTTCTGATAACTAGCACATTTGGGAGATGTGACACTCTGTCTGTATTTATCACCTGTGGCGAGCAATAGCTTCTTGAGTGCTGGCAATTGGGAGGTTATGTTGGATGACGTAGTTGGGTACATATCTTGGGGTGTCAAGTATGGTAAGTATCATTTTATTTTGAAACTTCTATAGGATCTCGGTGTTCGAATTACTTGTGGCCCTCCAGAGCTGGATACCGTAAGTCAATATTGATTTAAGAACGGATTTGTATAGTAACAGCTTTTTGTCGAGAGATAGCTGTGATCTGCGACCAATTAGCCAATACATTTGTTATAATTTAATGTCTAACTGCTTACGTTTGGTAAAGATATGTGTCTGCCATGTGGGATGCCTATCTAGATGCATTCGTAGGTATTTCATGGTATCAGCTTGTGTGAGTTCACAACCGTTGATTCTGACGGGTGGACAGGTTTCACGGCCCAAAGTAAAAGTAACATGCGTAGATTTGGATTCGTTGGCCCTCATACGCCATTTCGTAATACAGTTTTGGATTTTATTGAAGTTTTTTTGGAGCCTTAACAGGATCAACATAAGATGCAAGAATTGCTGTATCGTCAGTATATGTTGCTATGGTTGTCAGCTTAGTATTTAGTATGTTAGCCGTATATATTAAAAATAAGATTCGGACTAATACGCTTCCCTGTGGGACACCAGATAATATAAGATATAGATCGGTGTAGGTGTTGTTTTGTTTCAAAAGGAAGTGTCTGTCAGTTAGGTAGGATAGGATTGATAGTGAAGATGAAAGTATTTTTTAAGTTTGTGGAATAGTCCTTCATACCACATCTTATCCAAGGCTTGGGACGTGTCTACAAAGGCCGCGAAGCAGTACTTTTTTGCTTCAAAACCTCTGTTAATCTTCTTTACCAATCTATGGATCTGTTTTATATTTCTAAATCCGAACTGATGTTCTGGTATGATGTTCCCTTCCTGTAAGATTTCTAATATTCTTTTAACATATATTTTTTCAAATACCTTCGAAAATATTGGTCAAAGACTTATTGGTCTGAAAGATGAAGATGAAGATCTGTGCTCCTATTCAGATATTTGGAAAGTAGTTTAGTCTAAGAATGGCATTGAAAATAAAGGTTAATAGTCTATCACCTTTTTCAGACAATTCTCGGAGAAAACTTGTTGAATGGTATGACAAATGTTTGAACAAAAATGTAAATTATGTAGAAAAGTATCAACTGGTGCAACTGATTAATAAATTGCTTCAAAAACATTTTTGCATAACGATCAACTTTTGAAGAAAATAGGTCCCATAATCCGTCTTCCGCTAATTGCAATTCAGAGACTAATGCATCTAATGAATTTCTGTCTCAAAAAAATATGAGAATTGTCTGTAGACCAAGTACTGTAGTTCGGTGAGAGAAACAGATTAAATCCAAATATGCGTTATTAATGGTATTGTTAAATCAATAACAACGTCGTTGCTCAAAGTCGCAGGTGATGTAAAACAGATCCTTTGTACAGATGTTTGTGCAATTATTTTTCAATGCAATCCATAAGAGACATCTAATAAAATAAAAAACATGAAAGAACATAATTTTATTTCTTATATATCGAACCTGTTTGAGTAGATAATTTTCTTGTTTGGACTAACTTGTATTCCAAATATCTTCCTCAATATCATCCGTCAATACAGTTGGCGGCTTTTCGGATTTTCGTTTCAAAACTCTACCGGTTCCCAAAAACCTTTGAACCAACCGATTGTGATGACGTTCAAATGTGTCGAATTCTACGTTCTTCTCAGTATATCTTGCCGAAAACTGTTGAAGAAGATACAATCGCAGAGAATAAATTTATGTCCCATCTGTTTGGTGTTCCACTTCGAAAGTAAGCCATAATATTGTTGCACCATAAACGGCATTATTCTATTATCTTTAAAAAAACACAAGACTACATAGAGAAAATAGCAATAAAAATACAACGCAACGAAAAACAACAGTAATGACAGGTAAAGGGGCACAAATACAGAAGTTCAGCCTATTCCAAATTATAAAATATTTTAATGTGGAGATTTTGATTCAGCCAACCACAGTCAGTAGATTTTACTTATGGTGTAGATGAATCTTACAAACGCACACATGTATGGTGTTAGACGTGCCCTAATTTTTGTATTTTATTTATTCATACAACTATTCAACCGTTAGCAGCTACCCATATGACATGTTGAGTAGAATTGTATTAAATTCTCTCCTTAATACATGTAACGCTATAGGATTGTTTCAGCCTTTACTTGATGAAATTCCATTATAACTATTATTGGGATAAAATAAAACAACTTCACGACTTTTTACTTTACACCGTAACGAAGCTCAGGCTGGGGCGAAACGATCGTTTCTGTGCAAAGTAAAAAGTAGTGAAATTTATTAAAATTTGTTGAGTTTATCCCGATAATACATATAACCCTAACCTAGATAACATGTAATAATTAAAGATATATATCTAGTTCAAAAATCTAGTCGGTAGTTCGTTGGGTTTAAGTCGTTTCAATCGTTTGGTACTTCTTTTGACTGGCAACTAGCTTTTGGACTCATATGTTGGGATGTCTTTTCAAATTGATTCTTGTATTTAACAGTAAATTTTTGAATCTCATCTTTACTGTTGATATGTAAAGTCGTTATCTAAAATATTGTTAAGCACGTAATACGGAGCTCAAGTTATAGATCGGAGCACTTCATTTTGATATCTTTGCATAATTTTGATATTAGAATTGCTCACTATTCCTGAAAGTTGAATACCATATGTCCATTTAAATTTCATGATGGGCTTGTAAATTAATGATTTATTTTCAACTGCTAATTTTGATTTTCTGCACATCATTCAGGATAACTTACTTAATTATATTTCAGGATGTTTGCTTGTTTTGAAAAATGTGACTACCTCCAATAGATATTAAATTAATATATTTCGTCGAAATAATATTTTGTAATTGTTTTTCAATTAAGTTTATATCTGGGCAGTTAGTTCTGTTCATTTGGTAGGTGACGTGCGATGATTTCTTGTCATTGACAACAATTCTCTAAGATGTTAACAAATTCAGTATCTTATCTAAGTTTGTCTGCAGATTACATTATGCTTTTACAGGATTACGGTCCGACGCTAGCATAGCAGTGTCATCTGCAAAAATTGAAGTCGTAATCAGTTTTGTTACATTGACATGTCGGTAGTATAAAGTAAATAGAGGATTGACCCTAAAACTCACCCTCGTGAAACACCTGGTAAAATAAGATGAAGGTCGGTATATTTTAGTTCTTATTTAACATAGAAATACTTGTCGGACAGATATTATTTCAAGATGTACATAGTATGACGTAAATTATTCTTTAATTTTCAATATAAATCTAGATGCCAAATCTTCATAAAAATTTGAAATATATCCAGAAAAGCGGCAAAACAATACCTTTTCTCCAGAATTTCTAAAACCATGTTAATGATAAGGAATTAGACCTTTTGTATTTAAAATGGGTTACAGACGCATCAGAACTAACTTCTCAAATAATTTAGTTAGTATGGGCAACAAGCTCATAGGTCTATAAAATGTAATTTTTTGCGAGTGGGTTTGAGTGTTTAGGTATCACTATGATCTCTGCTATTTTTCAAGAACTATAAAAACAATTGTTGTATGAACGAGGGCGGATTGATATAAGGTCTCCAACTCTATAAAATAAGAATGAAATAAGTAAATTTATTGTACTACCAATGTACATAATCCGTTTTTTCATTCCGTTAATGAAAAAACTTTCTTGTTTACTATTGATCCAATTGTGAATAGCAGGCCGAACTTCAGTGTCTTATGAAAAATGTTGATCCTGCAATACGTCTTGCAACTTTGGGGACACCAGGAACCTAAACGTACCAAATCAGGACTGAACCGTGAATTTTAGGCTCGTCACTAGCTTCATCGTTTCGTTGCTGTAATGCGGTCTGGTGATGTCGTGGTGTTAGGACAAGTTCGTTCTCTGTTATTCTACTAATACGATTCTTTCGTGATCGTAAAGTTTTGTAGTATTTTATGGAATTAATGGTTGATCTTTTCAGCAGATATTCGGTATGGATATTATCATACCCTTTGCATAACAGAAAATGGTGACCAGGACTTTCTGCGTTGATGGAATTCGTTTGAATTTTCGTACACGTGGAGAATCAGGGCGACAATTTTCCATTAACTGCAGCTTGTTTTCGGGGTTATAATGACGAACGCAAGATTCGTCCCGGCGGTGATGTTCATGAGAAAATTTTGTCCTTCACGTCGATACTCATTGAGAAGTTCTTGATAAATGTTTTTCTTTGTTTTTTCCATGACATCTTTAATTGTCGTGAGACTCATCTCGTGCATTTTTTTTATACTTCGTCTGAGCAATGTATTGAACACTTTCTTGACTACTTGAGTTTTTTTTGCACGTCAAAGCCACTGGTGAACATTCTTCACATCCAAACAATCGTTGCCATAAACAGCTTCCAAACGCCTGTATATTACGATGGACGTGCAATCCCAGCGTTAAAAGTTTTATCCCGATCGTTGCTTGGTACGCATCTCAGAAACAAAACTCATTATAAATGACATTCTGTTACATAATGATGGTACACAGGAAAAATTAAACTTTGCATGCTAAGACAAGACAAGTTTCTATCACCACTACTCACGCAATGGGGTTGTTGGAGACCTTATATATCAGTCCGCCCTCGTATATAAAATTAAAAATAACACATGACTAAAGAGAGAGTACTTTAAAAGTAAATATTAACATATTTTGAGTGGTTTTTATACTATTCACAGCTGCTATTGGACACATAGAGATTAAATGATTGTGTAAATTTTTTATTGTGTAAATTTAACATTTTAGAAGGGCATTTGAAACTATTGGCAGACAATTACTGTTAAGAAAAGATAGGTATTAGGGGAAAAGCAGTAGACTGGCTCGGATCTTATTTGGATAATTGTCATCAGATGGTCAAGTATAAGGGTAAAAGATGTAATATCTAGAATAAAAAAAACTGTAATGTATGTATGTTTGCGGATGATACAATTCTGTACGTATGTGGAAATGAATTAGATTGTATGATAAAAATTATTAGTTCTGAACTCTGTTTAGTTTATGAGTGCATGTGCGATAATTATATAAGTGTTAATATTAAAAAATCAACGTTTATGGTTATAGGCAGTAAGTACAGGTTGAGTAGTGTTGATATGAGTCAAGTTAGATTATATGTGGACAAGAATCCGATTGAAAGAGTCGATAGAATGAAATATTTAGGAATACTTTTAGATTATAATTTACTGTTTAAAGATAATATTGTCGAAAAAGGTTAGTGTTCTGGGTAGAATGGGAATGGGAAGAACTTATACACGTGCGTCAAGCTTCTAATGTATAAGTCTATAGTCTTTCCGCATTTATATTATAATCTAAATGCGGAGAGACTATAGACTTATACATTAGAAGCTTGACGCACGTGCAATAATTATTGCTCTTTAATATTATTTAATCTAAACAAGAATGAAACGCAACAGCTACAAAAAATTCGAAACAGACCAATGAGAATTATTTTAAAATGTAAAAGGTTCCAATGTCAGTAATGTTGAGTATTTTGAATTTATTAAATATACGTCAGAGAATAATATTCAAAAGTTATATATATTATTATAAAATATTTACTTTCAATATTCTTTGAAATTTATTTTTAAGATTAGTCAAGTTTAAGATGTTTCTGCCTTTCAGTTGATGCTAATTGAAGAATTTATACCCACAAAATGCTTTTCAAATTTATTCTCTTATTTTGCTTCGGTACCTAAAGATTTATTTATCTTGCTCAAAAGTTTTACGTTTTCATATTATTTTCGTAACAATATTTCTGTATACCTATACGTTATTTTCAAACATCTAGGTTTTATTATATGAATACGAAAGCCAAATCTATCAATACACTCCATTTGCATATATAATTGGATTCATTACGAACATATGTAGTTGACAAGCATATGCGCTTATAAAATGACAAATTAAATATTTGCCGGAAGTGCTGCTAAAATAAAAGATAAGATTCTTACAATAACATTTTCAGAAATGAAATATTCACGTGAAAATTAAAATATTATAGCATAATACTGTAATGTGTTATGACAAATAACAAGAAGAAAACAATAAAACATTTTGATCAATTACATATATAAATATACTTACACGGTAATTCATATGTTTAATATGTTAATTTAGACGTAAGATATCACGAATGCACTAACATGTTTTGATAGTTAGGTGCGAGCGACCATTCCATGATAATTCATTACGTCTATCAAGTTAAGTGACATAGATGATGTCTTAAAACGTGAGTCTTAAACAAAAGCTTTCGCAGAAACGACATGGAGATATTTTTTGTTTGATTATTAAAAGAAGCTATATATAAACTTTTTGTTTAATAACAATATCATTCAATAAAATAAATTACAAGGGCATTTAAATATTTGTTTTGTAATCACTTATTAAAAATAAAGTTAATGATTCCAACAAGAAATAAGATTTTTCAATATATTTCCTCAATAATATACAGTTAGAACTAATTACCTTAATCGATGTCATAATATTTGTAATTTCTCTACAGCTGAACTAATAAACACTCTTCATTAGGCGTTACCTAACATTCTTATTTCGTTTTGATCAAGATAGAGGAAAACATTAAAATTCATTTTTATAAATGCTGACTAAACTTTTAATAATCCAATGTTAATGAGGCTATTTTTCATTATAGTAATCAACTAAAAATTGACAAATAGATGATAAATGACAAACTTCGAATGAAGGCACAGCTTGCACATAGATTATATAGTTAAATTGTTTCATGTCACAACAACGCCAATATTTTCCAATTACAAGTTTAATTGTATTATTATAGAGATGGGTTAGTGTGTGTATGACTTCTTCGTTATTGAATACGACGAACAAAAAGAAAGTACTCAGGGAATGTAGTAACAAGAAATTACGAGAGCTATAGATTTTATTTAATTGGAACAGCATGCTTTTAAGTTGTTACTGTTTCGCCATGAATACTTGTCTTTATGTTCTTTCCGCGCTGTATGTAATATTCAATAATGCAACTTACTATTTATTGGATGGGATTATGAATCATAAAATTTCGATTACATACACATCTTGATTTAGTATTAAAAATTTTCAAAACGTTTACGCTTATTTTATTACTTTCAATTATTAAAACAATAATAAAAGAATATATAAAATAAGGAATATAAGAATATATATATATATATATATATATATATATATATATATATATATATATATATATATAAATATATATATTTATAGTAGATTTACTTTAATATTTTTACCTTAATATGTATTTATTTAAAATAATTTCTTACATATATATATAAATATATATATTTATAGTAGATTTACTTTAATATTTTTACTTTAATATGTATTTATTTAAAATAATTTCTTACATGTTTCTGAAATTACTGCCTTTTTCAAAAATTTTAAATTATAAATCACAGTATATTATTATCATTGTGTGTTATTCTTTATCGATTATCTGTATGATTTCAAAATCGAAATGGTGATCGCGTTGCAGTTTGAGTGCAAAGAAAGCAGTTTTGTCTGTTTTGGAGTATTTGTGGGCTTGTATTCTTTTGTATAAATATTGTTTAGTTTGGCCTAAGTAGTAACTATAGCAATCGCGACATGGTGTTTTATAGATGACATGTCTTTCTCTATTTTCCAAATCTACTATAATATACAAAGGTTAAGAAATTATTATCTATATTTATACAAAATGTTTAAATTTAAATATATATATATATATATATATATATATATATATATATATATAAGGTAAACTTAATAAGTCGGCGATTAAAGGTCAGGTTCATTACTTCAAAGTATATATATTTAAAACAACACTACATGTTTCGGCAATGATGCCTTTGTCAAGGGAATAAAAAATATATATTTTTTATTCCCTCTACTATATATATATATATAAATATAATATTTTCGTGACCTTGGTATGATAAGGTAAACTTAATAAGTCGGCGATTAAAGGTCTGATTCATTACTTCAAAGTATATATATTTAAAACAACCCTACATGTTTCGGCAATGATGCCTTTGTCAAGGGAATAAAAAATATTTTTTATTCCCTTGACAAAGGCATCATTGCCGAAACATGTAGGGTTGTTTTAAATATATATACTTTGAAGTAATGAACCAGACCTTTAATCGCCGACTTATTAAGTTTACCTTATATATATATATATATATATATATATATATATATATATATATATATGTATATGTATGTATATAGACAACTTTTCCTTGACATTTGTGTAATATATTATATTTGGATATTCGGCCATTTAATTTATTTGAATTGAATGTATATATTAATATGTATTTCTCAGCATGACTATATCACTTATATAACTTTGACATTAATATACTCTCACTTATAAATAGAACTGGGGATGTTTGCGGTGTGCCAGGATAGTATTCAGTTAAACGCACGAATATATTATATACAAAATTTCAAAATTAAAAGTCATTTAAATGTGATAAAAACTTATAGGAATCGATAATACAAGGGTATTATTACATTCATATAATGCAAATATTTATTTCGAAGCGAGCATGCCGAACAAAAATATATTACATGTTTATAATTTATAAACATGTAATATATTTTTGTTCGGCATGCGCGCTTCGAAATAAATATTTGCATTATATGAATGTAATAATATCCTTCCTTGTATTATGGATTCCTATATGTTTTTTATCACATTGAAATGACTTTTATTTTTGAAATTTTGCATAGTTATTTGTAAATGTGTAATATTATCAATCTAATGCAGTATTTGTTTATTATGCACGTGTTTAAATAAAGAGTGCTTTGTAAACAGGATTTTGAAGACATTATAAACATGAAATATTTTAGTTCGGCATACTTGCTTCGAAATAAATATTTGCATTATATGAATGTAATAATACCCTTGTATTATCGATTCCTATAAGTTTTTATCACATTTAAATGACTTTTAATTTTGAAATTTTGCATATAATATATTCGTGCGTTTAACTGAATACTATCCTGGCCACCGCAAACATCCCCAGCTCTACTTATAAATCTTTGGTAAAGGCAATATGTACCGAAACATGTAAGAGATTATTTTGAATATATATATATATAATAAAGTAAAATAAACCTTAAATCGCCGAATATCTAAATCTACTATATATAAATATAAATTGAAACATTCAAAATTAGCATGTGTATGAATTTTATATGCATTTGTATAATACTGAAAGTAATTTAAAATAGTTATGATATAGATTAAATATTGTATAAATAAAGGCTTATTACCATGAAATTTGAACATTACGTTAGAACAAAATTATAGTGATTATAATTGAAATACATGTTTAAAAAGAAAGACAATAATATAACGCAGTAATAACTATTGTAAGTAGATAATATTAGATAATACATACATACATAATCAAAGACCTCTCATACCCGAAGGTGTCGAGGTGTAAAGTTCTCTTAATTTTGTTCTACAAATTCACGCCACTCTTTTTTGTTTCTGGCTAGGTCCTTCGCCTCGTTCCATGCTTTTCCTCTTTTTTTTTAGAAGTTCATCCATACTGCTGTTCCACGTTTTTCTGGGTCGTCCTCTCCGATTTTTCCCAATTTTCCTTGCCTGCCATACCCGCTTCACCTGTCTAGTTTCATTCATTCTGATCAAGTGTCCCCACCATTTCAGTTCCTTTTCTTCTACTTTAGTTCTTAATGGTTTGGTGTCAGCATCCGTCTAATGTCATCATTTCTTTTTTTGTCTGTTCTTCTAACGCCTAATGTTTTCCTCAGATACTTCATTTCACTGGCTTGCAATCGTTTTGTTTGTCTTTCATCAAGTATCCAATTTTCTGCTCCATAGGTTAAGACTGGTAAGTATACTGCTCGATACACAGTCATTTTTGTTCTTATTGTTATCTCTTTTTTATTCAAAAAGTTTTTGTAGAGGGCATAGTACAATCTGGTTGCTGAATTTATTCTGGCGCTTATCTCATCTTCCTGGGTTGCTTTACTATTTAAGTTTATCCCTAGATACTTAAAAACGTCTACCGATTCTATATCCTTCAATGTTAATGTTAATATTCGCTGTATTATTTGTTACTGCCATCACTTTAGTTTTCTCAGTGTTTATTCTTAGATTGTATGCTTTTAATTCTTCTGTCCAGATTGTTATGTTCTTCTCTAAGTCTTTCTCTGTTTCTGCTATAAGCACTATATCGTCCGCTAATACACATGCTTCTACTCTTTCTGCTTGCATATTTCTATACCCTGTAATATACTTTCTTGCTTTTGTCCAACTGGCTCTTATTACTTCATCCATCACACTTATAAACAGCAATGGGCTCAGTACTCCCCCCTGTCTCACTCCATCATTGTTTCCAAAAGTTTTTGAGGTTTTATTTCTTGTTCTTACTTGGTTAATTGTATGTTCATATAAACTTTGTACTACCTTCAAAAGTTCTTCTTCTACATTCTTGTTCTTTAAGCTCCGCCAAATTCCTTCTCTATCAACCATATCAAATGCTTTTTTCATGTCCAGAAAAGCTAAAAAAATTTGTTCATTTTTAACTAGTGCTTTTTCTGTTATTTGTTGTAAAGTAAAATTGTGGTCCTGTACGCTGTGTGCTGGCCTGAATCCACTTTGTGCGTCTGCTAGCTTTGGTTCTATCGCCTTTCGAAGTTTATTTTCTATGATTATCTCGTAAACTTTCAGTCCCGAGCATAGTAGAGAAATTCCTCTATAATTATCGCAGGCCCTTGTATCTCCTTTTTTATATATAGGTAAGATTGTAGCTATATTCCATTCTTGTGGTATTCTTTTAGTTTTCCATGCAATATTTAGTATTTCCAGCAGTTCTCTCTTCCCATCTTGTTATATAATAATAATAATATTAGATAATACAAAATGATATTTGTTAGGATAAAAATGCTTGAACCTTGAAGAAATTACTGAATAAAAAAAAAATTACTAAAGTAAATTATAAATCAGAATAATATTCTGATGTGAATATAAGTAAACAAGTACAATTAATAAATTGAACCAGTTAGAGTTAATATAATTTACGAAAGCATGAAACAGTAAAATAAGCAAAAATATTTTTAATAATAGAAAATATTAAATCGAAAATGTTAGAAATTTACCGAAAAGTGAACGACCAAAAGGCCCAACTTATAACCGGAAAATTGCTCAAGATATTGTTACAGCATTAGAAGAATTATCACAAATTTCTACTACATCCCTCGTACTAAACTATGATATATGCTACTGATCAGTAGTCAGAATATTGACGAACGAAAAATATCATCCGTATAAACCACATTTAGTGCCAGAATTATTGGACGGGGATTAGGAACATAGAACTAAATTTTGCGAATGAGTGATGGAGATTTGCAAAAATGACCAATATTTTACATAGGGTTTGCAGTTTTCCGACGAGGCTACCCTTTATTTGAATGGTACCGTTAATTGCCATAATTGTCGATATTGGTCAATAGATAACTTTCATTGGATGCTAGAAACGCATACACAACACCCGCAGAAATTAAACGTTTGGGCTGGTATTTTCAAGAACCGTATTATTGCTCCTTTCTTCATTTATGGCACACCAACTGGGCAGAGATATTTAGGTATTTTACGTAATCAAGTTTTTCCTAATATTGATGGGGGAAGATGGGGAATTACCTGTAAGTATTTGGTTCCAACAAGATGAAACATCCGCTCACTATGCCCTTAATGTTAGAAGTTTTTTAAACGAAACATTCCCAAATCGGTAGATTGCTCATAGAGTATTCATTGAATGGATCGGTCTCCAGATTTAAATCCTTTAGATATTTTCCTTTGGGTCATTTAACATCTGTGGTTTTTACTAGCCGACCGCATAATCTGGACGAGTTAAGGCAGAGAATAATTGAGGAAGCGCAATTAATTCGTGAGGAGGCTTTGGTAAATGTCATTCAAGAATTTGTTCACTGAGTTGCATATTGTCAAGAAGTGAACGGTCATTATTTCGAAAATTTTCTTAACTGATATTGATTTTGTTTATATTTGTGTGTTCATTTTCTTTGTTCTCAATATAATTTTTATTATAAGATTTAATCAAATATCTGTCGTTGCTGAACAAAAGTGTGCCAAACCTTATCATTGCTGAACTTCCATACCAAAGCTCTACTAAAATTCGTAAAAATACATTCATTTAAAATAAAAAAGTTAACATCACTTCTGGTTAAGCCGGAAGTCTGATTTGAAAATAAATATACTATTCGAATTCTCTATTTGCATTAACTTAAATGTGGAAAATTTTATTAAAATCTAATTAGCCATATCAAAGATATTCGAATGGATCCATACATTTGCCTAACCCTGTGTCATGGGATAGCCCAAAAAGTTGTCCGAGAAGGTTTTGTGGTTTTTCTTCTCATCTAAAGTGAATGCGGACCTAAAAACAGCTTAGATTGCTCCATGGGCGCAGGCGTAATAATAACTAGGGACCAGACACGAGAGGCCCATGACCCATCGCCCACAAGCGTAGGCACTATGGAAAATTTCTATTTTTAAAGAGTTTTTAATTTTATTTATATAATTGGAAAGCAAACGGGTGGTGATCTATAAAATACGAAATACATTTTCATTTGTTCATTTTGTAGTTCAAGTTGAGTAAAGGAGCATTACCATTAAATATCAATACATTCTCAAGATTCTCTTATGTAAAATTTGTTCTCTTTGAATGAAATACATCCTCGCAGTTAGAAAACGTCCTTTCTACATCGCATCTGGTTATAGGTGCATACTGTAAATATTTTTTTATTTCAGCTTATTTAGCAGTTAAATTTTGAGGCATTGTCCCCATACACAATTGCCGCAATTTTATTAAATCTGAATTTCTATTCAAAAACTACGTCTAACTTTTGCCGAAGGCTACACCCGAAGTCACTTGGAATATCTTTCAAATTATTAATAGCCACATCTAATGTGGTTAATCCATCATTTAATCTGAGACATTGATTTTCAAAATAAGTGTTTAGTTTTGGCAAATTTCTAAAGCGTTCCTGAAGAAAGTACAACTGATTTTTTTAATTTGGAATTTGTATTAGTTCCTTGCGCTCAGAAATACTTTGAGCATTGTCATTTAAACATGCATCGAAATTCTCTTCATAAAAACTAGTAGCGTCCAACCATGTTCCTCATGTAGTTATTACTGGAGAGGGACGCAGTGATAGAGATGGAAGTTTTTCCCTGTAAACAGCTACTCTCAATGGTGCTTTTCTGAATACTTTTTTAAAGAATGAAGCGTTTGGTGAATATTCTCGTAAATGGTTTTAGCTACTGTTTCCGCATCAAATGTACCTATAACTTTTGTTGCTATTACATATGCGTTACATGGCATAGTTGGATGTAGTACACCAGCTACAAAATTTACCACACAGCGTCCTAATATATCGACAGTTTCGTCGGCCGTTATCCATAGGTATTGATTTGAAAGATGGTTTCTAATGCATTCTATTGCTTTCGCGTAGCACTTAAGAACATAATATTTGGGTACGGTGAATTCATCAGGATCATATCGACTAGTATATTTTTGGAGAAATGTTTTGAAGGTGGGATTGTTAAATGTATTTAATGGAATATTTGCCGCTATTAAAGTTTCACAGAGTTCTTCGTTAAAATTGTTAGATTCCTACGGGTCTAATTTCTATGTATGTGTTTGCGATGCTAAGTGACATTTTACGTGCGATTTCTTGGAATATTTTAACGATATTCTACAGAGTTTGCAGTAAATTTCGGAATCACCGGCAATGGACATACAATCAGTTTGACACTTAATCTAACTCGCCATTGTTTCACGATAGCATTCTCGACGTTGTTCCATATCATATCTGAAAAAGTAACTTAAACAATGTTCTAGATCTAAATAAATGAAAATTAAAACTGTATGCGTAAGTTATTGAAAGGTAACGAAATTCACTGGACACTTACGTGTATATGTAATTAATGAAATTAATGAAAAAAAAAATTAACAATGAAAAAAAGAAACTAACTCACCGTACTTTATTTATCTTACGAAATATAAACTTATAAATAAAACAAATTATAAAAACTCCCCCCGCTTCTATCTACGCTCATGCAGAAAGGAAGTTAAGTATAATATTAAAGTAATTGCGTTACAATTCAACGACAAAAGCCAGATGTGCGGTTAACCGAATGAATAGTGCTATTCAATAACTACGTCTTGTACTTAGCGATGTTATAGACTATTTATATGGTCCATCGTAATTTCGACCCCCCGTGTCCGGTCTCTAATAATAACTCATGGCCTGCCAATGTAATCTGTAATTGGCTTTAAGCTGTTAGCATTACCCAGCTAAAGAACAAATTATTATTTTAATATACCACTACAATGTTCTTGTTCCATTAGCAAGGCACTGAAACGAAGCTCTCAAATGAATGCCGTATAATAAATTTTTCTAAAGCATTCGACAATGTCCATGACAAATTGTTTCTCCACAAACTCATGCTTTATGTTTGATGATATCTTAATTTCATGTATTACTTCATATCTGTCTCATGGAATTCAGATTGTTAAAATATTATCTATGATCTCGAGACCAACAGCAATTACTTCTGATGTGTCTCAGGGCACCAATTTTTTGTCTACTTTTTATTTGTGGCATATTAAAACTCCACCTCCACAATATCCAGCGTACGCAGATGATTTAAAAATATCTAAATGCGCGAATGTTTACCATGATGGTGGATCCCGTTAAGAGGATATCAGTATGCTAGCGAAATAGTGTACAGTCAACAATATATTACTTAGCTTTTATAAATTTTATCAAAAAGAAATAGTAGCTACTCCTATAATTATGAATTTCAGAATACTTGATTTAAAAGAGCTAACCGATTTGGGTATAATTTTTTATTATAGTCCATTATTTAATTTAGATATTGAACATGCTCTACAATTATGCGGTTTCATCCAATGTAAATGCAGAGACTTTGCGAATACTACTTCTGTTATAGTTATTTCTTGCGCCATGGTCAGATCTATACTTGAATATTGTTGTGTAGTTTCCATATCATAAAACCTATTGTCAAACTTCGAAATATCAAGAATGATTTTTAATTCTATTTTCGCAGATACATTGAATTTAAAATATTAAAATTTCAATCATTTTGTCGTATATTTGATATTGGTATTGTTTCAAATAATCATTTCTTTTGTATCGCTCTGATCATATAAACCACCCTTCGAAATCTTTCTAGCTGCTACCGAACGGTAAACCCAGGCATTTCATATTCTCATTAGGTAAACATAGTATCTTCATATCAACTCACACTACACGTGCTGAACAAGTATAAACCGTGAAACGGTATTCGGCGTTTTCCTTTATTCTCTACCACATGTTCGGCCGCGAAATGCTTTAAAGGTAGCTCTGTCTTGTTCGATATAGAGGTTTATTTTAATTGCATTTACATTTACATTAGGTAATTTACGAAATAACTATCTCTCTTTCCAGTGTGTATTTATTATGTTTGTAATTTTTTAAATACTTATTCATCTTAGTTGTATATATAGCTTTTATTTAACCCCTTTAATATATTTCAAATCGTAATTTCTTTCTTGTAAATATTAATTAAGGTTTAAGGACAACGTCGTTGTGTTTTCTTTTATTTAATACGTTGTAATTAAATAATTTTCATTTCAGCATACTACATACACCTTTGATGCTCATTATCATACTATTCATGATTTTAAATCATTTACATTATTGTTAGGACGCGACAGCTAATCCGGAACGAATCAACATAAGCCACAAGCTTCCATCTTTTTAATAATTTGGCGCTCTCACGTGGTAAGTAACAAACTAACGTTCTTTTAACAATATAAATCGGATCAACCAAATTTACCATAAAATGCTTACTTTTATTTTATTCAAATTAATTAGAGTAGAATGACAAAGTATAGCACGTTTTCATGGTGCCCAACTCAATGCATTAACTTTACACTCCAAATTCTTTTATAAGAACTAACTGTATATCAATCTGTAAAAAAACAAATATATATTGCTTATATAATATTCAGAAACACAGCCATCATAATTTTTCAGGCTAAAGAGATAACATCCACCTCTTATAATGTTGGTTAAATTTTGTATCATCATCCTATACTTAATCTCTTAAATTTAAAAATAAAATGATATACTTTTATTTACGTTTCATCACAAATAAGTAAACGATTCGAAAACTCTTCTTATTTCTACTGAAATGGATTAAGAATTTGGAAACTTGGATATGTGTTTATTTCTGTACTAAATAAAGTAGATTTGGGACCAATCTGGCGCATTTCTTTCTTTATTTATGTCATTTATTTACATTGCGTTTATTAGTCCAAGGTAATTTGTCAACCGTTGCGAATTAGTTAATCATTAGTTAATTAGTTAATAAAAAAATATAAAAGAAATGAAGCTATAAAATACAATTTATTATCTTAAAAAAGGTATATAACCCCTTATCACAATTATTAATCGTATCCTAAATACGTATTTCGTAGTATGGTTTCGTTATGTGGTAAGGGGTTATATACCTTTATTAAGTTTTTACTTAACCACAGTCTCCAAAGAAAGACTTTTCACAATTTATTATTCCAAAAGTATATAATAACTGAAGCCCGGATTTATAGAAAATATGCTTATGCTTAAAATTTAAGGCATAGAAAATATATATATATATGAAATATATATATATATATATATATATATATATATATATATATATATATATTGAAGCGATACGAAGGAGTGTACTGAGTACTTAGTAAATATAAATATAAGAAATAAATGAAGAATATAAGTTAAACTTAGAAGAATTGAATTTAAAAATTGGGCGCCAAGTTTTAACGTACTTAGTAGATCCAACACTATCTGTTAAATAACCCACTAGTTGCGGTAGAGCTTGAGTACTTATGTTTTTATTTATATCTCAGGGCTCAAAGTCGGTTGTTTGTATATCCCGTAGGTACAATATGAATGGTATATTAATTAAACACAAACTCAACATTCAAACAATTCAAATAAAAGATCGAATTTAAATCAAAGTAATAAAAATTTATTAGAATAAAAATAGATAACTGTAACAATTATTACGTGCGAATAAGGAAACTGTACATATACTAGTATTATCTGAACTATACGGTAAAAAACGGAATTATGCAATTGTGCACATGTGTTACTAACTATCGTTAAGGTTATGAATAATACAACAGTGCAAATAAATATTAAAAGTTACTTAAAATTAGACACACAAAAGGTAAGTTATATATAAGTTTTTTTTTAAAGATTATGAATGAATGAATGATTATATATATTTAAATAGATGTTTAGAAATGTTGAAATTCATGTATTATATTTTGATGCAAACAATGTTTGATATTGTGTTGTGATATAAATTTAATATTAACTTTTAAATGATGTTCTAGGTTTTATGGAAATAACTGGGAAGGAACCTGGTTTTTTCCTGTGTTTAGGCTCTGGTATATGTTCTGGGCTCGCAATTGTAGGAATAGATCAGAGTTCGTCTGCTCCTATTGAAGTCCCTGCGTCGGTAGCGGTCCAATGCTGGAGTTATCGGTACGATGTAGTTCCAGTTCCGAAAATATGCTTCGTTCGATATTTATTATATTCGACGTGATGCTGGTCCAATTATTCTCTCAAAAGTTCGGCCTGATTTCAAGGTATTAAATGTATACTGATTTCGTAGGATATACTAGATTTTTAAATAGTAATTTTAATTAAACTTTTTGTGATAGAGAAATTGCGGCCATTCGTTGTAAAATTTTATTATTCGACGCTTTCTTCGGCTTTTGTTTTCCATAGCCTGTATTAAATATCGGCAAAAGCCTCTAAGTTTATGCTTTATTTGCATCTAATATAATATGAATTTTGATAATGTTTTAATTTTAACATAATAGAAAAATTAATTAAATAATTTACAAAAGTTTATAATGTGGTTTTCAATATTAGATTAGTTTGAAAATGCACCGTAAAAATCGCATTCGCGGGGTTCGAGACAATTTTAAATTAGTGGGCGTGGTTAACTCGCTTCGATATAAATCTTGATGTGGATAAATTAAATACCTGTAATTTTACGCGTATGATTTGAATTTGAAATGGAAAAATATAAATATAAAATAAAAAGTAAGTTTAAAAATCAAAATAAGTTAATTATCAATTTTAAAGTTATCGTCGTATTAATTTATATACATCTCGAAACTAATTTCACAAATTACGTCCACCAATTCAATATTTATACAGGGGTTTATTACATGTTGTAATCTGCATTTCTTATTGTAGTGCTGGAATAAGTGTGCTGGTTGAACCACAACAATATATATATATATATATATATATATATATATATATATATATATGGTAAACCTAATCAGTAGGCGATTAAAGGTCTGTATATTACTTCAAAATATATGTATTTAAAAAACTCTACATGTTTCGGCTGTATACGCCTTTTTCAAGAGAATACAAAATATGAATGAATTCATATTTTGTATTCTCTTGAAAAAGGCGTATACAGCCGAAACATGTAGAGTTTTTTAAATACATATATTTTGAAGTAATATACAGAACTTTAATCGCCTACTGATTAGGTTTACCATATCATACCAAGGTCACGAAGTTATTATATTTATATATATATATATATATATATAGTAAACCTAATCAGTAGGCGATTAAAGGTCTGTATATTACTTCAAAATATATGTATTTAAAAAACTCTACATGTTTCGGCAGTTCGCCTTTATCAAGAGAATACAAAATATAAATCTATTATTAATCTATTTATATTTTGTATTCTCTTGATAAAGGCGAACTGCCGAAACATGTAGAGTTTTTTAAATACATATATTTTGAAGTAATATACAGACCTTTAATCGCCTACTGATTAGGTTTACCATATCATACCAAGGTCACGAAGTTATTATATATATATAGTAAAACCTCGATAATCCGGACACATAAAGTTTACGGCCTGTCCAAATCATCGAGGTTGTCCGGATTAGCGGCGTTTTCAAAAAAACTAGTAATCACATTCAAATAATACAGTTTATGTAATTTTATTAATAAATATTAAAAAAAAACACAGTGTATTTACCAGACATATTAATTTCATTTAATTACATTTATTTAATAAATGATTGAATCGTTGTCTGTTTCAACCTCGCGTTCTGATTATATTGCGCTTTTTCTTTCATTCTTTTTAATAGGAGTACATCTTGCACAGGAAAGTCATTTTCTTGAGCCCGTGCAATGCAGTGTTCAAACGACTTAATGACTTCAGTGTGACGTATACTACGTACTGTGATTAAATCGCTTGTATCATCTTCATCGCAGCTTTCGTCAACATGTGTAACCCCTTCAATAATATCCTGTTCTGTTATAGTTGATATATCTTCATGTTCTCCTAAAACCCAATTCAATATCTCGTTATTACCCACGTTTGGATCAATACTCTTTACTATATTTTGTATATCAGTCATATCCTTATCTGCCACACTGGAATTTATACACAACTGTCTAATTTCGGAAAGCGCGAGATCGTCTTCTTCTTCCCATTTCGGTAATAGCTTGCCCCAACTATTCACATTCAGCTTTTGTGTGACACGTTCACAAGCGTCGTGTAAAGCGTCAACTGCATTTTTCAGGTTAAAGTTTTTCAAATGTTGTGCTATGTTGCCATCCTCGAACGCCATTATATGCTTTAACAAACTTTTCTTGTACAACATTTTGATATTTTGAATAACATGTTGATCCGTCGGTTGTAAAATTGCTGTACAATTAGGTGGCATTAGCAAAATGCGAAAATTGGGATCAACATTTAATTCCTCAGTTACTAAATGCGAAGGAGCATTATTAATTAATAATAATGCTTTTTGAGGTCTATTTATACTCTCTAAAAATTGTTTAACATTAGGAATAAAGTGATCATTAAACCAACTGGAAAATATTTTTTTAGTCATCCATCCCTTTTTGGATCCTTTATATATTACTGGTAACGATGCATTCTTAAATACACGGGGGGTTTCCGCTTTTCCAAGAACAAAAACTGTAAGTTTATGCGTTCCTGATGCATTACAGCAAGGCATAAAAGTTAATCTATCTTTGGATATTTTTCTACCCGCAGCAGATTTCTCATCCTGATGCACCCAAGTCCCTAAAGGTAGTGCTCTCTAAAAGAGGGCCGACTCATCAGCATTAAAAATTTGGTCTTCATGTAGATCCATTTCGTTAACTATTTTCGCAAACTTTTGTTTAAATGGCTGTACGGCGCTCTCATCATTGGACAGTCGTTCTCCACACACTTTTAAAAACCTAATTCCATGTCGTCTTTTAAATTTCTCGAGCCACCCAGAGCTAGCTACGAAGTTACTGTTTCCTGTAATTTGTTCGTAAAATAATTTTGCCTTTTCTCGTAAAATATCCGAATAAATTTGAACATGGGAGGCTCTTTGTTGTAGGCACCACGTATACAGAGCTTTCTCTACTTTAGGGTTTTGAGCCTTTTTCATAACTCTCCTATGTTCTGAAAAAAATGTCACCTATAGTTTTTGGGTTTTAATTACGTATATAAAATTTTTCTTACGTATCGTATGATATGATGAGCTAACAAACGTTTTTATTTGTGTCCCTTTTGTTTTTATGTCCGCTACTGTGGATTTTGCCATATTAAATTTTATAGCCATAAATCGCACACTTTTTCCACTTTCTAATTCTTTTAAAACCTCACATTTTTTTGCCAAAGTCGCAGTAACGTGCTTCCGCTTCGTTTGCGGTGGCATGGTTAAGCTATACATTTAGGTAGTTATTTATTAATATACATATACATACGTATGTTGCCACTTACGGAAGTAACGCGACTAAACCTGCAAACAAGGTCGCACTCCCGAACTAAAACTGCATATATTCGGCTTACGCAGTTATACGAGCTCACTGCCTGAATTCCGGAATATATGCGTGTTGTAATTTCGGACTTCCCCGAACCGAGGATCGTTACCGCGTGTCCACGTCCGGACTGAAGAGGGATTTAAACACAAAATGTCCGAATTGTGACGATGTCCGTATTACTGGAGTGTTCGATTGATTGCATGTCCGGACTGTAGAGGTTGCACTGTATATGAAAAATATACTATATATATATATATATATATATATATATATATATATATATATATATATATATATATATAAATATGTACGAATCAGATAAAAAGAAATAAAATAAGAGAGTTTTTTACGTCATTTTTGAATTTTAATGCCTATTAGTTTTTTATACTTGTTTAGAGCTTTTTTCTGACTTCTTGACGCGTTTTTTCTAAAGTTTATTTAACTGTGAAAAGAAATTTTCTCTCTGCCACTGCACATTTACTTGGTGAATGAAATTGTACTTTGTAATTCCCCGTTGTGCCGTCTGACATAGGATTCCCCTTGTCTATTGCGATTTATTTGCGTCGAGTCATCAATTCATTTAGTTGTGTTTAAAGTTGTTCGTGTGGCAGTGTGAAGTGCGTTTGTAGTATAATGCCAAAACAAAAGCCGACTATTGAAGAATGGATTAAAGTTACAAGGAATATGAAATATTAAAGGCAGTTAGTTAGCAAAGAGTGAATCAAACAAAAAGATCCAAATGTCACCATCACCTATGAATCTCTCTACCACAAAATTAGAAGAAAATATTGCTGCATACGTAGCTGGTTTTATCACAAAAAGAATAAATTAAATGATCAAGCAGTGTAATGTCTGCATAGAAAACATATACACGAGAAATACAGATGAAAGTCATTTAAAATTTACGACAATGAAAGAGTAAAGTGCAACAAAACGATTGAACTATATTAGTGCTAATTTATTCACCTCGTTAATACAAATATATAGTCAGACAAAATATTTATTGCCAGAAATAATATATAAACAAGGTTTTTATAATTGTTTGATTGAATATTTCAAAAAAAATATTAAATTTAAATATTGTATGCACTTGGCGGACACTATATCATTAGAAAATTTGTGGAAGTATTAATTTTTAATTATATCAGACATATAAACAGAATTTTATTAGGCAAGGATAGGCGAAATATAAATGAGACAAACAATCGAATATTTCATAGTTACAAATAAATTTAATGTTAGAATTTAAAAAAGAATATATTTTCTAAAAACATGCATACGTAATAAATTTTTAAGAAATATATTTCAAGTTGAAATCGAAAAAACATTGCAAATATTTGTAATTAGGTTGACTTGTAATTCTTTCACTATAGCATTAAGTAAAAATTAAATTATAGTGATTGTGCCGTTTAAGTTGTATTTCAAGTTAAAGTGGTAAAAGTATAATACATCATTTAAAAATTTAAATAAATCCCCTATATATGCCTCTTAAATATAGTTATCCCCAAACTGCTAATATGGCTCTAATCTATTCTCTAAATTTAACATTATATGTCCTTTCTATTAAGGTTATCTATGGCACTAGCAATAGAACAAAACCTTTGACCGCATTAGCTGAAGAATTACTAAAACTGAGCAAGAAAGCTGAGGTAAATTATGAGAATATACAAACGATACTCGAAGAAGAAGGAGATGCATACTTGAAAGCAATCACCAAAACAAATCGAATCAAATTATTAAAATTTGAAATAGCTAAGTATTCGTTCCAAAATCCTACTTTTGATTTTCAAGAAAAATCTTTTGTAATTGTTAATATTTACATTGTACTATAATACAGAGATAAAATAACACATTATTAATAGCAGCAGCATCTGCAAAGAAGTAAAGCATTATTTACATTCATTGTTACTGCATACAGTGATTTTTTTTCTTTACCTACAATGGACTTACCATTATTAACATCATTTTCTCTGTATTCAATTTCGTGACCTTGTATTGATATTCCAGCATTTATTGCAATATTATGAAGTACACAACATATATGAATAATTTTTGCTGCTTGCTGCTCTAGTTGGATGGTATAACAAAACAGTATGTCTAGAATGGCACCTAAATCTGCCCTATAGCACACCATTTGTTCTCTCTATAACTTTTCCGGTTTTGTTTAAGTATTTATTGAAATATGCTTCGATTGTGCCTTCTTGTACATTAGCAAACGGTGTGAAAAGCCACGGCTCAAGAGGATAACCACTATCCCCTGTTTGGAATTGAAAATAAATACACAGTTCAGTATATGTGAATATATGTAACTGTTTACCTATTAAATGTGTTAATGTATCCCCATGTTTATATTGCTCTCTTAAGTAATTTCTAATATTACTTGTTTGCCATATAGCAGCATCATGCACTGATCCTGGATTTCATGCACTACATCCAATTATCTTGCAATTGGAATCTGCGATCTAAAAATGAAATATATTTAGAATTACCCCTTAATGTGATATTTTACCCTTCACTATATCAGTATATGTTTATACACATAATGCTTACTTACAAGCTTTACATTTATAGAATATCTTCTTTTTCTGTTAATATATACATCATTTACTGGGGGAGCAGGTATCTCAACATGAGTTCCGTCAATTACACCCACAACTCCTCGAGCACCCCATTTTTCATAGAAACTACGATAGAGATATATTTCATAAAACATTATACGGTCAATTAATTTTTTAACCTCTTTTTATTTTATTTTTCATATCTGCTGTTGTTGGAAATTACACATAATTGGGAAACAAATGTTCAGCTATCACTGAACAAATTTCATTTAATATTCGACATACTGATGTTTGGCTTAGTGCTATCCAAGAATTACAACCTACTGGATTTTGAAAGGATCCTGTGTCTGTAAAATGTAATGTTGTTAAAAGCTACAATTAAAGACAGATATATACAACAAATTTCTAAAGTTAAAAAAAACATAATTACCTTCAGATGCAGTGGAATATGGCCAAGCAAGTCCATAACTGCTCCCAAAGTATTAATTAAATTGGTAGCAGACCTTTTGTCTAAACGAAATAACTGCTGGAAGTGTATTTCAGATAATTCAAAAGGATTCATTTTACGATTCATTATGATACATCCTTAGAGTTTACAGGAAATCATAAGCTACGCGCGACTTCAGAATTGCGTTTTGTACTTTTCCGACTTACGAGGCTTACAGATTTTTTTACGATGCTTATAAAAATATTCTTAAAAACCTGTTTATACATTACAATTTAATTACTTATATCAAATTTTGTGTTTTATGTTTTTTTAATCTGTTTAATTATGGTTTCTTTCGAAGAGGTTAGAATTATCTGACATTGCTGCCTATGGCATCTTGCAATTTGATGTAAAACTAGATACAAATCTCACCACTACTTCTAATCCTGCGCGAACTTACCCCTCCTCGCGCCAATTTAATTGACGTTTGCTATATATTTTGTAAAAATAAAATTTTATTAGTTGCCGTAAAATGGGGGGAATAGAGACAACGTGGTGAAAAGAAACAAAACTTCGTACATAAATAAAGTCCAAATTAAAAATATTAACAATAAAAAGGAACGCAAACTTTCATTTTTCTACGGTTGGTAATGGTCACTAAAAGAGAAATAACACATTTTTAGGTTGGCAACACTGTTGTAGTCTATCAGCTGATTAATAAAGTTAAATACAGTCATCAGCTCATCAGCAGTATGTGCTCCGAGACACTTTATAGCTGGAAACGTTATTTTAAAAGCGATTTTGTCGTAAATACATGTAAGTTGTTACATTATGTATTGTTTCACCACACTCAATTGCTTTTTGTATTTAACATTACAGTTTTCCCAAAATTTTAGTTTTTGTAAAATAATATAACATTATTTAAGTCGTGGGGTGAGTAGAAACACTGTTTCTATTCACTCCCAAACTCTTGTTTTCCATTCGCCTATTATTTACCTAGGTACCTACCTGATTATATTGCAGGCTACCAAAGATGCCTAGAGAGTATAAATCTAAATCTCAGAAAGCTTACAAAAAACATGATCCGGCAATATTAAAACGGGCTATTGCTGATGTTAAATATAATGGGCTAACATTCAGAAAAGCTGCAGTAAAGTACAAAATACACTATTCTGTTATATATCGCCATGCTAAACATGGAGATCACATGAAACCGCAAGGACAGACTTCTTTGACAAAAAAATGAAGAGGAAATTCTCGTAGACAGTCTTAAAATTTGCGCTGAATGGGGCTATCCTGTTGATACATTAACACTAAGAATGATCGTTAAGGATTTCTTAGATAGAAAAGGAAAAATAGTGCCGACGTTTAAAGAAAATTTGCCGGGAAAAGAATTTGTTTATTCTTTCCCGAAGCGCCACAAACAAGATTTATCTTATAGAATGTGCCAAAACATAAAGAGAAATCGAGCTGCTGTCTCGCATGAAAACCTCAACGAATATTTTGATAAATTGCAAGAAGAGCTTCAGAATGTGCCACCTCAAAACATCGTAAATTTCGATGAAACTAATTTATGCGACGATCCTGACAAAAAAAAGGTTATTACAAAACGAGGATGCAAGTACCCTGAAGGGGTTATGAATAGCACAAAGGCGTCTACACCTGTCATGTTTAGTGCTACTGGAGACGGTACGATATTACATCCGTATGTAGTATACAAGGCCTTACATATGTATAATTCGTGGACTGAAGATGGCCCTAAAAATGTCAGATACAACCGTACGAAATCTGGATGGTTCGACAGTTTTTGCTTCGAGGATTGGGTTGTGACAGTGGCAATCCCTTATTTAAAGAAGCAACCAGGTAAAAGAGTTTTAATCGGGGATAACCTTGCATCACACTTGACTTTGGAAGTAATTAGAATGTGCTCTGAAAATAATATCCATCTAATTTTTCTTCCGGCAAACTCAACTCATCTCACCCAACCTCTTGACGTCGCATTCTTCCGTCCATTAAAGATAGCGTGCCGGAAAATCCTTGAGAAATGGAAAAGTGGTCCAGGCAAGAATGAAGCATCTATTCCAAAAGATAGATTTCCTCGCCTTCTAAAACAACTGATGGACAGCATCGCTGAACAGGGACCAAGCAATGTTCGAGCAGGCTTTAAAAAATGTGGAATTGTGCCTTTGGATAGAGAGCCGGTGTTAAAGATGATTC
The DNA here is from genome assembly GCA_935421215.2 of Melolontha melolontha. Taxonomy (NCBI): domain Eukaryota; kingdom Metazoa; phylum Arthropoda; class Insecta; order Coleoptera; family Scarabaeidae; genus Melolontha; species Melolontha melolontha. Next base: position 156,330,856 of record OW285235.1, read on the forward strand.
CTGCGCCTCCTGAAAACCACGGAGGGGAAAATAATGACCGGCAAACATTGGATTCGACTTTAATTGATCTTATAAAAAATATGAGATATGAAAATACACATACTACATGAACTAAAAGAACCAAAGTTAAAGTCATTCCAGGGAAAAGTGTGGCTGCACCCGAATCTGAATCGTCCGAGTCAACGAATGAAATGAGCTCATACAACTCAGATTCAGATGAACCTTCGGATATCAATATTTCTGATGACACCAGTGAAGAAGACGCTGACCAAGTTGCAGTTTCAGGAACAATATCAAGCTCGACTTCAGCAGGTACTACAACGTCCTACCCATTACAGGTAAACAAGCAGGACATACAGGAAGGTGACTAGTTAGCAGTAAATTGATTCATACACACAAAGAAGGCTGCAAGTTCCGCTTCAAACAAGAAACTTTATATCGGAAAAGTAAGAGCCCTTACTGAAAATGGCAACTTTGAGGGAGAATTTTATCGCCAAAAGAATTCTAGGGATTTTCCAGGACTTATTTACGGATTGCCAAATGTTCCAGACATTTCTGAATTTGAATTCAATCAAGTTATTGGCAAACTTAATCCTCCTGAAGAGTTTAAAAGAGGCCTAAAAAGTTTGATATTGATATAGGATAGGATAACTGTACCTACTATCTTCCAAATATTTTTATTTGTATTAGTGTTTTTATACTCATTCGATTTTTTAAATAAATATTTGTTCGTGACGAAAAAAATGACTTTTTTTGCAAAGTTTCTCCACTTGAAATTATTATAATACATGAATATGCAATCTTTCACTGCTTCCAATCACCTTCCTAGAAGGAGAATAGAGAAAACCCTTAAATTCAATAAGTGTTTCTATTCTCCTGAATAGCAGGTGAATAGAAATACAGAAGTTATTTTTATATATATACGTATTCAAATTTTTGAAAGACGAAATTGATACGTATATGCAAAGAACAAACCAAGACCCAACTTTTAGGATATTTAAGACAGGAATAATACTTGTCTACCGACCGATATGTGATCAATTGTATGAGAAAGTGTTTCTATTCACCCCATTTTACGGTACGTATAGTAATTTTTGTGTTGTTTATCTATCTTTTATGCCCTTTTTTTGGGAATTTTATGCCTTTTTAAGTGCCTTTTTCTGTTATTTTCGTGCCTTTTAGTCCGGTCTTTAATAATAACATAATAGAGAAAGAAAAATAATTCTATACTAATAATTAAATAATTAATGATCTTAAACTTGTTTTTCGTCCTTCTACTTTACAATTGAGAACTACCTAAACACATTACAATCTTTTAATTCAGTTTCGGATTATTTCGTCTGGCATGTTGTTCCATTTATCTTTCCATATATCTTAAAGTGTATTCAAAAACTGTTGCTTCAAAGCCGACCAGCTTTTCTCACCATCCTATCGAGTTCGTCTCACAACAACTAGATTTTGGCAGTTTATGGTTTGGATAATTATCGTGAATAAATATGAAGTTTTGCTCAATTAAGCACAAGTTAGATGGAATTGTAGAATTTTATGAAATTTTGTATTAATTTTCCTTACGCATAAATTGTTTTGCAAATTCCCTGGCTCTTAAAATTGTAGAACATTTTCCGGTTCGGAGCCTTTGCACGAAAAAACACGAAAAATGTTGGCCGAATATTTAGGGTTTTGATTCATCAGTTCAGAGAACGTTCATCCACTGCTTTACAATCGCGATTCTATAGTGTCCATTCCAAGTTTCCTATCGATTTCACTGATGTAAAAATGATTTATGTACAGCAACTCTTTCATGTAAATTATACCCTTTAAATGACGCTTTTTCGTATTGAGATTCCATGTCGTACTCCACGATTAAATTCTGACGCTAATTCTAGTCCTACTTTCCTCAATTTGCTAATTAATTTTATTTAGATACCACCCGCTTCCGTGGTATTCAACAGCCTCCGGTTTCTTGATGTCGACGAATAGTATAATTTATTGAAATATTTAGTCGTTCACTAATTTACAATACAACCATAGCGCGTCGTTTTTCTACGCCAATTAGTTTTCCGCGGGGAATTATTTTTACTAATTTAAAAGAAAAGTTATGATTACTATACACACACACACACATATATATATATATATATATATATATATATATATATATATATAGTAGATTAAATTAGTCGGCTATTTAAGGTCTGCTTTACTTTGATATGTATACATTTAAATCAATCCTACATGTTTCGACACATAGTGCCTTTTTCAAAGAAATTTAAAATTGTCAAACTTATATATCTGTAGTTTTCATGGATAAAATTAAAATATTCGAAGATACATTCAACTTTAATAATAATTAATGCTTCAGAACTTTCGACAGTCGAAATGACATACAAGTCATATGCTTATCAAAGTAAAACAGACCTTAAATCCCCGACAAATTTAATCTACCATAACATACAAAGGTCAAGAAATAATTATCTGTCTATATATATATATATATATTCATATATATATATATATATATATATATATATATATATATATATATATATAAATATAATATTTTCGTGACCTTGGTATGATAAGGTAAACTTAATAAGTCGGCGATTAAAGGTCTGGTTCATTACTTCAAAGTATATATATTTAAAACAACCCTACATGTTTCGGCAATGATGCCTTTGTCAAGGGAATAAAAAATATAAAATGAGAGAATATAAATGTCAAATAATTGAGTTGCTATGGTTTAAATTATTCAAAGATACATTCCAATAATAATAATAAGTCATGCCTTAGTATTCCAAAAAATAGATAGCAAGGTGTGAACATATGTGTTGTTCGCTGCCAGCAGCTTGTGTCTCTTTCTGGATATGAACCTGTGTGTTGGTTGCTGCTGGCAGCTTGCGTCTCTCTCTGGGTGTGTGATTTTGTATTTGTGTGACCGCGTAAGTGTAGGGTTTTGTATGTTAGTGCGCTCGTGCGTGTGTTTAGTGACCGGTCGCGTAAATTTAGAGAGATCGGATAACCAGCCGTTGCGTAGGGCCGACAACTTTGCATCTTAAGTCGCTCCACGGGCGCATACGTAATAATAACTCATGTCTTACTTTTCCCTGCTTTTCCCTGTTTTCTGTTTTGTGCTGATGTGGTCCTCTACTAGGTTGTAGCCTAGCATATGCGCTACCAAACTCTAGGGGGGGTCTGCCAGATGGGCGGTCAGGTGCCATTCCGCCTTTTCAGCAGGAGTGAGGAACCAAGCTACGCGGCGCAAATCACGGCACCGCGCAATGCACACACCACTAGGACCGGTCCTGGGCGGCAACCTGGCTAGGCTGCCATTAACAGCACACACACGTTCGACGTGTGTGCATTGCCCCCGCTTTTGCGGAAAACGTTAAGATGGCACAAAGTGTGACCGACGTCGACTGAGGTAGCCACTAAGAGTGTTCCCTCGGTTGGCGATGAGCAACCCCATGCAGGGTGCGCTTCGCTGGTCTGCGCCTTGCCTCGTTGGGGCGGGGGTCGGGCCGTCGAAGTACTGCACGGAAAAGTAAAGAAGTTGCCGGGAAAGGGTGGGCGGCCCTACGCAACGGCTGGTTATCCGATCTCTCTAAATTTACGCGACCGGTCACTAAACACACGCACGAGCGCACCAACATACAAAACCCTACACTTACGCGCTCACACAAATACAAAACCACACACCCAGAGAGAGACGCAAGCTGCCAGCAGCAACCAACACACAAGTTCATACCCAGAAAGAGACACAAGCTGCTAGCAGCGAACAACACATATGTTCACACCTTGCTATCTATTTTTTGGAATACTAAGGCATGATTTATTATTATCAATTGGAATGTATCTTTGAATAATTTAAACCATAGCAACTCAATTATTTGACATTTATATTCTGTCATTTTATATTTTTTATTCCCTTGACAAAGGCATCATTGCCGAAACATGTAGGGTTGTTTTAAATATATATACTTTGAAGTAATGAACCAGACCTTTAATCGCCGACTTATTAAGTTTACCTTATATATATATATATATATATATATATATATATATATATATATATATCAATTAATAAATTATTGGAGTTTTTCGGCTTTTATATGAAATATTTACAAATATTTTCAAATTAGTAAGTAGTTGCGAAGAAAGTGTGAATGTCTACTACTACTACATTGCTGTCTACAAATTACAAAGCAAATCATACGAAATTTTTAATTGAAAAATTTTGCCTACGTCGGAACTTGAACCCAAGTCTACGGTTTGCCGGACCATTGCTTTAGCACTTAAGCCACGATAGACCTTGGTTCAAGCTATTTAGAGATGAATTATAAAGTAACAGTGTTAATGATTCAGATGTCAGTTATTTAAAGTAGATGTCAGGTTTGAAGGCAGAAGTCAGTTTTGAAAGCAGATGTCAGTTTTGAAGGTTTGAAATTGCTAATCATTACTCCATAGCTATGTGTGTGTATTTAGATAATTTCTTAGCCGTTCATTAAATATATGAATTGATAAATTCTCGGCTTTTATATGAAATATTTACAAATATTTCATATAAAAGCCGAAATACTTCAAGAATTTATCAATTGAGATATATATATATATATATATATATATATATATATATATATGTATATATATCGATCATAAAACACAGAAGTAAAGTAACATTACCTATTAATTGGTCTGTCAATTAACTTAATATTTATATAGTCACAATTAATTTGTTGGCTATACGCTATCATGCGCATGTGGTGAATATAGGTATTACGCAATTCACCCTTCCTATTTTTTAAATTTAAGCGTATATAATTACACCGTAGTTATTTTAGAAACGAATAAAGACCACTTGTATATTCCGCCACGGTTGTTTTGTTTATTAGTGTTTAATTTTATTGATATTTGTTTCAATGAATTAAGAGAAGTATTAATTATACGTTTGAAGCGATTAAGTACATTCAATAATCATATTATTCTATAATAAGGAACCCTGAGATAGATATTACATAAAAAACTGAAAGGGCATAAGATAGAATATATGTAAGTGCCAATTTATTTATTATATATTATTTTAATTGTATGTTCGGTGTAATATAAACACATATAGCTACATTATAACCCTAACAATATATATATATATATATATATATATATATATATATATATATATATATATATATATATATGTATATATATATATATATATATAAGAAAGAAGTTGTCAACAACAAACAAAAACACCTACACCGCAACCCAGCCAGTTCACTCCAGCTACAGGCCCAACGACACGGAGCCGCGCACACGCTCAGCCAAGTGTAACCAACCAGAACGCTAATCGGGTATATAATCACCATCCTAAACTCGACTACGCCAGTCTACGAGTAACCAGAAGCAGAAGCAGACAGTTATCGCAGACCTGAAGATGGCAAATGTGATTTTGCTGAAACATCCTTCAGAAGCCAGCACCGGTCTTTACGAAGACGAAACAGTGGAAACGCGGAAGAAAACCCGGAATCCAGTTAAAACACATACTACTACCCGCAGAAACCTAAAGGAAAACATATATATATATATATATATATATAAATATAATATCTTCGTGACCTTGATATGATAAGGTAAACTTAATAAGTCGGCGATTAAAGGTATTAATTATTTGACATTTATATTCTGTCATTTATATTTTGTATTCCCTTGACAAAGGCATATTGCCGAAACATGTAGGGTTGTTTTAAATATATATACTTTGAAGTAATGAACCAGACCTTTAATCGCCGACTTATTAAGTTTACCATATATATATATATATATATATATATATAAGGTAAACTTAATAAGTCGGCGATTAAAGGTCTGGTTCATTACTTCAAAGTATATATATTTAAAACAACAAAATATATATACTTTGAAGTAATGAACCAGACCTTTAATCGCCGACTTATTAAGTTTACCATATATATATATATATATATATATATATATAAGGTAAACTTAATAAGTCGGCGATTAAAGGTCTGGTTCATTACTTCAAAGTATATATATTTAAAACAACCCTACATGTTTCGGCAATATGCCTTTGTCAAGGGAATACAAAATATAAATGACAGAATATAAATGTCAAATAATTAATACCTTTAATCGCCGACTTATTAAGTTTACCTTATCATATCAAGGTCACGAAGATATTATATTTATATATATATATATATATATATATATATATATATATATATACCAATTGATAAATTCTTGGAGTTTTTCGGCTTTTATATAAAATATTTACAAATATCTAATTAGTATGTAATTGCAAAGTACGTGAGGATGTAAACATTGCTGTCTACAAATTACGTAGCAAATTATACGAAATTTTTAATTGAAAAATATTGTCTACGTTAGGACTTGAACCCATGTCTACGGTTTGCCGGACCGTTGCTTTACCACTAAAGCCACGATACATCTTGGTTCAAGCTATTTAGAAATGCATATATAAAGTAACAGTGTTAATGATTCAGATGTCAGTTATTGAATGCATATGTCAAGTTTGAAACCAGAAGTCAGTTTTGAAAGCAGATGTCAGTTTTGATAGCAGTTGTCAGTTATTGACAGCAAATGTCAGTTATTGAAAGCAAATGTCTGCTTTGAAAGTAGATGTCTGTTATGAAAGCAAATGTCAGTTTTGAAAGCAGATGTCTGTTTTGAAAGCAGATGTCAGTTATTGAAAGCAGATGTCAGTATTTTGAAAGCAGATTAAAAATTTCGTATGATTTGCGTTGTAATTTGTAGACAGCAATGTTTACATCCTCACTTACTTTGTAATTACATACTAATTTGATATTTGTAAATATTTCATATAAAAGCCGAAAAACTCCAAGAATTTATCAATTGATAAATTTAATGAACGACTAAGAAATTATCTAAACACTCATATAGCTATGGAGTAATAATAACAATTTCAAAACTTTCATCTGCTTTCAAAACACTGACATCTGCTTTCAATAAGTGACATCTGCTTTCAAAACTGACTTCTGCTTTCAAACTTGACATATACATTAATAACTGACATCTGAATAATTAACACTGTTACTTTATATAGGCATTTCTAAATAGCTTGAACAAACGTCTGTCGTGGCTTAAGTGGCAAAGCAACGGTCCGGCAAACCGTAGACTTGGGTTCAAGTCCCAACGTAGACAATATTTTTCAATTAAAAATTTCGTATGATTTGCTTTGTAATTTGTAGGCAGCAATGTTTACATCCTCATACTCATACTAATTTGAATTATCTAAACACTTATATATATATATATATATATATATATATATACATATATATGTGTGTGTATGTGTGTGTGTGTACGTGTGTGTGTGTATGTTTTCTAACATCATCAGCTTTATTACAAACATTATAAGCCATTAATATTCATTAATGTAATTAAACCAACATGATTTGAAATATGACTTAACAAACATACACCTGCAAACATTAATTAACTTTAGCCGAGTAGTCATTAAAGTAGTGTATTTATTGGCTTGAATAGTAAATATTGCAATTCTATTGACAATTTACATAATTTTTCACCTTTCATTTTTATACTGTAAATTGGGGTTCTCGGGATTTTCGTTATAATTATAATAATAATCAGAGAACTCATATTTTTAAAATATAAATCCGTATTTGGTTGTTCAAAACATTCTTTCCCAGAACGTATTATAATGTCAATAATTATTTTCATTACTCTATATTATTATACTAGATAAGGAAATGACCTGTAACAACTACTGTATTTTATCAGAATAATTGAAACATACATTAGTAGGTAAACCCCACCAGTTTTGTATAATACAAAGGTATTTTTTCACAGAAAATATTAATAGTGAACCTGCATTTGTGTTCTTCACACCAGATTTTTAATAATATTTTATATTATTAAAAATGCCTTTGTATTATACAAAACTGGTGGAGTTTACCTACTCATGTATGTTTCAATTATTCTGATACATTACACATGCGGTTAAGCCGTAGTATGAGTGAAGACACAAACAAAATGCAGTTTTCTAGAGAAATTGGCTGTGCCAACCTTTGGAAGGACGTCGTTACTTCACATTAATTATGTGGACGGTATGCGAGGTACTTCGGCTGTCTGACAACAGGCAGCGCCGAATTTACTTCTGCGCTCGGTCTGAATAATTACGGTGATAGGGCGATGTGGTTCTTTTCTGTGAATGTGTCTGGGAATATCCTTTCTCCAGCAGGGGCGTACCGATGAGCCTGTAGAAAGGTGAAATACGTATCTACGTCTCCGGGGATAGGATATATTCGGACACGTTCACAGAAAATATTAATAGTGAACCTGCATTTGTGTTCTTCACACCAGATTTTTAATAATATTTTATATTATTAAAAATACCTTTGTATTATACAAAACTGGTGGGGTTTACCTACTCATGTATGTTTCAATTATTCTGATACATTACACATGCGGTTAAGCCGTTGTATGAGTGAAGACACAAACAAAATGCAGTTTTCTAGAGAGACTGGCTGTGCCAACCTTTGGAAGGACGTCGTTACTTCACATTAATTATGTGGACGGTATGCGAGGTACTTCGGCTGTCTGACAACAGGCAGCGCCGAATTTACTTCTGCGCTCGGTCTGTATAAGTACGGTGATAGGGCGATGTGGTTCTTTTCTGTTAATGTGTCTGGGAATATCCTTTCTCCAGCAGGGGCGTACCGATGAGCCTGTAGAAAGGTGAAATACGTATCTACGTCTCTGGGGATAGGATATATTCGGACACGTTCACAGAAAATATTAATAGTGAACCTGCATTTGTGTTCTTCACATCAGATTTTTAATAATATTTTATATTATTAAAAACACCTTTGTAACTACTGTATTTGTCGTAATGTCAATTTTGTACATTATAAGTACAAAAAAGTGGTTTGTAGAGATGTTTAAATATTTTTTAATAACTTACTTATCAATTTAAGAAACTTGGCTGCTTAAATTCTAACCACTAATGTATATACTAACGAAAAAATAAAAGCAATGTTGCATTGAAAGTGAATAGTTCATATTGATAAACACGATTTTATTCAATTGTAGATGTACAAGTATACATATCTCTCTAAAGAAATCGTTCACCTTAATGGAAATCAGTTTAAATTGATTCCTGTAAAATAAGGGTAAATATGTACATACTACTAGGAATTTAAATATCTTTACTTTCGAAAACTGAAGAACATTCTTTCCTCTTCGGTGACTGTTTAAGAGCGTCAGTCGCTAAAGCATTTTTAATTTAGTTAATTGTGCCTTCTATTAGTATTATCTACTACAGCTAATCCAACACTCCCGTCCCCTGTCCTAGAGAGTATATGATAAATATCGACTGCGATATGTTGTCACAATCATTTTAGATTGTTAATAAATAGATTGTAATCCAATGCTTAGCATTTCCCATACTTTATTATACAACCTACAATTAGAGTGTTCATTATGTCTATTAATTTTCTTGACGAACTGTATTAGAGGCACATATGCTGCAAGGTATTCTGGTGTCCTTCTCAAGTGAGTATTTTCTTAGGGAACTAGTTTCTCAGCCTTTTTATGATTTGGCGTATGAATAAAGGCTTTACCATATTTGTGTTTGGATGTGTTGCCTCAGCACGCTTTGCGTTGAGCTGTGTTCAATTTCCAAATTCGTCATCGAGTAGTGAACTTAGGCACTCTCAGTATAGGTTCTCATCAAATATATACTGAAGTTGATCCTTCTAGGCCGAGCTTATCAACTTTTTGGTTTCTTGTGACTTTTCAATGTCTAGACACCCATAATTGAAAAAAGTAAACGGAGTAAATTTAAACGAGGGCGTATTTTTATGTTATATACCTAGCCATGAAACGTTGCTAACTTGTGTTTAGTTTGTGCTGTTTATAGAGATTTCAGAGGGTCTACTTCTCGATAAAATGAGTGAAACTAAGGTTGAACATCGCATCGTAATAAAGTTCCTGACAAAAGAAGGCAATGGTCCAAAAGCAATTCATGAAAGAATGGTTGCTGTGTATGGGGAAGATACACCATCTTATTTCCAAGTAAAATATTGGTCAAAACTCTTTCGATGGGGCCGAGAGTCAATCAATGATGACCCAAAGTCCGGACGACCCGTTGAAGCTCGAACTGAAGACATTGTGCGAAAAGTCGAAAATTTGGTACTGAAAGATCGGCGTGTAAAGATCTCTGTCATTGCCAATGAAGTCTGTATATCCGAAACAAGTGTCCTCAAAATTTTGCATGACGATTTGGGTATGAAGAAGGTGTCTGCACGGTGGATACCCAGATTGCTTACACCTGAACAAAAACTGTACAGAAAAGAAGTTTCTCAAGAAAATTTGGTCAAGTTGGAGAGGGACAAAAAATTTTTATCTCGAATTATCACCGGGGATGAGACTTGGGTATATTACTGGGACCCTCCTACTAAACAAGAATCCATGCAGTGGGTTCATAAGGGCTCTCCACCACCAAAAAAGGCCAAGACACAATTTTCTGGCAAAAAAACTGATGGCAACTGTTTTCTGGGATGCTGAAGGAGTCTTGCTTATTGAATATATGCCGTGAGGGTCTACCATAAATGGAGAGGCCTACGGAAACACAATTAAAAATTTAAAAACTGCTCTGGAGGAAAAGCCCGCATTCTTATCCACAAAAAAACTTGTGGCGGCACGACAATTATCGGGTTCATAAGGCAAACAAAGTTCAACAGATAATCAATGACTGTGGGTTTATAGAGTTAAGGCATCCACCTTATAGCCCCGACCTAGCTCCGTCAGACTTCTTCTTATTCAAAAATTTAAAAAAGCATCTCATGGGAAAGCGTTTTGCTTCTGATGAAGAACTCAAAGAAGCTGTTGAAGAATATTTTGCGGGGTTACCGAAGCAATTTTTTTCTGAGGGTATGGGGCAACTGGAAAAAAGATGGAATAAGTGTATTAGTGTTGTAGGGAGTTATGTAGAAAAATAATTTTTGTTCTCTTATGTGATTTTTTTCATGGCTAGGTAGATAACATAAAAATACGCCCTCGTATTAAGATTTAAACTGTATTTTATCCCTTATAATTAGAAATATCTCCCTTTTGGTCGGGACATGTCCTTTTAATGATGTGTACGGTACAAATTTCATTAAACGAATTAAAATAAGGGAAGAATCTAATTCCGAAGTAGCTTAAAGTTTACACATTTACACAAGCTTAACTCTTGTAGAAAACAATCTATTTCATCGAAACAAATAAATATATATTTAGTTTCGAATTAGATTTAATTGTTTTCCTTCTCACCTCAGAGAAAGTAAAGTTTATTTGCAAACATTTTTATTTGCGTATAGTGGTCTTTATATTAGGGTCTCTTAGTTGCCGATTAGAGTGTTTATTGAAAAAAATTCACAAATATAAAAACTCTTCTTTTAAAAGAAATTTTTAATTTTAATGAATCAATCGTATTTGAGGAAATTATTTGAAATTTCAATTTGTCAGTCTGATATTAGCCGCCACATATAAAAATTCTCTGGTCAGTAACTGGATCGCCATTTTAAAATTTTTAATGGATAAGAAATTTGGTAGAATTGGACCAAATGAATGTGGTCTATTTAATTGAATATATTTTTGCTTTCAACATGAATAAAACTTGTTAAAATCAAATTCTTTCGTGATTTTTTTCTATTTAAAATATATGTTAAAACATTGTGTGAAAATGGAAACACGCTTTAAAATTTAAGAGTTTCATCACAAGGTAACACAACATTTACTCAAAACTATAAAAATCGGTGATGGTAATTCTTTTCTTTTTTCATGTTTTACAATTTCTAAATGGATGATATTGTTCTTTAATATGTAGAAGTGATGATTATGTATGCTTAATTTAGTATCTTCGTTATCTTGGGATCTCTTTTGCCGAGGAAATCTTTGATACCACTAATTTCCAAAAAAAATGTTTACGCTTTAAACTTCAATTAGTTAGTATATCACGATGGTTTTGATTAAACAGATGATAAACCTCATCGTGAGTTCTGTTTTGTTACTACATTCTACTGTCTTTAACAGTCTTCTTCAGTCAGTTAAATGGAGCAGTTACATTCCCAAATTAGTGGGTACTTACAACATTTCAAAATATAAGTAAATGAATATTTCAGAAATTGGCGTGACAAAGTAAAATTAACAACAACAATAACAAAAGGTTAATTTTAAAAATATTATCACAATACAGGTGTTAGTTATGAATACGTATTTCGAAAAAAAAAATTGTACTCGGAGCTCTAGCAAACACTTTACACAAGCAATAAAGTAATAACATATAGCATCACTATATCAGCAAGGCATTAATATATGTGCTAGCGCTCCTAGTATAATACTTTTCTACTGCTGATTATAACAGCTTAGTTGTTGAAATACTTATCCACGATATAAAGGTATATTTATGTAAGTTTTACAGTACAGTCCACAGTCTCCGCTTCATTCAGCGCAACAACAGCAGGATTAATCTGTTTAGTCTGTTTTTACTCTTTTATTTGCTAGTGAAAACATTTTATTTAAAGTTCTCCAGGGACAGACACACTTGTTTTATTTACATATTTATTATTGTATTTTTCATTATATTTGTTAAAATTAGTCACCTTATAATTTTAAAAGTAATGTAGTTACATACATAAACAAATTATATTTATAGTAAAATTATAATACACTTCCGAAAATTAAAAAACTATTTTCAAGAAACAAAAAAAAATAAATAAAAAATTCTCTTAAAGAAAAATAACTGAATAACAATTCCGAATAATTTTGTTAGAACAGATGTTTAAACGATCACGTAACTGAAATTTCTGCTAACGCAAAACTAGTAAAATTCTAGATTTAAATATTGGGGCCAACATATGTCAATAAAAATACCACATCAGAGGAAATAAAAGTGGCGTTTACATTTTAAAATTTCATAGTTTTATATATTAAAGTCAAAATCCGTAAGCAGGATTTTAGTAACGTGTGTTGAATGTTTAGCTAAATAGTCACATGATGCACAAACCGCGAGTTATCTTTCCATAATTAAAGGTGTTTTAAATGTATTGCTTCCTGAAAACGACATATGATACTCAAATAATATTTCTTGTTAACAGTTTGGCTGGTTGGAAAAAAATCATAATGTCATGACTCATGATATTCCAAGGAAACCGTTGACATGACTTTTGATTTTGTTACGACTTTGGTGTTTTTTTTTCGACTGCTTTACCTTCGGTCCGATATTCATTGGATTAACCAATTATTTCGGGATCACAAGTATAAACTTATGTCTCATTGAGTGTAATCATGCGTTTCATGACAGACTAATAGTCAAAAATAATCTCTGCACGGGCGTTAACAAGTCGTTTTCGAAAAAATTGACTGACTTGAGAATCAAATGATCGCTCCTCCTCTTCAACTCGTTATCGGTCTTCTTTGAACATTTTGAACTACTCAATTATTTTTGTTCTTGATTCGCACCCGTCACTGAAAAATAGTGGTCAAAATTGTTTAAACATGAGACTCATTGAATGATGCTGCTCGTTAAGATCGCCCTAATAATGTGATCACATCAGATGTTGAAAAAATCAATTATTTGATACTAGAAGATGCAAGATTAAATAAGTGGTAATTAGCAGGTTTACTAAGTGTTTCAGAAGCCACGGTCTTTAAAATCCTATACGAATACCTTGGAATGACAAAAGTTAGGGTAAGGTGGATTCCACGAATGCTTTCGCCATTGCAAATGCGTGTCTGGGTAGGGACGGGTGAACAATTCTTAGCGTTTTGTGGGAAGGAACCAGTGGTGGAACCGTGCCGAATGACAATGCAATCACCTCGACAATGATATTGTCGTCAGGCAGTATTTGACTCTATGCCAAAACGCTTTAGCAGTATCGACATCGAGGTCGTTTAAGATCGATAAATCGACAACCTATAACTGATCATCCTAAACAACCTTAGCAACAAATTTAATGTATATTTTGGTGCTGTTAATAAATACAAACAATCATCCCAATTCTTTGACAGCGAAGTTAAAGATATTTATAACGTTGTTATTTTATGCCACCGGCAGCTATCAAGAATTAATTGGTCAAAGATAAAATATTTCTGTCATCCAGCAAACCATTTCACACTGTATAAATACAGTAGCTAATTTAATTGTGGATAATTCAGCAAATGAGCGGGTTAAATTTTCAACAGAAGACGAAGAAAATCGCATAGTGAACGAATTATTTTGGAATGTAACGTGATTTCCTGGAGTATTAGCGCGATAGACTGATATTTGAATACTTGCACCGGCAGTTGCAAGTATTCGTAAATCGTAAAGGATTTCATTCAAAAAACATTCAACTTGTATAGGGTGGCGCAAAACTACCGTTATGGTTTGAATGTTTAATAACTTTTTTATTTAATGGTTAATTATTATTATTATTTTTTTGTTATAAAGTATATTAATGGGGAATATTTTTGGATTTAGTATGAAAAATCCCGCAAGTGGTGGTCATTTTCGGCTTCGCACATTCGTTCTCTTTCCAGTACATTTTGCATAACTTTTCGTAAAATTTACGGTGTTATGGCTTGAATTTCATTGTTTTAGCTGTGGTATGGTCGCTGGCTTATTTACGTATACCCTTTCTTTCAAATAACCCATTGAAAACAGTCTGGCGCTGTTAAATCCGGGGAACGTGGGGCCAATTAAAATCGCTTCTGCGCGAAATAGTGCGTTCGCCAAAGAGGTCCCGTAATATAGCCATTGTATCCCTTGCAGTGTGGGCTGTGGCTCCATCTTGTTGGAACCACAACTGTGGATGGTTTTCTACAGCTGGCCTCAAAAAATTGTCTAGCATCGTTCGATATTCAGCACCATTAACCGTAACTGAGGCGCCATGTGCATTTTCAAAGAAATATGGACCAATGATCCTTTCGGACGATACACCGCACCAAACAGTACACTTAACTGGGTGTAATTGTTGCTGATGAACTGTTCTCGGATTTTCCGTAGCCCATATCCTGGAATTTTGCTTGTTTACGAAACCATTCAAATGAAAATGGGCTTCATCGCTCATTATCAAATTGTTAATGAAATCGCGATTGTCTTCTGCTTTTTGTCGGAATGAAATGGCATAATCTAGCCGTTGTTGGTAGCCTAACGGCTTCAATTCTTGCACAAGCTGAACCTTATACGGGAACATGTGCAATGCGGCCATAATCCTCTGAACGGACCTCCACGATAGCCCCAGTTGTGCCGAACGTCTTTTTGTTGATGTTTCTGGACTGTCCTGTACACTATCCACAACACGTTGGATATTTTCTTCCGTGTGGACCGTACGTGGCCTTCCGGTACATGGAAGGTGTCTTACTGTACCATGTTGTCGGAAATTTTCAACCAGGCGGTTTATTTTTGGTGCTGAAGGTCCAGTACGCACATTAAAAAAACCACGATAAGCACGCTGCGTCAATACAATTGACCGATGATTTTCAAAATAAAATTCAACAAGTTTTGATCGCTGTTCTGTGGTGTATCGTTCCATTTCTAATTCCCCAACTTTTCTTCACAAAATTCTGAAATAAAAATAAAAAATATAAATTTATTAAAAAAGTTATTAAACATTCAAACCATGACGGTAGTTTTGCGCCACCCGATATATAGGCAAAACCTATATCTAAAATATCTAAAACTGTAAATAACCAATACTCAGCATAATAATTTATGCCTAAAGGACGGCTAAGTAAAATATTTTATGTCAGATGTGCGATTGTATACATAGGTTACAATCGCATATCTGAAATAAAATATTTTACTTAGCCGTCCTTTAGGCATAAATTATTATGCTGAGTATTGGTTATTTAGAGTTTTAGATATTCTGTTTAATTATAAGCGAGTAAACAAAAATTTCCGAAAAATTATATAAAAGAAAGAACCGCAAGAATGAAATAATTCTCCCTGTTTACATTGTTCGTGAAAATTTTATTTAAAATTACTGTAACATATTTTATGTTGAATTGAATTGATTTCGACTTTTACTTGATGAAGATCCATAATTTAAAATAGAAATGAAACTACGGTTAAAATCTTCACTTTTTAGAAAATTTTATCTCTTTTTTATTTTATGTTTCATTATCTTTAAATTTGCATATGTGAACTATTTACAGCATGTACGATGTCAAATATGTCAGCATATTATTAATTTTGTGGCATCGATAAGAAGGCGACTACACTGTGACGGTCGTCTTGTGCGCTGTCGAGATCGACTACAAATTTTTGGAAGGGGAATCGGTGACGATTTGGCATAGTACCTATTTGGATCGACAACGTTCATTTTATGGCATGAGCGAGAGTGGTGTGTGGGGAAGATATCGAGACGACCAACTTCTCGATTCGGCGCGGTTCCACCCCAGATTTAATTATCGACCACTTGTTACTGTAAATGAAATTTGAGTCCAACGTTATGATCCAGAATCGACACAAGAGTAGATACAGTGGCATTTTAAGGGCTCCGAGACACCCCAAGAAGAATAAAGGTAGTACTGTATATAGAAAGTATTATGCAAGTTTGATGCATCGCCTCAGAGATTCTAATAAAGTGAAAAGACGCGGAAAACTAACGCAAGATGTTCTGTTGCTTCGCGACTATGCATCAGCGCACAAGTCAAGACTTTCAAAAGCTCCTCTTGCTGATTGTGGCTTCGAAAAAAATTAATACCAACCTTATAGTGCAGATTTAGCACCCAGTGATTACTTTTTGTTACTGAACTCCAAAAAAAATATTGGGGGCAAAAAATTTAATGACAATGACAAACGTATAGCAGCTGTAGACAATCATTTTGCAGAATATTTTTACGATGCTATTAAACCAGTGTAAAACGAGTATTTAAGAAACTATATCGAAATAGTTATTTATGTACCAAGGCACTAAAATTTAATTTTTCATTACGAATGTGTGTTTATGAAATACACTTTAGTGCTGATGGAAAATCACTTTAGTGCCAAGATACATATCAGATTTTTTCCGAAATCGAAGGATATTTTAAGCTTTTGATGTTTCAATTTTTAGGTAATGTCCATTTCATGAAAACATATTGTTTATCAATATGTATTACAATTGAAAAGTTTTCATTATTGGAAATGTTATTTGAGGCCAACTTGTTGGAATTTTGCAAAGTCACAGTTGAATTTGGAGTAAAAGAACTTGGACAACCTCGAAGAATTCTTGATGACATTTCTTCTTCTCTGTTTAGAGATGATTCAACATAGCCTTCAGCAATAGTTGAACTTTTCAAACTACCATGCTGCTTCAAGGTTAAAAGAACCTGTGTCTGGTAAGAGACGCAGATTATCTTTGCCGATTTATTTGGCAATAAATTGGCAATAATCGTACTCGCAATCTGTTTTAGCTCCCGCGGTGTGCAAACCATTTCGTCTTCTCCACCCGTTTCACGCAACTACTTAATTAGAATTGATTAGAATAGCACCCCAGCTTCACACGGTCTACAAGTGTTTTGTTATCATTTATTAATTGTCAAGTGTCAAATGTGTCACACTGCAGCGCGCAACGCAGGTATCTATGGATTAGAGATGAAATATGCCTCTGTCATTGGAGCAAAATGACATAAGGATTTGTAAAAGTTATTCTTTACTCATTATTCTGCTTTACTTCACAGACGATTTTGCGTTATTTCACTGACGATTACGGAAAACATAATTTTTTATCTTTTGTTTCCATGTATAATTCGGGAAGATAAAAATGTCCACTCATATATTCTATATGATTAATTAATCGGTTTTCTGTAATGAGAATGAATTGAAAATAAACGTGGAAACATGAAAATGATTCTAAAAACGTTTTAAAAAATCCAATTTTGAGTAGCTGCTGCTATTTTTGACTAATTATTTTATTTATATAAAACGAGTTATGATAATACATTTATTTCCAATCGAGACGAGCGAATACCAAACACTAAAATCGGCGATGACTTGTAATTGTACAAACCTATTTTGCGTACTTCATTCTTTTAATCAAGAAGGCTATTTACAGAGATATTCGCGCAGGACGGGTGTCCGCGTAACCTGATTTTCGTATTAAAGAACCCTCCATACACTTTCACGGTGCGTAAATATTAAGTACTCGTTGCACCGGTTTTTATAGTACCCATTATTCTACAAGCAACCTCGGTGAGAAATTTATAATTCAACAGTGAAAAAATTTCATTTGCATGATAATAGGCTAAATGAAATAAACAACCGCATAGTGAATAGATGGTAATATTTAATACGTAAATGATTTTGGACTAAGCTACACATTGCATTGATATTTGAGTTTATCGAAAATCTATTTTTTCTCAAATACGTGAATACTCGAACAAGTATGTTTCATTGCATTATTAGAAATGTCTACTACACTATTAGTAGTACAAATTCCGAAATACTAACATTACATTAAGATGGAGTTTGACCTAAACAAAAGCAACACATTACACATTGAAAAAGGTAACAATTATAATGATAATAATAATTAAAACATGGTTTATTCAGAGTCCAACAGTATAATCAAATATACATCATGTACATCATGCATGAATGACAAATCAATAAAAAATATAATGACATAACAAAAACAAGAAATTAACTTGAATATATCTTATAAAAGAATCTAAGAAAATTAAAATAAATGAAAATAAAAAATAAATAATCATAGTTTAAAACTCGAATTAAACAAAATGTCATCAAAGTGTTTATTAACACTTTTTATCATCTGAAGAACTAGACTTCTAACTAAAACATTACTCCAATATATTCGATAAGCAAAAGTCATATAGTTTCGAGATGCACTGCAAAGCAAATCCTTAATCCTTAAATAAATACGTACAGTCTATCCTATTATGCACCACACCAAACGAGAAGCACTAACGACTTCTCGTTTAGTATCTAACAAAACTAAAGTATGATTACGCAGTCGGCTATTATGATCGGATTTCGGGGTAGATATTCCCCAAAACCCTTAAATCTCAAAAACTTTAAGGCGCCGCTGTACATTTTTCACTCGCATCTTAAGACAAGTGTATATAGGATGCCGAATTATTGAAGCATATTCCAGTCTACTTCGAACTAGCGAACAACTAGATATAGATATTTTATGGGTTTCATGTTCCAAAAATAATTAGAACTACGTATCAAAAAAACAAGAGTCGAAGAAGCAGATCTACACATATCAGGAATATGGTTGACAAAGGTTAGATCACTGTCAAATAACACGCATAAATCTGTGACTGGCATACTAGAAGGTAGATGGCCATTGTCAATGTTGTAATTAAAACCGAAAAGTTTCTTTTTCGAGAAAATCGAACCGCACAGCACTTACATATTGCCATGAAATTTCCCTTGAGTAAGAATAAAAAATAATGTAAAGGACAAATTAATTAAACCTTATATGTTAAGTATTAGTTAGAGCTAAAATAAAGAATATAAATCAACAGGAAATGAGGGGCGATGGTCAGTTTTGACCGCCCACCCTGTCCAGATTTCAGGCAAAACATGAGACAGGCTTTCAACATTATGCAGAGCAAAGTGTCCCTGGAGGAGCCAAGGATATTAACCAGGACAGAAGGAGGGAAAAACCGAAAAATCAGCATGATGTTGAAAGATGAAACGGTCATTAGGATCACGCTGTACTCAGCAGTGAAACAAAGTTTAATTAAGCTATATACAAAGAAATAAATGTACATAAATTAATCATTTAGAAGCCAGTTTTTTTTTAAATTTAAGTCATATTTAAATTAGTATTTTCCTCTTAAGTTAAGGAATTCGAATTTATTCAGATTTAAAAGAAATATTAATGTCATAATTTTTGTGTTATACATAAAACCTGTGTCATGCATGCAAAAATAACGAAAATCAAACGTTCATAAAGAAATAACCGTTAATAATCATGACAGAACCACGCTGCACATTAATGTGTCCTAGGAAACAGTAAAATGGATACAAGACAAAGAAATGGAACTGTCCAACATGAAAATGTGTCAGAAATATCAACGTCATCGTGGACATTTTCACGATAGGTGGAAGGTCGAAAACGTAAAACAAAACAAGAGGAATCATATTGGGAAATGGGAAAAGAAGGAGAGTACGGGAATAAGATATAACAAGAATCTGGGAAGAAAACAGTAACTATTGGTGAAACATGACAAGTTTGCATTAAACTCATTTATGTAAATAATATGTTAGTTTAAAGGTTATCGTAATTTTTAATAATAATTAGAATCTAATTAGATAGGAAAAGAATGCTTTACGTACCAAAACAGTAGAAAAAGGATACAAAATAAGCTTTTCTTTATGTATTAGTGAAATTAGTAGCAACATTTATCTCAGATTTGTGTTTCATGAACAATATTCCTAATGGACATGTAGACATTAGATACCAAATTAATTTAGAAATAGGAAAATCAAATAAGTAAACCATTCAACATCAACACCAGGAACAGTGTAATTTGAAAAACATTAAAAACAGACATAACAAATGCGAACAAAACAAGAATAACAATTGAAAATAACGTTTAAAAACGTGAACAAAGACAAAGTATCAAAAGCAAAAGTAGATTAGAATGCGCATGCCCACAACGCTCGAACTATTCAGTTAAATAAAATCAACTACAATTAGAGGTGGAAGAGAAATAAATACGAAAGGACTAGGAAAAGAACAAGGAGAGAGAAGTACAGCGGACACCTAATCAAGACGCGCACAAAATACGTGTAATTCTTTGCACGATGGAACACGAAAATATCGGAAATTCACGGAAGTAAAAAGGGAGAAAATTTTACTCCCTTGATTAAAAGTATAAGATACATAAATTACAAAAAAGAAAAATATATATAGACAAAATAACTACAGACAATGATAGAAAAAACAAAACTACATATAATAAACAGAGAGATACAGGAGTAAAACCGGAAAATAAACCAGGGGAATTTAAATTTTGAAATAAATTAAACGTGGTGGGAAAGCAGTTCTGAGAAGTAGAAAACACGGCATATAAAATGCACGGCGGAAGAGACACATTTTATATTTTACATTTTGCATCCATTCATTCATTCATTATTATTATTTCGTTAATTTTAATGAAATAATAATTGAATTAATTTCTACGTTCAGTCTTTGATTCAATAGACGTTAGCATTTTATTCGATTTAAACGGTGTAAGAGTGAACAATACATTTATTAAAGTTATTATTGTTAGCATATCAAATATTACTGTGTAATTTTAACAGATTTGTAAAGATACATATTATAGACGCAACATATACAAATAAGAATTTGATAACATGTATGCGGAAAGTTTACACACGATAGTGGTTGAGTGGTTGGAGTCTATAAAACTTAAATAAATTTATTTCAAAAATGCGTATGGATTATTAATTTGAAGTAATTAATATTAAATACAATACTAAAATGTAAAAGTATGATAAAACTAAGATAACCAGGAAGTAAGTTTCCACCAATGGTCTCAAGATATCTGTACTATTGAAATTGTTAATCAAATGTTCATTGATAGAAGTAAAAATACAATTTTATATAGTGTGTGAATATACACACTCAATTCAGAAACAAGTATCAGTAGAAAACCAGATATCCCTATTTGAAAAACAGATATACACTTTGGATACTAAGCTCAACGTTAAGAGGGAAAATACCCTTTTTTGTGAGTGAAATACTCAAATGTGATAGTTTGATAGATTCCATCGAATCTAAGACAAAGACTCCAAAAACCATACCTGTGTTTTTCATGAATAAATTTGTATAAAACTTTCTAATAATATTTAAAAGTTCAGAATGAGATATTTTAAGTTGAACCAAAAATAACGATGTAGCTTCTTCGGATCTTATATTACTACTAGTAGTAATATAAGATCCGAAGAAGCTACATCGTAGCGAAACATGTTATCTATTTATTAATATATAATAAAGTGTAATATATACTGGAAATTAATATAAGTGTTTTACTTAAATCCATTTACATAAAAAGAATAGTGCTAATGAAGTTTGGGTTTGTTCGTTGCTGATCTAACAGACAGTTTGCGAACTGGATTCTACGAGGAAAATCTTCAGGAAGTAGTAGATGCACTTTTTGCATATGATAAGGGTAAAACAACTGTTCTTTAAGTACTTCATGAATTGTCGTTTTTGACGTATTTAGCTGCGCGGCTAATCTTCGAGTGCTTATTGAAGGAGTATCACCTACAGTATCCAAAATATTTTCCTCCAATTGCACCGTACGTACTGTTCTTCTCACACCAGCATCAGTACTTTTTTTCGCAAAACTTCCTAAAACATTAAAGAAAGTCAATAATGTTACCTTATTAAATGGAATCGCCCACCAGTCTCTCTTAGACGTTGGTCAAGTCGCTGAAATGTTTTCTGATTTGGAATATTGCGATTAGGACATCTTTCTTCATACAACCTTCTTGCTTCCAAAGCATTGCAAGATGCAAGACCGTACATAAGATGCATATCTGCATACTCACTAAATGTGTGTATCCTATTATCAAATTAAATTTACCAAGATATTCAAAATTCAATAAATTATTATCGAAGTAAAGGATCAACGTGTTGACAATATGAAATATTACAAGATTTAAAATTTACACGTCAATGCAAGATATTTATTAATTCGTGGGTACCATAGTAACGTTTGTAAAAACAATGCGTTTGTTAGTACTGAAAACAGTTTTATTTCAGACTTTTGTATCACACTTTGTTGCAGACAAAAAAAAATAAAAAACATGTTTCTTTTTAATAGAAATAAAACATTAATTCTTTTATTTATTTTTCCTCGAAAACGGTTCATTTTATCGACAATGAACAAGAGTACCTTTTCTTTAGCTTAATGTTCAAGGTATCCAAATTTGTTTTTTTAACTCCTTATCATACAGGGTGTTAAAAATGTAAGCATTAAAATGTACAACCTAGTCCGCCCCTGGTAAACTAAACATGCTAATTTAAATTTAAGGGCAGTATTTTAAGAGGTCCTTACTACTGTTTATCATATTAAATTTTCATTAAATTATAATAAGTAGTTTAAAAGTTATTCAAGAAAAATTGATTTCCAGTGGCGTCCTTTAGGAGGCCGTATCTCCGTAGGCAGGGCCGCTAGGAAAAAAAAAAATGGGAACTTGTCATCTTATTTTTTAATGTTCTATCTGAATCCGAGAGATTTCCCACATTTTCCCGGACACATTGTATATATATATATATATATATCAAAAATTAATTAAAATTCGGGTAAGCGGTCAATTAAAAAACTCCTTTATTAAATTACCCCAGATTTTTTTCCCCAGAAGAAGCGACAAAGTGTCGCGAAATATAGGGTAATTTAATAAAGGAGTTTTTTAATTGACCGCTTACCCGAATTTTAATTAATTTTTGATAATATATCACGGCCGATAATTTCTTTTCAATTAATTATATATATATATATATATATATATATATATATATATATACATATTGCTATGGATTTTTCCCTAAATTATATTTGAAATTTATTTAAAAATAAATGTACCTACATTGTTTTTGGATATCTGTGTATATCTGTTATATTTAGATAAAATATGTGTAAGCAAAAACTAGATTTTTGAAGGTCTTTATGTTTTGCAAGATGCAAGAAGTGAAAGCGAACGTAGTGACGATATTGAGGGTGAGACGAAGTTATACCTTTAGACAAGAACGTTCTTTTTCTTTAATATATATATATATATATATATATATATATATTTAATTAAATTCGGGTTGAATTTATTGAGTTAATTGTTGAGTTGGTGTTTGATTTTCAATTCCCGTTTATTCAACGAGATTTTATTCTCGTAATTTTGATAGTATTTGATTAAACAACGTTTTTCTTGTCAACGTGTCTCCTATATAATTTTTTATGTAAGTAAACATATATATTTATAAGACGTCTTATTAATTCAAAGGTTTTAAGATTGTATATCAATTGTATTAATATTATTAGTTAAGAGTCTTTATTAGTTGAGATAAATGATAAAGAATATTTTTAAAATTTCTACGTAAAAAATATATTTGTAAAATTTTATTCGTTTGGAATTCAAGGGTAAATTTTTTTTGTTACATGTGAGCGCGCATGTAGTATATTTTTGATCGTGTTTTCAAGTTTGTTTATACTATATTGTTCTCTGGGGAGAAATTAAAAATAAACTTTGTTATTTTAATTAAGTTGATCGGAAGTCATTAGAGGAAGTTTTATTTCACTTAGCGGTCATATTCAGTGAATTGTTTTACCTCAGAAGTTGTATATTGTTAAATACACAATCTTTATACTTTATGAAGAGATTTTTTTCTTTTTTTGATTTTTTTTTGTATTAAATATTCATTTAAGTTTTATATTGTGCTCGTTTAATTTAATAAACCTTTTACTGCGCATTTATTATTAAAAGAAGCAAATTATTAAAAAGATAACTATCATATTTGTCAAGTACGTTTGATTGGCGCCTAGTAATATTCCAGTTCCACGTTTCCGATTGGAACCCTGAGAAGAAAGAAGTCTCATTGTTGGATATCAACTGGCTGAGTATCCTAGTTGGGTAGATTAGTTGTGGATGATGGTGCAGTAAATATATAAACCACAATTCATAGCAATATATATATAAGCGACAGCCCGGCAAGCTGTAGACTTGGGTTCGAGTGCCAACGTAGACCATATTTTTCAATTAAAAATTTCGTATGATTTGTTTTGTAATTTGTAGACAGCAACGTTTACATCCCCACTTACTCTGCAATTACATACATTCTAATTTGATATTTGTAAATATTTCATATAAAAGCCGAAAAGCTCCTATAGTTTATCAATTGTTATATATATATATATATATATATATATATATATATATATATATACTGCCATCAGTTAGTGGAATCACATTCGTTATCAAATGGTCTTAAATAATTATTATTCCAATTCGGAGTCCACGAATTAATGCAGCAGGCAATAGCATCACAGGTCTAAAGTAATACACAGCTGTGTTTTGAAATATTAATATTTAAATCTAAATTTTCAAAGTTTTATTTATATATCTATATAAATGTGAATGTTATCTGACTAGAT
Organism: Melolontha melolontha; assembly: GCA_935421215.2. Taxonomy (NCBI): domain Eukaryota; kingdom Metazoa; phylum Arthropoda; class Insecta; order Coleoptera; family Scarabaeidae; genus Melolontha; species Melolontha melolontha. The sequence continues at coordinate 156,356,014 of OW285235.1, forward strand.
ATAAGCTTGGCGCACTATGTTTTACTAATAATTGACAATATTTAATATAATGGATATTAATGTATGTCTTGACAAAGTGTGAATAATAAATGGATTAAACTTAACATGCCAACGTATTATTTCTCTCCTTATTACATTAGATGCTAGTCTCAGTAACCCAAGTCTGGTTCATTTTGAACGTGTTATTCTTTTCTAAATAATTTGTTTTACAGCTAAAACTATCGCCACTCCTAGTAAACACGTTTACTTTATCACGTTCAAATGACTAAAAGTTTCAATATTTAGCATACGTCTAAATTTTTTGGAATTCCTTTTCGCTTGCTACCCTAATTACACTGTTTGTAAATTTTTACAGCCTAAGAATAGATTATTTGTTTGTTGTCTACATTCCTTGATGATATGGTCCACGAATATTGTAAAGAGTATGGGAGTTCATTGTACATGAAGCACATGCACTTCTGTGTTGTCATAATCTTCATTTGAAAACTTATTTAGCTAAATATTTGACTTTTGTCTTTTTGCGTGGACTTTTTCTTTCAGGAGTGAAAAATTTCGAGATTTTTACAATGCAAGACAGTAGACATGCTTAGTTTCAATGCATTAGACACAACAGGTTAATGATCACTTTGCGAATGCAGTAAATGCTTTTAGACAGCGCCATATATAATTCATAGTTTAATTTATGCATTTATCTTACACAGCTATATTTTCTAAAAAATGTTATGAAAGTCTTTTCCAAATTGATAGTGGGAAATACAATATTTGCTAAATATTTTTCTCCTTCAATTATATTATAGTTATATTTCACTGAACTTTATCTTAATTATTGTTATTGTTATTAATTTATGTTAATTAAGTGTAATAACACTATAGAGTTCTTTATAGCCATTCATTTTATTGAGATTTAGTATATATTTAATAAATACATATAGGAACATTGAAATAATAGTCAAATATAAAATTTTCTCAATTATTAAAATATACCATACAAAATACTTCATTATATATTCGATGACTTCGGATATGAAAGTTCCTTAGAAGTGCAATTTCATGGTATAGACTACAATGTAACACAAAAACGTAGTAATAAAGATTTACTTACGATTTAAAGAACAGTTTTATATGGATTATTGGTAGTAATTAAGGCATATAAGCTCGAACAATGACCTTATTTTTAGTGTTTGACTGTCAACGTTAATATATTTTGAGATGTCGACTATTATAATAACCAGTTACATAACTCCTACACCGGTTGAAGAATGTCGTTAAAATCATAATTATATCAATCAATATCTACTTATCGGGCCTGTTTTAGTAACGTGGCGTTTGATCGATTATTCTTAACCGGTTTCGAAGTTTCATCGTCTATTTTTTGTTTGCGTAGAATATATACTGCACATTACGCAGCCACATTTCTTACATTTATTAAAATACCATATTATAGCAAAAGAATATTCTTCATAGTATAGGCCACATACCCACTAAATATTTACGGCGTTTGATATTTATAAACGCTGCAAATAGAAGAAAACTAGCGAAATTATAATACCTTTAAAATAAATAATGTTAATACTTTGAAATAGAAATTATTATTATTATTAAAACCTATTCTACGATTACAATATTTAATTTTGTTTTAATTTTAGCGAATATATTTGAGTTTGAAAATATTATTCGATTTATTGCAGAAGTATGTAAATCCAAACAAAAGCATTCGTATTAAGCGCTGTAAAACCACGGCCTATAAATCTTCTTTTTGCTATGTTATTACTATTAGTTTCCTAGGCTCATACTCTGTAATATTCAAATTGAACTAGCATTTATACGCAACCCCTGCATCCTGCGTTAGGAACCATAGTACTTCTATTCAATTATAAATATGATGATGACACATAAAATATTTTTTTTTTCGTAAGAATCGGTATGTACGATGGATTTTTTTAGATAAGGTTGTGGAATAAGAAGAAAAATATTGTAAACATTATTAAAATATATTTATTTCCACATTCTACATACTTTCATCTACTTTTCTACATTATTACTATTTTTGTTCAAACGTTTGTCAAACTATTCGACAAGTTTTTGAATTTCAATGCCAAATAAATCTGTCACCTGTGAGGAAGCATAATTCATAACTGGAGTTTTCATTTCTTCATCGTCGTCGAATCGTTGACCACTAAGGAACTCCATAAAGTACCGAAATAAATGAAAAACACTGTGTGCAAAGTCCGGACTGTAAGGTGGATGTTCCATTTGTTCCCATTAAAAAGACATGATAAGACTTTATGTAGAAACATTTGGCCTTACATTGTCATGAAGCAAGATCACACCGGAAGACAGTAGACAACGCTGCTTATTTTGTATAGCACGTCAGAGTTTTTTCAGCGTCTCAGAATATATATGAGAATCGATTACTGCACCTCTGGGCATAAAGTCCACTAACAAAATCCCTTTACTGTCTCAAAACACAGTTGCCATAATCTTTTGTGCTGAAAGTGTCTGTTTAGCTTTCACTCAGGTTGGCGACGATGTGTATCGCCATTTAATTGATTACTGCTTGGATTCAGGAGTCATGTGAGATACCCAAGTCTCATCTCATGTAACAATGTGGTCCAAAATTTCATCTCGTTCCTAAAACGATAAAGTACAGCCCAATCTGTTTGTGTTGTGATCGTCAGAAAGCAGTCTTGGAACCTACCGACAACACAATTTTCGATATTTCAGTTTCTCCGAAACAACGATGTACAAAACTGACCTTGCAGCATATGGAAAATCAATTAATAACTTAGATATCGGCGTAGCTGATCATGCACATTAACTCGTCTGTCCTTGAACTGTCAAATTTATTGCACTCAAAAATTGAATTACAGATCGTATCTCAAAGTCGGCGGACAACTCAATTTTCTTGAAGATTAGAAACTTCTACAGCTCTGTACACAGATAGACTATACCCCTATAAAATCGCATCAATGCATATTGGAAACAGACGCGCATTCTTAATTTTGGTGTAGTTTGTTTATCGCATTTCCACTACTTCAATAATTCTTTATATTTATTTTGGTACGTTGAACAATTTAAGTCTGTTTATGTCGAGTTTTTGTATCAGTTTAGCTTAAATTAATATCTTGAGGATTATTTAAAAAACAATACTTAGATCCAATATAAATTGTATTTAATGGACACTTAATGTTAGTGTCAGTATATTCTAATCTGTTGGGCGATATATCAAAAGTAAATATCATTTACTTCTCCAAATTCATTACGTATATGTCGGTATATGAATTATTAATTCGGTCTATTCATAATGAAAGAAGAAGTTTTAATGGTACGAAAGTACGTTTGTAAGAGAATGTGTGGATACAATATCTAACAGGTATGTTTATAAAATATAAATGGAATATTAGCTCTTATTTTGTAATGTTACTGGCAGGATTAAAAAAATGTAAAAATAAGAGTGGTATGAATAGTATAAATGATAATGATATATTATTCGGATTATAAACTATGTAACTAGGTATTTATGTGTGGTTGTTTATTTTTTTTTTGATAAATGTAAGGGCAAAAATTCTTGATTGCAAAAATTGTACCACCAAAAAATTTACCTGGTTAGAATTCTAATTCTATATTTAGTATGAATGATTACAACATGTGTAAGGATTGCAGTAATGAAAGCAAGCCTTTCTATATTTTTTTATTGATGTGTTATTATTGGTGCCAGGCCTGTAGATACATGCACGCACAAAAAAGATATATACAGTGTGGCGCGGAGTCAACTGACATTTTTGAAATAGCCATATATTATATACGGAAGCAGAGAAAAAGTAAGTGCCTAAAAAGTTCTTTAAATATGACCAAGTGTGTCATTTATTTACCATAGATTATAAGGTTATTTTTTTAAAAGCTACATCAAGCATACGGCCCCCGTTTGCAACTATTCATTGTGGCAAACATTTCTTGAAGTTGCTGTACACTCGCCTTTGTAGGTCCCCATCAATGGCTGCCACTTCGTTAATAAAGGCTTGCTTAAGTTCTTGAATGCGCATTATACGCTTGTCAACAGAAAAAGATATATACAGTGTGGCGCGGAGCCAACTGACATTTTTGAAATAGCCATATATTATATACGGAAGCAGAGAAAAAGTAAGTGCCTAAAAATTTCTTTAAATATGTCCAAGTGTGTAATTTATTTACCATAGATTATAAGGTTATTTTTTTAAAAGCTACATCAGGCATACGGCCCCCGTTTGCAACTATTTATTGTGGCAAACATTTCTTGAAGTTGCTGTACACTCGCCTTTGTAGGTCCCCATCAATGGCTGCCACATCGTTAATAAAGGCTTGCTTAAGTTCTTGAATGCGCATTATACGCTTGTCGTCTGGCATACTGGGATCGTGCGACCGAGCTGACCAGGCGATTTCCCCGAAATCGTTCAGTTTATCATCACCTTATCGGGTCAAAGTTTGGCGAAACAGTATTGTAGTGAACAATAAAAAAATTTGAAACAACTCTGTTTTATTTTGTTACTTTACTCATTATTATTTTGATATGTAGGTTATGTATATACTTTCTTTGGTTATGACGCAAGTAACACTAAAATTTGGACAATATTGTGATAAATGACGTTTATATTTTATGATGACATGCGTGATTAGACTCTCACTTGACTCTCAGGCTCTGCAGTACTGATTTGAATTGCATGCTTTGAATTTAGTCATGTAATTGCAAAGAAACACTTTGCTCCATCCTGCTGGAAATATAGGTTTGTAGGGCCAATGCCAAGCTGTCGTAAGCTGGATTGAACAAAGCCTTCCAACATATTCACATAACGTTCTGAATCAACAGTTACCGTTTGTTCATTGTTATTTTCAAAGAAATGTGGGCATACAATTCCGAAACCGCCAACTCCAAACCAAACCGTCACTTTAGGAGAGTGCAAGGGCATTTCATGCAGTTTCTTATGGTTCAGTGCTGACCAGTATCGCATGTTCTGTTTGTTTACGCCGCCAGAAACATGAAAATGTGCTACGTCGGTCATTAGCAAATTATTCAGAATATCTAGATTTTCCCGTAACAACCCACTCATGGTAGTGCAGAAAGCAAGTCTTGCTTGCTTGTCACTTTCGTTAATTTGTTGCACAATTTGCAGTTCGTAAGGGTAAAATTTTATCTCTTTTAGCATTCGGAATAAACTTCTTCTTCTGATGCTGAAAATGCAAGATTACTGGCGCGCCGAACAGCGTGGACTGCGTCCACACTGTTCGTGGACCTCCATGTTCACTTAAGGAACAATGAAGACATTATTATACTACCAACGGACAAAGGAAATGCTACGGTGGTAGTGAACACAACCCACTACGACACCAAGATAAAAACTCTCTTAGAAAATCCGACATACCAACCAACTACAACGGATCCAACAACATACCTGGAGAAAACAACTAAAACTAAAATCAAGTTCCATCGACAAGGAAATCCAAACACAACTCATTCCAAGGGAGAAGTCTTCGAGATGTCCAAAATTCTACGGCTTACCAAAAGTCCACACAGAATTCTGTCATTTATATTTTTTTATATCCTTGACAAAGGCATCATTGCCGAAACATGTAGGGTTGTTTTAAATATATATACTTTGAAGTAATAAACCAAACCTTTAATCGCCGACTTATTAAGTTTACTATATATACCGGGTGCGGTAATAGTGTGTCGGCGGAGCTTAGCATGAAAACTAATAAAGTTGTAACAATAAAATTTTACGTACACATGTAGTATGCTACAGTGCATTTTCTAATTTTATTTATATATTTACAGGGTGTTCCAAATTTCCGCAATCACTTTCAATTTTTTTTTTTTAAATAGATTGCTATACTTTCTTGTTATTATGATGATAGCTACCAAAATCTTTGCAATGATATATGACAATGTGCACTTACAACTGTTAGTTTTGGTTTTATTGCAAATTTTGTTAAAATCTTGACAGTTGCAGCGTCTAACATTTTAAGTCTTAGCCTGAAAATGGGTGCAGTGCCTCACGTAACTTTTTTGTTACCAATTTATGGACTAACACGTTATATGTTTTGAGGGTGAACAACGTGACAACATATACAGAGTGTTAAATATGTCGTGCCAAAGTTATCGAAGTTTAAAGGCTATTTTCTCTTTTTTTTTTAAATTGAACCTATAATTTTTTTATTAGTCAGCAAATTCCTTGTAAAATTGCCGTTAAAATGATACCAATAACATAGTACTTATTTCTAGTTTATTCGAAGCTATAACCCTTTAATGGGATATACCTATGTTTATATTATTCAATATGCGGTGCATCTAATAGTTGGTTGGCCATGAAATGATATCAAACAAAGTAACTTTTACAAACACCTGTTTCTTAATTCTTTATTATTAGTTTTAGAATTACATTTTGTAATTTTTCAATAATAAAACAAAATTAATTTAAAATGTGTTCAAATATATTTCCATTCTGCTCTACACATGCTCTTAATCGCCTCTGCATCGACAGACTTACATTTTGAGCCATGTTGTTTTCACTTAATTGAAGAAAAGCGTTTATGATTCGTTGCTGCATGTTCTCTGCCGTTGTAGGTGGTGTTTCGTAAACTATATTTTTTACAGTAGGCCACACAAGGGGTTAGATCTGGTAACCGCGGTGGCCAGCTTGTAAAGCTTCCTCTCCCAATCCACCTATTGGTGAAGACCCTATCTAAATGTGTTCTTGCAGCAGCACCGTAATGTGCAGGTGCGCCATCATGTTGGTACCACAATCTCCTTATGACGTTATCTGGTAGGTCTTCTAACAGCAATGGTAAATTATTTTGTAGGAAATTTGTGTAGATTTCACAATTTAAAGTATTATTAAAAAAGAATGGACCTACAATAGTGTTTCCTATGATGCCTCCCCAGGTGTTAACACTCCATTTTTGTTGGTATAAAATGGCTTGCACAAAATGAGGGTTTCTAGTGTCATAATAATGAGAATTTTTTCTGTTTGTTATTCCACAATTAGCAATTGTTGCTTCATCTGTGAAAAGCACATGATCTAGAAAATTTAGATCATGTCGTAATTGGAAAAGTAGCCATTCACAGTAAACAAGTCTCCTTTCAAAATCCGTTTGTAATAAGCCTTGATGATTTTGAATTTTGTAAGGGTGAAATTTATGTTTTTTTAAAATCCTTCTTACAACAGTGACTTCTATCCCGTGTTCTTTCGAAATTATCCTTGTAGATATGCGCGGATTTTCCATAACGGACTGGACGACTGTCACTTCATTATCTTCTGTAACCATAGACTTAGTTCTTTCATGTTTGACATAATTCACTGAACCCGTCCGAAGAAACCTTGTCAACAAATTTTCAAAAGTCTTAATATCTGGTGCTCTTCGGTGAGGATACTCCATAGCATATGTTCTTGATGCTAAAAGTGGATTTCTATTGCTAGCGCCAAGAACAAATACCATGTCTATTAGCTCCTCTTTCGAAAAATTCATTCTAAAGAAACACAACTATATACTATTACGGTATGGAAATAAAAAATAATGACAACAAAACGATATAACTGACAACAAGATAACAACTAATAACGAACAAACGGAAATTGATAATTAACTAGCCGAACTTAAATTATAACAATTAAACGCGATTACAATAAAGAGAAACTATTGAAAAACACTTTATATGGAAATTTTAAGTAGATATTTGACGTTTGGTTACATAGCAATTTTTGCTTAATATCATTTCATGGCCAACCACCCAACTATTAGATGCAGCACCGCATATTGAATATTGTAAACATAGGTATATCCCATTAAAGGGTTATAACTTCGAAAATACTAGAAATAAGTACTATGTTATTGGTATCATTTAAACGGCAATTTTACAAGGAATTTGCTGACTAATAAAAAAATTATAGGTTCAATTTAAAAAAAAAGAGAAAATAGCCTTTAAACATCGATAACTTTGGCACGACATATTTAACACTCTGTATATGTTGTCACGTTGTTCACCCTCAAAACATATAACGTGTTAGTCCATAAATTGGTAACAAAAAAGTTACGTGAGGCACTGCACCCATTTTCAGGCTAAGACTTAAAATGTTAGACGCTGCAACTGTCAAGATTTTAACAAAATTTGCAATAAAACCAAAACTAACAGTTGTAAGTGCACATTGTCATATATCATTGCAAAGATAATTTGGGTGGCTATCATCATAATAACAAGAAAGTATAGCAATCTATTTAAAAAAAAAAAATTTAAAGTGGTTGCGAAAATTTGGATCACCCTGTAAATATATAAATAAAATTAGAAAATGCACTGTAGCATACTACATGTGTACGTAAAATTTCATTGTTACAACTTTATTAGTTTTCATGCTAAGCTCCGCCGACACACTATTGCCGCACTCGGTATATATATATATATATATATATATATATATATATAAATATAGTATTTTCGTGACCTTGGTATGATAAGGTAAACTTAATTAGTCGGCGATTAAAGGTCTGGTTATTACTTCAAAGTGTATATATTTAAAATAATCCTACATGTTTCGGCAATGATGCCTTTGTCAAGGATATAAAAAATATCTACCTATTTTTTATATCCTTGCCAAAGGCATCATTGCCGAAACATGTAGGATTATTTTAAATATATACACTTTGAAGTAATAACCAGACCTTTAATCGCCGACTAATTAAGTTTACCTTATATATATATATATATATTAGTAATAGTATCTAATAATAATATATTTGTACCCAACAGATTTATCCAATTATAGGGCTATTAAATTTAAATTCGAAAGTACTACATATTGCTAACATGAAGAAAAAAAAGTACATTCTCTGTGCTTATAAATAGAAAAAAAAACACTTCATATAATAGGCAAGTATTTCACAAATTACTCGTTAAAATTAAAATGTTATCATATAGTTTATCGGCATTCACAAAAGCATGCGAAAGGGGCTCTTTCATCATGATATTAGTTCTAGCACTAGGCACAGAGAATGTTTCTTGACGAAAGGCGCGGCACGTGAAAACCAACTCGAGGAAGCAAACAGGGCGAATCAATTTCGTTGATGATAATTTTCCTCAAAAATGAAGGACTCATTTGCTCTCTACTCGCACTTAACGATTCCATGTTGTGTCTGTGCAAGAGAAGATTGTAGTCAATATTACGCCCAAGAAAAGCTCCATCCAATTTGGAAGACATAAACTTTAAAAATCTTCTCTGCATTTTCTCAACCATCTGCTGTTTGATTGAATAATAAGGATACCACACAACCTATCCATATTTAAGCTTAGAGTGCACGTATATGTAATACAAAGTTGTTAATGTTCTGGAGTAATCAAAATGTATATATTTAAAACAATCTTACATGTTTCGGCTTAAAATATAAATGACAGTACATTAATATACTGTCATTTATATTTTAAATTCTTTGAAAAAGGCATCATATGCCCAAACATGTAAGATTGTTTTAAATATATATATTTTGAAGTAAAACCAGACCTTAAATCGCCAACTAATTAAATCTAATATATATATATATATATATATATATATATATATACCGTATATATATATATATATATACTCGTAAACTCTGGCAGTTTACGAGTAACCAGAAGCAGAAGCAGACAGTTATCGCAGACCTGAAGATGGCAAATGTGATTTTTCCGAAACGTCGTCCAGAAACCAGCACCGGTCTTTACAAAGACCAAACAATGGAAACGCGGAAGAAAACCCGGAATCCAGTTACAACACATACTACTACCCGCGGGAAACCTGAAAGAAAACATATATATAATGATTATTAATTGGTACTTACTTGACCTCGGCTTAGCTTATTAAATAGCATGAGAGTTCTTAAACATTGGTTCTAAATGTAGGATCAACAAATTTGCTAGACAATTGATTATTATTATAGAGAAACAAGAGACTAATTTTCAAATATTGTTTGAAACTATTTTTTGTTGACAAGTAACGTTTGCACACAAGTTTACAAATTAAATATACTTCGAAATAAAAAATAAGTTAATTACGCAGTGCATGCTTAAACGTGATAATAAGATAGTGACTGTATTTATTGAAGTTAATTTCAGAATTTATAATAGTGATTAACTTTATGTGGAAAACATGACCAGCTAAGTAATAAGTTATGTTGAAGATTCTTTACTTTAAAGATTGCTTTAATAGATAGATATTTATATACTTTCGCACGTTCCTTCCTTATTGTATATTTTCTGGATAAATTCTTATCTGGAAGGGATATATAGGAGTTGGACCTGGAATATTTTTTGGATTGTGTGGACAAGAATACGGGTGTTCTTCTGGCCTTAAAGGTGTTCTTGGAGCTTCTATTGCCTTTACGGGAATTGGATGTTTGGCGGACGGAAAAGGTGGTTTTAAATGTAGGTTACATTTTGATAATTTGTTTAAACACTTTTTCTTGAAGAATGTTTTTAAGTGTACTGTTTTTCTTTAATTTTAATTTTACAGATAACGAAATACGTGCTTGATAACGCGTCGGTAAGAAATTCGGATTTTAAATAAATTTTGTGTTCTCCATGGTAACGAAAAATGTCTATTTGTTTTTACATATTTCTATGATTTTGAATTGGAAATATCTAAAGTTTAATTAATTGATTTTGGTAATAAGGGTTTTACAAATTATTTGTACAATCTATATAATAATTATTATATAGATTGTACAAATAATTAAATACCGCGATTAAATAATAGTTCTAAAACTAATTCTGATTATAATCAGAATTAGTTTTAGAACTATTATTTAATCGCGGTATTTAATTATTTGTACAATCTATATAATAATTATTATTATTAATCTAAATATCAATTTAGAAGTAATGAATAATCGATTTCGTAATTAAATAACTAATTTCGACCTTACAATGTTTTGATATACATATTTTTATGTAATATTTTATATTTTTATTAAAACCTTCTGTAAACCTGGGTTTTTTATGCTAATTCCTGTTTTTGTTTTGTTTAAGTGTCAAAACATGATACTTTCTTCAATATATATATATATATATATATATATATATATATATATATATATATATGAAGGTGTAGTTTCTCGGGTTCTTGGCCGCGTGTGAGTTTTGTTCTGAAAAGTACTATTTACTCTACGTTTCAACGGAATCGCACTCGTCATCTTCAGGAGCTGGTCGGTCTGTCGCTGGTTAGAGCAGGAGATCTCTTGTTATATGCTGCCGTGTCGGGAGGGGGCGTCCCACTATTGACGTCATGCGTGCGCGGCTTCGTGTAATTGGGCCGAGTGCCTGTAAGTTCCCTGGTCGGTCCGTGTGTCTCTGTAGGGGTTGCGATCTGTCGGGATTTGGTTGTGTTTTTATCTGTCGGTGCACTAGGACCGGTTTCCATGTATGCGGCAAGCGCTGGCCGTCGTCACGTTTATTTAAGCACTTAGGACGCTTTTCTATTTCTATCGCTTCTCTTGTAATTCTCGTCGTTAGGTTTTCACTTTCATTCGCACGCTATCGATTGCTCTGAGCACATCGGTAGTAATAGAATACATCAACCGGTATATTATATTATAATATAATATATTTTCCACAACACAGCGAAACCAGAAGAAATGGCTGGCACCAACGACAACGGCCAACGTATAGCAATGGATATATTGCAGAATATTGACACCTACGATGAACTGCAAAAGACAATGGAGAACTTTATGAAGATGATGCACAACGCCTTCGAAACAAAGATAAACGAGCTCAAGAAGAACGAAAAACCACCACGAAAATCCAACAAACGACAGAAAACAGAATCACCGGAAATAGAGACGAGCAACATGTACGAAGCACTCCGCACGATCGACGAAGATACGAAGAAAGAAGAAACGACGCCAATGGACAGCAGCGAAGAAGAACCGACAGCCTCCACCTCCGCAGAGAAACCCGGGGTAAGTACCAACATCACAAAACACACAAACACACACAAACAGCACAAAACAAACACAAAAACAGCAAACAACACAATCCAATTACCCAAAATGCCTTCTATCTCCCCAATTACAATCACTGACCCAACACAATGGTATCGAGTCCGAGATCTAATGAAAACACACAACATTCAATACACACAAAGTAGGTCCGTCCCGGCCGGAGTCCAAATCACTCCAACAACAGAACAAGACTATCGCAATCTCAACCGAATTCTCAACGAAAAAGCCATTCAATCTTTCACATACCAACTCCGTAGCGAGAAAAAATTAAAAATCGTCATCAGAGGCGTACCCCAATTCCTAACCGACGAAGACATCAAAGCCGATCTAGATTCTAGAAACTATCCGATCGCAAAAATCACTAGGATGAACGGTAAAGACCGCCTTCCAGCCCCCCTTATTTTAATAGAAATAGACAAAGAATACAAGTCAATTTTCGACATCCACACAGTTTGCGGATTAGAAGTAAAAGTAGAGTCCCTCAGACTTAGAACAGACATCGTACAGTGTCACAGATGTCAGAAATTCGGTCATCAACAGCGTACTTGCAACGTGAATTTCGCGTGCATGAAGTGCGGAGAGTCACACTCGACGCATGAATGCACAAAGCCGTCAACCACCCCCCCCTAAATGCGCAAACTGTGGCGGAGCTCACCTCTCGTTCAGCTTATCATGCAAAAAGAATCCAAATAACCCAATAAACACACCAATACAAACACGCAAACTCATAGAAGCACCACTACCAAAACACAACGCGTGGACTCAAAGACAACAGACAAATAACATCACCGCAACCACACCCACACCCACAACCCGGGAAAATACACCAAAACCAACACTTAATTCACACGAAAAAGCTGACGATACAATTGCTCTCATGATTGGGAAACTATTCCAAACATTTAGCTCGACAAACCCTACACTCCAACAAACACAAAGCTTTTTCGAACAAACAAACGAACTTACAAAACTTTTCCACGCACGCAGACAATGAATCACAAACACAACATTAAAATAGCCTATTGGAATGCACAAAGCATAACACACAAAAAACATGAATTACACGTATTTTTAGACGAACACCAAATAGACGTAATGCTGCTAAATGAAACACATCTAAAACCAAGTCACTCATTAAAAATACAAAAATACAAAACATACAGACACGATAGGCCGGTACAAAAAGGCGGCGGAACCGCTATACTCGTACACGAAACAATAAAACACAGCGAACTTGAATACAAAACACTCGATAAAATCGAAAACACAGGCATACAAATAAACACAAAAAGGGGACCGATAAACCTTTACGCAAGTTATCTTCCCTCCGGATTAGACATAGTAGAATCAGACATACAAACGATCTTCAATCAAAACACACCTACAATATTTGCGGGAGATTTTAACGCGAAACACCAAAACTGGAACTCGAAAGTAGCCAATAAAAACGGTAAAAAACTAAAGAAAATAGCACAAGACAACAACCTCAATGTAATCGGGCCGGTAGAACCCACACACATACACATACCAACGGGCACTACTGACGTTTTAGACATAGCAATACTTAAAAACATAACCACAACACATACAATAGAAACTATAAACGACCTCTCCTCAGATCATTTTCCAGTGATATTAACGCTTGACATGGACACAACTAGAACAAAAAAAACATTTAACAAGACAGACTGGGAAAAATTTAAAGAATCCCTAGTACTCAGAACAGTAAAAATTCACAACGCGAAAGACATCGATCAAGCAGTGATCACACTGGAAAATGACAATGCAATAGCACAAACGACAAAAACTAAAACCATCGACACAAAACTTAACATCCCGACTGAACTAAAAATAAAATTACGACTCAAAAAAAACATACTTAAAGAATATAAAAGAACGCTAAATCCGGTAATAAAAACAAAATTAAACGCGATAACAAATGAAATAAAATCTGACATGATCGAACACTTTAATAAAAACTGGAATAACAAAATTGAATCCCTTAACACGCAAGATCAAACACTCTGGCAGATGACAAAAGCCCTAACAAACAAAAAAAACAAAATTCCACCGCTAAAAACAGCAAACGGACCGGCAATAACTGATAAAGAAAAAGCAGACGAATTCGCGAACGCGTTAAAGAAACAATTCGAAACGAACCCAACAATACCGAAGCATAACACATTCACAAACCAAATTGAACGGCAACGAAATACAAAAATCAATATAACAGAAATCGACATAATCGAATATAACAGAAATCGAATATAACAGAATCGACGCCACAAATACCGACGAAGTGGAAAAAATAATTAAAAACCTTAAAAACCGAAAAGCTCCGGGAGCGGACGGGATAACTAACATAGCAATAAAAAACCTACTAAAAACCGGTATACAAATTATAACCGACATAATAAATGGAATAATAAAACACGGACACTATCCCGCGATTTGGAAACACGCGCAGATAATAATGATCGACAAACCTGGAAAAACAACAAAAACAACCGCAGATTACCGGCCAATAAGCTTACTTCCGTCAATAAGTAAGCTGGCAGAACGCGTAATACAGACAAGACTTGAAAACGAAGTCGAAAACAAAAACATAATCCCAAATTTTCAATACGGTTTCCGGAAAAATCACTCTACCACACAACAGGCACTAAGACTAACAGAACACATAACCGAAAAAATGAACATATCGACATCAACGGGCGCAATCTTTCTCGACATTGAAAAGGCCTTCGACCGGGTTTGGCACGCCGGCCTCATACACAAAATGAAACGTCACAAAATATCAAACACATTAATAAAAATAACCGACAATTACCTAAAGAACCGTACATTTAATGTCACAATCGGAAACGAAAAATCGACAATCGAACACATAGCAGCAGGAGTACCACAAGGATCCGTTCTCGGACCGCTCCTGTATAACATATACACTTCGGATATTCCCACAATAGAAAAATGTAATATCGCACAATACGCAGACGACACCGCTATATACATAAGCAGCAGACGAACATCGTACATACACAAGCAGTTACAAAACAATCTAGTCCTCCTAAAGGACTGGTACGACAAATGGGAAATTAAAATTAACCCACTAAAAACCGCGGCAATTTACTTCCAACACAGAAAACGACACAAAAGGCCGGACGAAGTCAAACTCGAAGGCCACACAATACACTGGCAGGAAAAAGTTAAATACTTCGGGGTCACAATGGACTCACAACTAACATACACGGCACATATTAAAGAATTAAAACGAAAAATAGGGTTCACAACACACGCACTGTACCCGATACTAAACGGCAAAAGCAAACTAACACTGGAAAATAAAATATTAATAATAAAAACGATAATACTCGCGGGCGCAACATATGCCGGAGAAATATGGCATCAAGCCAGCGAAAAGCAAAGACAATCGGTACAAGGGAAAATAAACAAGGTAATTAGACTCGCGATAAATGCACCGCGATACATGACAAACGCGCAGATACATAAAGAGACGAAACTCGAAACACTGGAAACAATAATATGCAAACGAACACTAAAAACAATAGAAACAATAAAGTCACACGAAAACCCCACAATAAGAAAAATAATAAATCCAAAACGGAGACTAATTAAAAAAGACGGACTTAAGCAAATTAAAAGACGCGCAGAGGATAACGATATCCAAATAGCCGCGAAAAAAATCAAAAATTAACAGGTAAACAGAGGTCAACACAAACACACAAAAATGTAGCAAAACACACAGCATTCCATATAGGATAAACAAACGTAACACACAAACACACAACTACACATAATAACACAAAACATACACAACCCCGGGTAATGAAATTGGAGTGGAAATGGGGGCAACTCCGACCACCGAACAAAATCAAGAGGACTCATATTGATATGTTTTCACTTTTGGCTAGAATCTTCGTGTTTTCAAAGTCGATAGAGTGCCCTGTCAGAAGATTATGTTGTGCTAACGATGACGTTACTTCTTTCTTGACGACCGCGTTTCGGTGTTCTTCTCTTCTCACGCAAACTCGCCTGTTTGTCTGCCCCACATATGATTGATCGCACACTGAACATGGTATTCGTAAACGCCCTGATCTTCTAGAGGAATTCTGTCTTTCGCATTACCTATTTCAACGGCTATTTTTCTGTGTGTTGTGAAAACGGTGTCGATGTTGTGTCTTCTTAATAATCTACTGATTTTGTCTGAAGTTTCCTTTATATATGGAAGGAAAGCTCTGGACTCGAACTCTTGTTTTTCTGTTTTTCTGTTGACGTTAATTCTGGCTTTATTTATTGTTTTTGATGAATAGCCGTTCGTGATGAGGGCGTTTCTTATGTTACTTCTTTCTTCGTGTATGTGTTCCTTGTCTGTTAGTGTCTCAGATCGCAAAACTAGTGTTTTTACAACGGAATTTAGTTGTGCCGGGTGATGGTGTGATTGTGCTTTTAAATATCGATTTGTGTGTGTAGGTTTTCGATATACCGTGTGTCCCAGTAGTCCGTTCTCTTTCTTGATTACCAACACGTCAAGGAAATTGAGTTTCCCTTGTTCTTCTACCTCCATTGTGAAACGTATGTTTGGATGTTCGGCGTTCAAGTGGTGTAGAAAAATATCCAGCTTCTCTCTGCCATGTGTCCAAATGACGAATGTATCGTCGACATAACGTAGCCACAAATTAGGCTTGTCTGCGCAGTTGTTTAATGCCTTTGTTTCGAAGTTCTCCATGAATATGTTGGCAATAATCGCTGACAGAGGAGATCCCATCGGTGCGCCCTCCACTTGTCGGTATTTTTGGCTATTGTAGGTGAAATAAGTGTTTGCCAGGCAGTGTTCTATTAGATTAATCGTGTCCTTTGGTACTTGGTATTTATTTTCTAATATGGAAATGGTTTCTGCGATCGGCACTTGCGTGAATAACGATGTTATGTCGAAACTGACTAGCAGATCCGTTGGTTGTATGCGTACGTCTTTTATTAACTCTATGAAGTGGTCCGCATTCTTCACATAGGATGCCATTTTTTCGGCGTGTACCTGGAGTTGCTCAAGTTTCGTGCTAGGGCTTGCGTGGAGATCCGATAGAACGTACTATTGGCCTGAGCGGTATATCGGTCTTATGTATTTTCGGTAGTCCGTAGAGTTTCGGACACCGGGACGATTTTTCTCGGGGAATGATCCGTTTCTTTGTCTCTTCACTCAGTGTTGTCGCGTTTATTTTAGTCTTATATATTAGTATATATATATATATATATATATATATATATATATATATATGTGTGTGTTTAGATAATTTCTTACCCGTTTATTAAATATAACATTTGATAAATTATTGGAGTTTTTCGGCTTTTATATGAAATATTTACAAATATCAAATTAGAATGTATGTAATTACAGAGTAAGTGGGGATGTAAACATTGCTGTCTACAAATTACAAAGCAAATCATACGAAATTTGTAGACAGCAATGTTTACATCCCCACTTACTCTGCAATTACATACATTCTAATTTGATATTTGTAAATATTTCATATAAAAGGCGAAAAACTCCAATAATTTATCAATTGTTATATATATATGTATATATATATATATATATATATATATATATATATATATATATATAACAATTGATAAATTACTGGAGTTTTTCGGCTTTTATATGAAATATTTACAAATATCAAGTTAGTATGTATGTAATTGCAAAGTAAGGGGGGATGTAAATATTGCTGTCTACAAATCACAAAGCAAATCATACGAAATTTTTTAATTGAAAAATATTGTCTAGACAATATTTTTCAATTAAAAAATTAAAAAAATATAACATACATCTTGGCGTCCAGAAGACGATAAATATGAATTTATGGAAATATCGACATATCCGCCCTTCCAAGACGAACTACTGACGCGGTTCATCACCAGAAATACCAATTCGTCATTTATACATATATCATGTATACCGTGTCTTCAATTAATTTCGTATTTGGAGTGGCCTGTGATTTTAATATAAAGTTGGAAACATTGAAAAATAGTAATGTTATTTTTTAAGTAAAACTTTGAGTTATCTCGAATTACTGGTGGAAATCCTGCATACAATACTAATTGCATAAATCTACTGTCCATTTTCTAATCTCCCATTTCTAAAATAATTTTTTGAATATCGTAATTAATGTTCTACTTGAAAATATAAATTTTAATGATTTAATATTAATATGTAAACTGCCAAATTTTTCTTAAAATATATCTTTATTTTTCAATATCATTAACTTTGTAAAGTCGTAGGTTACTCTAAATAGAATTTAATTGATGGTATGGTAGAATAATATATTTTTGTATGTCAACACAACGTTTTATTCAAACGATTTATTTTTAAACATAATTTCCTTTCAACTCGAATTTTGTTTCACCTCATCAATTAATTCGAAATGGCAAAAAGCAACACGCATGCAAATAAAACTCCTTGTTAACACTGGAGTGTTAACACTTGAAGTGGATTCGTGTTCGAATACACTTCAAATCCTGTCAGTCCAGTATCGGGCCACGTCCAAAGCATGATCTGTAGCAAATCATAAATGTACGGTGGAGTAGGAGTTTGGGCAGTTCTTACAGGTTAGCAGATGTTCCATAATCATCGATAATCTCCCTTTTCGCTAGGTTCGTCCTTGCGGGGGCGACTCCCGTCCTGAGGTGCTCGATAATTTTCCAACTTTTCCAATCCAGCCCGACGGAGGCTCTTGGCCAAGAGGATAGATGTACGGTGGCTCCATAGGAACGGCGTATAGGAAATCGTTCCGTGATTTTAGTTGCCGTATTGGCTTCGGTGCATTATAAGGGGGTCATATAAGTTCAAATGTTCGCTTAAGTCTTTCCGTATGCTTGAGAGCTACTCGGCAAGTTGCAGGAGCCTCGCACCCAGCCGCTTTGTAAAAATGTCCCAGTGGTGTAGCCTTTATACAGCCAGTCATAAGTCAGCATATCTCGTTAAGGGCAGTGTTCACATGTCTAGCATATGTGAATCTATTCCAAACCGGGCAAGCGTATTCCGCTGCTGGGAAACTTAGCACTTCAGCTGTAGATCTGATCACACGGGAGTTAGCTCCTCATTTACTTCCCGTTATTTTCTTTAGATGTTGGTTCCTGGTAATATTGCTTGTGTAAATCGCCTTTAAGAGAGGATAAAATGTTCCTGTATATATATATATGCCCTTTGCAGTACCTATGATATGGAGGCAACAAAAGAATTACTTCACCGATTCTTATTTCTGCATAACCAAGATAGCAGGCTTCTCTGCCAAAAAATGTGTCCTAATTTTTATTCGGGCGTTATTGACCTTTGGTATGGGTCAAACCAAAAACATTTTTCCTCAACAATTACACGTGAGAAAACTTTGTTGTCGATGGATTCCACATCAACTAACTCACGACCAAAAAGAACAACACATTGAATGGCGTAGAAAAACAGAAAAACTGGCGTAGGAAAATTCCAAGGCGGTATTTCGTATTCGGTTTGGAATATTGTTACTGGTGATGAATCATAGATTTATTGTTATGGTCCTGAAAAGAAAAGTCAGTCAGCTGTATGGGTCTTTCGAACTGAACCTAAGCCTACTAAAGTCCGACGAAGTAGCAGTGCTGGTAAGAAAAAAAGGAAAAAGAATTTTACACCGTGACAACGCATCATCGCATAAAGTAAAACTAACAATTTGAGTTTGTGGATCCCCTAAACGTCAGTATCATGAACCTTTCACCATACATTTCTCACCTAGCATTTTGTGATCTATTTTTGTTTCCAAAATTTAAAGATAATATGCGTGGAATCACTTTTACATTATCAGATGAAGCAGCGGATCATTATAAAAACCTCGTTTCTGAAGTATCTCAGCAAGAGTGACATCATTGCTTTAAGGACTGGTTTCATCGAATGCAAAATGTTAAAGCGGAATATTTTGAAAAACAAGAAAATCATTTAAATTTTTTTTAAAGTAATTCTTGTTTAATTTACTAAGAATTGTCAGTATCGCACTACTATAGCATGCAACTATGAGGAATAGCTTCCAACTACAATAGAGCTTTTGCAAAGATTTCAATACAAGATATAGTATAGTCAAAGTTCCATAGTACGTGCCGAATTAAATAATTCAGTGAGACATTTCAATTCCTACTGTGGGAGAGGAGATTAGCGACTATAGCGGACGTTATCGCGATAGAGTTTCATTGCACCCTAATGTGCTAGCCCGGAATTTATTTCTACAAGATGGCGAAGTGTGCTGATTAGAATTTTAAGACTATTGCAAACCTTGGGTATTATTGCGTGTAGGTGTAATTTCCACAAATTAAATAACACCAAATTTCCCCGTTATGACGTCAAGCAATGCGTTAAAACCCAATCCAACAGAACCAATACGGTTTTAATCTGTAATAGTTAGGGGTAGTGGTATTTTTTACCCACTTATAAAACAGTACCGAATAGATTAGTATCATTTAGAATCTTATTATTAACTTGGTTATACCTAATCTCATATATACTATGCTCACTAGAGCACTTCTGTACATATTATTTTAATACTGTCATTCCAGTTACGTATTGTCGTTGTATGAATGCAGTTATAAAAAAAATTCGGAACAATCATGTTCTCCTCTGAAACAATACATATAAGAGAAAACTCAAAAAAAGATTTGATTATCAAAAATAGTACACCAATAGATGAAAAGGTTTTTATTAGATACAACTTAAAGCTACTACTTTCACCTATTTTCTACATAGTTGCCATTAAGATTGATACATTTGTTTTTAATACCCTCTTCATAGAACTCCGTCACTTGTGAATTAAGCCAAGCTGTAACACGATCTCACAGCAGACTTCAGTGTATATTGTGGGCCCTCGTTCTCTAAAGTCTACAAGAATGACGCCTCTTTTGTCCTGAAACACAGTGACCTTGACTTTCCTCGCAGAAAAAGTTTGACGGCACTTTAAAGGTTTCCTCGTAGGCGAGTTAGACGGACCCTACTGCAATGACTTTCTTTTGGTCTTAACGTTGACATAGGTGACCCAAATCTCATCATCTGTTACGATATGCCTGAGGAAATCTTCACCTTCGACATCGTAACGTGTCAGAAAAGTTAGAGCCAATCCCAGTCTCTTCATTCTATGGTCTTCGGTAAGAAGTCTTGGCACCCATCGTGAACAAAATTTGTGGTAACTGTTCAGCAACTACGTCGTGCAAAACTGTACGTGAAGTTCTATGATTGTGAATCGCCGATTTTAACGAATTCTGTTTTCGATATTACCAATAAGTTTGTTTCTCACAATACTTGGTTTTCCACTCTGTTCTTCATCAAGGGTATTAGTTCGTCCTTCTCAAAAGATACGGCAAAATCTTCTAACAATACTGTCACTCATGACATTTTCGCCATAAACAGAACAAAGTTCACGATGAATCTCAGCAGTCTTCATGTTCTTTGCACACAGAAATCGGATAACAACACGTAATTCACAGTCGGCGGGATTTTCAATTGCAGTAGCCATTTAAAACGACCAAAATAGCACGAAAGAATGTTGAACGATTCTCTCACTGACTCTGCAAGACTCACGCTGAACCAGACTACATCGCAGCGCTGTGATTGCGCCGATGTCCTCTCTACTCTGTTTACTAGGCGGTAACGGAACTTACTTTACGAATCGCCCTCGTATTTAGAAAGGAAAATATTAATTATTTTGTATATTGTAGAATAACATAAAATTTCAACAATATATCATTCAATATAAAATAAATAAGGAGCTCCGTTTCAAAGCGCAGCTTTTGTTGGAAACATTATTTCGAGAAAAACTACCTTTTCTATTCTAGCTCTGCCAAGTAGACGTTTTTGTCAAATACATCGGAAGATGTTCCTTTTAACAAGAAATTTAGTTTCATAGCTTAACACAAAATATTCTATTGTGAACTTTTTTGAATAGCTATATAACAATAAATCAAAACTGCGTTTTGAAACAAGTACTTAAAAAAACTGCGTTTTGGAGCAAATGATTTATTAAGTATTAAAACTAAATTCAAAAAACTTAATATAACAGCACAAAATGACATCGTACACGGAACGTATTTTATTTCAAATACTTAAGTTAAGAAATAAAACCAAAAATTTTTTAAAAAGTTAAAAATTAAATGCGTAAGTGGCTGTCACCTTCCTCGCAGTCACATTCTTCATATGAGTCGCTCTCATCATCGTTGGTTATCCCATTTCTGTGAGAATCTATTAGTTCCTTGTACCACTGAAGAGCTTCCCTGTTTCTCCAGTTAACCTTCTCGCCTTGCATATTTTTTGTACTATAACACTTATCTAATAAGAAGTCAACGTCCTTTAGTTTCTTCTCTTTCACAGACCTTCCCAACTCAAGGTATTTTAAGCTAAGCTTTTTTAGAGATTTCCATTTCTTCAACAGACATTTTGTAACGCCAACATCATTCCTGTAGAACTGCTCTAACTTTACTGTCATTTTATTCGTATCATTTTTTTCGATATAAATTCTCTTGGCATCCCTTATCCCATCCAACTTCTTGCAACACCTGCACAAATCTTTCATATCATGTAGATTCCATTGTGATCCTAATACTTTTATATTTCCAACTTCTTCAAAAATTTGCCAATAATCTTCTTTTAGTAGAATCTTTGATGGTTTTCTTGCAATTTTCTCTATTCTCCCAAAAACTCTATCGGCTGGCAAAAATGTGGGTCCTCGAACAGGAAAAACTAGGAGAATTGTTTTCAATTGGCGTGGTGCTGCATTTGCCAACCAATACATGAGCATGTGAACGATCACGGAGTTTTTGTTTTGGCCAGAGCAGCCATCGCAAAATAATCTTAGTAAACTGTAGTCTTCTGGTAATTCTACATAATTTGACAAAAAATTATATAACGCGGAACCTATTTCGTTAGGTCCTCTGCCAGCCTGAGTCTCCATCCATGTATAAAATGTAGGATTAACGGTTTTTATATCAGTGATACAAAAGTTGTATAGTGCTAGCTGCGAAGCATAATAGGCTTCCTGAATTGGTAACTTCGGTAGTACTTGTACTTGCTCAAGGTCGAAACGGAGGGAGAAACTATTTTCAGGATTATTATTCATTATAAGATTAAACTGTTTTGCAGAAAGCTTATGTAGTCGCAGTTCCATCATACATTTGTTTTTGGTGCTAGCATCTTCCATCTTAATCTGATTCTTAAGTGTGTAGCAGAAGCTACACACGTCGGAGGCTGGAGATCCAAAACCAATATTAAATTTGGAATTAAAAATTTTAAAGAAAAGCCATCGCTTTACTTGCAAATTTTCGTTTACCGAGTTGTTGTACATTTTGTACAACTTTGAGATACTTAGTTCCGCTGCCAGATAAATTCTTTTAGATTTATTCCTATTGTAATGAGACTCGCTGCCCTTCAGACTTCCGATGAATTTAATAACTTCATATCGTTTAGGTTTATACCTTTTGGAACGACGATCTCCTCCTCGCTTTTCGGTTATGCCCTCACCATTTTTCATTTGTTTTGAAATTGTTATAATTAGAGCTGAGGATGTTTGCGGTATAACCATGGTTATATCATGTAACCATAGTAAATTACTATGGTTATATGATATAACCATGGTTATACCGCAAACATCCTCAGCTCTAGTTATAATTCTACGTTGAGAAACGTGCAGCGCTGCCCGAAAAATTTTTTGACATACGTTGTGTTTTATTTTATTACAGTCCCAAAATTTGTAACCTATGCGAACATTTTGCACATTTTTGTTGTTTTTCCTTTTTTTAGGGGCTGTTACTGTCAGTAGGTGGGAAATTTTAATATTCTATATCACTCGATTTTGTACGGCATATAATTTTTCCCTGGCCGTTATAATGTCCTGCTCGTTAATTGCCATGCAATTGTACCTTTTATTATGATGTTGGCATGGGCGCTCAAAATCTTCCAAGTTTGGAAAGTGATATCTGAATATCTGAAAGTAACAAAAATTGTAATCAAACATTATAAATAATCGTAATTAAATAAATTCAAATAAAATTCTTGACTTTACTGTTTCACAAATTTATTAGTTTCTAACAATTGTTTCGATAAGGTTGACTTATCATTAACAAAGATACAGAAAGACTAAAATATTCGTGTCTAAGTGTAACACTCCAGCCCTCGACCTCAATTCTTGACCTATCTCATAGTTTAGTCATGCAATATGTAGGCATTTTTATTGATAATAAATCAACCTATCAAGACAATTGTTAGAAACTAATAAGTTTGTGAAACAGTAAAGTCAAGAATTTTATTTGAATTTATTTAATTACGATTATTTATAATGTTTCACCAAGAACCTACGACACAAATAATTGAGAATATAAAAAATGTATGATTTTTAGCCAACCTAACCTCACATTAAATTTGAGTGACAAACCTTATAGTTTTTTGCTTCTGCCTTGTAGTGGTTTTTCTGTTTCTTTCCCTGGTTCCGCAACTACCATCTTTAACAAGGACCTTCTCTGCTTCCATTTTATACACCTTTATGCGAACCGTAAGAGCAACACGTGTAATACAGAAACTGCATTTTGAAACGAATACTTTTCAACATAAACTGCGTTTTGAAACAAATGTTAGTTTTCTGGTACAGATTTAAGCGGTAAAGACTGCGATTAGCATCAAACAAACCAGTTACACACCTCCTACTGTTTTAATAAAGCCAACGTCACCTTTTGCACAATAGCTGTACTAATTGCAAACACTGCGTTTTGAAACGGAGCTCCTCAAATATGATTGCAAAATAATATTCTAAATATTGATATGCGTTATAGGAAAAAGCATTCTTGTTTCACCCTTAATGAATTATAATATTAATTAATGTTGAAGTATAAATACTAAATGATTTCTTTTGTGGGTATACTAAGTGTTAATACAGTTATTACTATAAGCACATAATCATAAATTATAAATTAGTGTTGTGATACATATTAAATTATGAATATTAAATAAAATGAATTTGAACCTGGTAATAAATTTAAAAATAATGTGCATCATGCTTATCGAACTATATGTAAAATATGTACTTTTAATGTAATAATTTATGAACGAATCACTATAATCCATTCGAAATTGACGTAAACACATTATTTTTTATATTGAATATGATCCGCCATTAAAAACACAGTTGGGCGTCTGCCTGATATATTTTTATAGCAGATCTGTAATAGAAAACAGTAGATCATATGCCGCGTAATTTTTATGAAAGCCACACCTAGTTAATAAATATTTATTATTGTAATTGCATTGTTAGAAAAAAATAAATTAATATCCGATTCAAGCGTTCTAAAGTACCCGTTATGAATGAATCATGTTGTCTTTATTACAGGGCAATAATAGTAATTTTGAGTTTGTTGATTGTTTTAAAGCATAAGTAATTGTCGGTGTTGCAAGAAAAATTATTTTACTTTGCGTAATAGATACTGTGTACATACATGTGTCAATAAACGCAGGTGTTACTCAGCAAACGTCGTACTTACTACATTAAACACCATATGATAACTCATTCAAGAAGTTAGTAAGAAGCAAATGTCCTCTTTGCTTTTATTAATATATGCAATATTTGTTATATCATACCATTTAAACACAAAGTATACACGCATTGCGAAGTATTATCAGGAAATACAGAATGAATTAATTTTACAGTTATGATCACAATATAATCTTTAAAATTGCGTACACTAAAAGAACTAAAAGAAAATTTATGATCCGCTTTTAATAGTGATACAATTAGCAAAATTACAATAGTTCGATATAATTTTGTGACTTCTTGAAAATTAATAATTAACTCACCTTTATGGTGGAATAGTGAATGTACCGAAAAAGTTGGTATGAGAAAGAGAATTATAAACGCCTTCAAAAAAAATAAAACAGAGTAGACAATTATATTAAATGTCGAGAAGTTTCAGCATATACAAGGAGATTCATAAAACAAAAGAAAAGTGAGAGCTGGCGTAATTTTTGTAATAGTCTAGATAAAAATACTTCGCCAAATTATATATGGAAGGCGATTAGAAAATTTAGTAGGGCATACCAAAAACCTCGCGAAAAAGAAGAGTCGTGGATACATGAATTCCTTGGAAACCTCACACCTGCATATCTTACAAATTCCAAGAAATCGTATCAAAAAAAGACTAGTAATTGCATAATTGTTTCACGAACAACTCACAACTAGAGCGTGTGTTTCTTGACATCCAAAAAATCTTAACCAGAATATTATTCAGTAATCTGAGTTATCAATCCGAGTTATGCAAAATGTGGTAATATGAAAGAAAAAGCAAAGAAACCGTTTCCTGAGATACTTGAACTATTTATATGTTCCAATGTGAAGAGATATTGTATTAACATTGATATGTTCAGCGTTTCCATCGGTTCGCTTAAAGAATGGATCAATTTTCGCCTACCTCAGATTACTCATTACTCATTTGCAATTTTCTTTTAAATTGTATTTATCAAAATCATTGAATGTGCGTATATATTGCTATTTTGTTTAATTATTAAATAATTATTGTTTTTATTACGTTCAAGTTGTATGACTTTTGTATTACGTTATATACTTTAAATACCTTGTAATTCAAGGTTTAGAGTTGATTTAATTGTGGCTCTTAGTTTTTTTTTCTTATTATTTATTAGTTACCTTACAATTAGCAGCTCGTCTGCTGTTGGATAATGAAGGATTATTATTATTATTACTATTATTATATCCAGCAACTGAAACGTTTAGTTAAAGGTCATTTAATTAGATTACATACATTACATGTATGCCAAACGGATATCATTACCGAAATCATGTGATTACTGAAAACTATCATGTGTCTGGATATTGTTTAGTATGAAGTTAGAATTGAATTTTATAAATCATTTGTTGGAGTTGCAGCCAACAATTGGAACTCATAATTGTATAGTTCGCTAACTTATTTTAATTTGACTAAATAGAAAGTATGTACCTTAATAGCATCGCCTGGTGTAAGAATGCGATCAGCTAAAGATAATGTAAATGAGATTGAGGTACCCTGGGCAGTAGACGCGTAGGGGTGTATTTTATCATATTCGTGTAATTATTTATACTTATATGTATATAAATTAAACACAAATTTATATAAATATGAGTTCCTAATATGTTAAAATACATAAACACGTAAATATACACACCTTGGACATCTTGAAGGCCAACTCTGCCTTTATCACTTTCATTTAAATTAATTATAAATTCCTGATGAATATTTATATTTTCTAAACAAACATTTTCTATTTCTATTGCCTAATACAATTTTTCCGGTTTTCTGGTGTTATATTGGCAATCATATCTTGAATATGATTTAAAGCTACCTTTCTCAATTTTGGACGATCGTTAGTGCGACGAACATATTCTTTTGATTGACTTCAAATTATCTCAATATGGCGGCAAACGCAATATTGTGTGTTGTGCGGCTGTGAGCATACTATCTCGATACTTCAGCTTTGGTACTATTCGAATTTGGTAGCTACTTCACCTGTCCTGAATAGGGATGCAACATCGCTCATAAAAACATCGATGTTAGAACATCGATGTTTTTCAAAAGTAAAACATCGATGTCGAAAATATCGACGTTTACTAACGATACATCGATGTTTCTTCGATGTTTTTGAAAAATTATTGAGAAGCTGAATTTTTAGTATAAGAATTAAAACACATAGATAATATTAATTAAATTTATTTGTGAAAGTATTATTTTTAATAATGGAATTAAAAAACATAAATTTTGATACCCTGGTGCCCAAGCGGTTTCTCTCTTGGGTTATTGTTGCCCCAGCCTCAGAGAACAACCGCTCACTGGGCACCGATTTTGCCACGATTGGCAAATACTTCAAAGCGATTTTGAATAGGAATGGAAACATTGTACGCATGTCATGCCATATTTCTATAGGATCTCCTTTGATAGGAGTGACCGGTGATGATAGAAACATATGAAATTTTGAATCAACTTTTGTTTTGTCATTGTCGCTAGTTCTGTTTTTTATGTTTTTATGTGATAATTGTGTGTGGTAGCTCCATATGTCAGGTTCCATGTTATCGTCCTTTTCAGATTCGTCAGAACTGTCAGAAGACTCAGTTCTGGCAATCGTTGCTTGCATACTGGTTACGTAATTGTTTATATAACTGAAGACTTTAGCTTTAGCAGTCGCATCTCTAAAATGTAGCATCTTAAAACTGGCCATCTAGTGCATATCCCGTGAACGAGACGTTTGCAAAAATTTGCAAACAGTAATAGTGATGTGATTCGCTTCCGCAAATAGTATGCAGATGGCTCTATTATAAACAAACATCGACGTTAAAACATCGTTCATTGATTAACGATGTATCGATGTTTTTGGAGCTTCGACATCGATACTAAAACATCGATGTTTATGAATGATACATCGATGTTTGGAAATATCGATGTATCGTTTGCATCCCTAGTCCTGAATGGTATAAAGTATTGTTCATGACAATGACACTTGCTTCGGGTAATACTGGTAACAGACTTCAAATAATGGTCATATCCTCGTGATAGTCATGATTACGATTTTTTATGTTTTTGCTGAAAGTAACACAAACCGATCTAACCGCTTTCAGAACCAACGTAAAATAAGAATTATTTTTCTTTTGGAAGGGGTTAAATCTAATAAACATGCATGAGTATCATACAATCTGTTTTGGTATGAGGAGTGTAATACGTAGCAAATAAACCGCTCTTCATCTTGGAATATTTTCATGTCAATTAAATATTCTTGGCGTAATTTTTATATCCTCGATGGTTCCATTATAACACGTCATTTGTTTGTTGTCCCAAATTGGAAACCATTTTGCATTATTGTTTTTCTAGAGGCTTCTGTTTCGGTATTTTCTTTTGCAAGCTATTTAATGTGCCAACTTGGTACTGCTTGCAAATACTATATTCTTGTACACTTCTAACTCTTCTTTCCGTTTATTTATTTATTTCGTATGAGAAGGGACATACAAATTTAAGTATTAGTATATAAATCACTTCTATGACAAAAAAAGGCTCATAATACTAATTTATACACTATTTTTCAACCAGTCTAGAGCTGCAGGAGTTGCCTTGCTCAGCTAGTGGATGCCACCAGGGAACCTTCTTCTGGGGCATTTACTATGTGGGCCATAGTTTGTTATTCATTTCCGTAGCCGGAAAGGTTAGTATCTCCTAGTGTTCATTTATACAGCATTGAGTTGTACCTACCGTGGCCTTTGCGGAACCTATTTAATTGAGACCATTGCCTATGTGGGAGGGTTACGCCCGACAGAGGTTCTGAAGGATTACAGATTAGATCTCTATTCAAAGAGTGCCAGTGACGATCCTCGGTTAAGGTGAATACCTTGGTGTGAGGCCTTTAATACCAGTACATCATTCAGGAGGAGAGTAAGCCAGTGCAATAGCTGCCATTCTCAATTTATAGAGGTGCTGCTTGAATGTCAGAGATCGCTCTAACGTTACGCATAGATATTTAAGGTGGGGGTGTGGTTTATCAAACTACCACAAATGAAAGGCACATAATTCGAATTTTGGGATTTGGTTGTATTATTTCCGTAATACCACGCTTCACTATACTGCGGTAGCAGACACTAGTTAATTTCGACATTCTTTTTATAATGGCCTTTTCTGTAACATTTGCATTTTCTTCTTCTAATTTATTTTACACGTTTAACAGTATTTGCTTGGCTTGATTTACTATATGAATCTTTTTAGCACAACTATTTATATTGCCTGTCACCGAGTCATAGTTATCGTTATTTATTTCATATTGCTCACCGTCGCTGTTTTCGTCCCAAGGTCATTTTCTTATAATAAAATACATATATGCTTTCTAACTTTGCAATTTATATTTTCCTACTAACGAAAATTTATATTGACTGGTTTACTTAAATATAAGAAATGTTAAGCTGTAATGCCATTTTAATTGTACGGTGCTAAGCAATGACCATTAAATTTAAATCCCAAAGCTAATATAAATAAGCAAATCAAGGTAGCTTACTCAGGCACAATCTATTTAATATCACTCTGGCTATTAAAGTAAGGAACACCTCACATTTTAGATGTGTTTATGTTTCATTAAGCCCTCGCCACAGGAGCTGCTATGAAAGCGTTTACCTGCTATTTAATCAAATTAAAATAAATTGAAACGAACTATACTTTCGTCATTTATTAAGACTAGAAATGTAACCGAATCCAGTAATTAACAATGCAATTATTTTCGTTTTATGTTTAAATTAAAAGTATTTAATTTCTATGACGTTAGAACAATAGCCTATATTATGCAATTACCCTAGATAATAAGATAAAGTGTAATTTTACGCTAAGTATTAATACGAGTATTAAGAATAATTACAGCAAATGTCAGGTTTAATTATCGTACATGTCACAAATACATAACACTAAAACGAACATTATAGAATGATTCCTAATGAAAGGTATTAACTAGAGAGAATTAAATATACATAGCAGTTTCAATTAGCGTTTTTTAAATTGTTTTAAAATTAATAGTATAAAGAATTTTAATTAAAATAGTAAGCATAGGGGCAAGAATCACAAAATTTCTTAGAAAAATTACCTATAGTTGATTTAATATGATCGTAAGCCAAAGTTAAATTCCGACAGTTGTTTTTGATAATATTAATAATGCTTAACTTTTGTATAATACATTGCTATATTATATATATATATATATATATATATATATATATATATATATATTGTAGTGGTACAAGCCTCATGAGCTTGTAAAGGAACAAGAAAAGCACACTGATTGTATGTATGTTACGAATTTTTGTGTATTGGTAGTTTTATTATTATTCTATAATTTTTGTAAATTAATTTTAAGTATATTTTAAGATGTTTAGAAAGAGTGAGATATAATAAAATTGGTTATATTTATTTAAATAGAATTGGTATAATATATTAATGTGTGAATACAAAAGTGAGACCACGAAAAATAAAATAACAATTGACTTGGACATATAAATATAAACAGTTTGAATAATAATAACGCCATTATTATAGATTGGATGATAATAATAAAAAAATAGAAAATCTTTATTAAAATAGGGTCTGTTCATTGTTGTAGCATAAATCAAAATGTTAACAGATTAGGTTTATAACCTATTGAAATAACTGTGGTCGAAGCTGTATATCTGGTTATAAAGCCCTGTTTTCCCCACCTGATCCTTTTGGCTAATTGCTTATTAATATTATAATACCGACAAGTAGGTCTTCTTTTCCAAATTGTTGTGCACAATTAACTAAATTTCTAAGTGAAACTTTAAATTAATTTTTCATGTGTGGTTTGTCACATTATTTGTAGACGTTTATTAGTGACTGGCAGTGTCAAACTCACATGTGGACATTTTCCTTTATAATTATTTTGTCGGTCGTAGATTTATAAATTATTTGTAAAATTTTAGTATATTGAGTTAGCTATCTTTACCATTGAAGTTTATTCTTGTTTATAAATAAATTTATAATTGCTAATTGAAAAACACGTTATATATTTTATTGACGAATATTTGTACCAGAACCAGCACCCATAAAATTTTATTGATTTTCTTGGTGGGTATCATTCGACGTCCAACGTGAGTGCTTGTAGAGGCTGGTATATATCATTTGGCGCATCAACGTGGTATCCCGAAAAAGTATCAATATTGTGGTCATATATATAACAATAACGAGTTACTATATAAATTTTATATATTTATTATTGTAGGTTTTATTGTCTATTGGTGTGAGTTTCTTGTTCCTTGATATTGTATTAATTTGGTATCTTGGAGTCATGTCTGTTTCAGAGGAGGAAATGTAAGTGTTAAATAATAAGTAATTGTACTTTTTACAAAAAGTAAGATATAATCAAAAGTAACAACCTAAATTTATAAACTTTTTTTTGGTATATTTAGTATATTTGTAATAAAGAACAAAAATTACAGCATCCTTATTACTATAACCAACTAAAATAATTATTGCTCTAACAATTACAAAGCAATTTAACACATTTACAAATCATTAACAACTAATCACACATTTATATACATTCACTCTTCAATCACAACAAAATGGATACGCGGGCTCGTTCTAAAACCAGGAAGAATGTAGACGACGAAGAGAGGATTGAAGAAAGGGATAGTTCTACAATTCCTGAGACTGTTGCTCCTGCAGTACAAGAGGAGAACGTCATGAAAACTCTTCTGGTCGCTATCAAAAATTTAACAGACAGTAACGAAACGATTATATTAAATCAACAGAAGATGGGAGAGAGTCAACAGGACATGAAAAAAGAAATGAGCCAAATAGGGGAATTTACACGGGACATAATTAAAATAATCGAAGAATTAGAACAAAATAAACAAGAAATAAGAAGGGATCTTGCGGACAATCAAGAAAATATAAAACAAGAAATAAAGGAATTAAGAGAAACTCAGAAAGCTATAAAACAGAAGATAGAAGAGAATGAAATAAAATATTTATTGAAATTGGACGAAACGATAAATTTTCTAAATTCACAGTGTACTAAAGAACTAAACACATCGATTAAACAATTAAACACAACATCTCAGGAAATTTACACAAACACAGATATAAAGATTAACAACGCAAGTTCAGAAATAAAGAAAAGTTTTAATCAAGTGATTACAGACAAACATAATTTATTAGAAGACAAAATAAATAAGTACACAGAACAAAACATAGTAAATAACAAGAACTTCAAACAAAACTTAACTGATATCTTAAATATAAATATCGCAAATAAAGATACCCATTCGATTCCAAAATTTCCACAAAAGCAGTTAACTACGTTCACAATAATTACGCACAGCAACAGAAACTTAATTAATTTCAAAATTACTCATAATATCGTTAGGCTGCATCAACGTACAATAACAAGAAGCTCATTCAATAAAAATGAATTTACTGGTAAATCATATCTAAGTTTCCTAAAATTAAATGAACAAAATTATAACAAATTAAGTTTACGATATAGGGAGGAAAATCAAATTAACATTTTTGAAGATAAAAGTTTCTATAAGAATAACATGTATAATTCGAAACGAGCGTCCTATCAAAATTTAGACAAATCTACACAAAACTTTAAAAATTTCTTCACAAACAGCGACAGGGATAACATCTTAACCAGAGAAAGTGAATTAAGTACTTCCATCATATATAATTATTCAATGATTTACCATTTCCATCTCCTTCAAATTAACATCCATTTTTACACAGATTTTCAAATGATGCTTAAAATGATTATTAAAAACACACATAATTCTCGAGGTAGAGGTAGTATGATGTTCTTATATCAAGATACCATTGTTGGAAAACCTAAGGCATACCGAAGAAGAATTTAATAACAATTTAATGGAAACTCGGATATTTCAAAAATAACTATAACGACTAATGTTTCTCAACGGAGATCTGATTTGATATACTAATGAATTAATATGCCAGGATGATAGTTAGTACCAACCTAAACAATAACCAAACTGGAGCTCATTTATTAAAAAGATAATAGATTTTCACAAAAATATGCAAAATATTCTTACAAACCAATATATAAAGGGACGGATAAATGGAAGAAAGAAATGAAAAAAATGATTAATTAATACAGAAGGAATTATTTATTGAAGAGAAAGAATACAAAAAGATTATTTAAATGAAAATATCTCAACATATATATTATACAATCAAATAAAAGAGCATATGAAATAAAATGGAAAAGCATAAACACCCAAAAGATTATTTACAACAGTCATAAATATAAATATAATACCATCAATGTATAAGTAAAAATAATAGGCCCTGTATTAACATCATTATTAATTAATAATATATGATGCCTCCCTTATAGTGCATAGAAGTACAATATGATGGTCTTAAAACTTTGTGTCAGGTAAAGTGCAATCATATTCAGTACTGAACTGTTTTGCAAATGATAAATTTTGTTAATTCAGTAATTAACTATTTTGCAAATAATAAATTGCATTTAATTTTTTGAAGAATTATGAATTATAAAAATCAAATACATTAAAATCTACCGGAGCCTCTTCGCCACGTCCAATCTAGCATCTTGGAAACTGATCATTTTAAAACTATTACGGTCGATAATTTCGTTTAAATTAAATTATTTATATATATATATATATATATATATATATATATAGATAATTATTTCGTGACCTTTGTATGTTATTGTAAATTCAATTTGTTGGCGATTTAAGGTCTGGTTTTACTTCAATATATATATATATATATATATATATATATATATATATATATATATATATATATTTAAAACAATCCTACATGTTTCGGCAAAAGAAGCCTTTTTCAAGGAATATAAAATATAAATAAAATTTATTTATATTTTAAATTCCTTGATAAAGGCATCATTTGCCGAAACATGTAGGATTGTTTTAAATATATATATATTTTGAAGTAAAACCAGACCTTAAATTGCCAACAAATTGATTGACTATATGAAAAAATATAAAGATAATTATTTAGAGACCTTTGTATGTTATGGTAAATTCAATCTGTTGGCGGTTTAAGGTCTGGTTTTACTTTAAAATATATATATTTCAAACAACCCTACATGTTTCGGCAAATGATGCCTTTATCAAGGATTATAAAATATAAATGACAGTATATTAATGTCATAACATTTGAGTTGCTATGGATAAAATTATTCAAAGATACATTCCAATTGAATAATAATAAATCATGTCTTAGTATTCTAAAATAGATAGACAACAAAAACAGGGAAATGCAAGACATGAGTTGTTATTATTATGTATGCGCCCGTGGAGCGTCTTAAGAGGTAAATCTGTCAGCATTCGCCTTAAACGAGAAGGAAAACCACGAAAACCTACTCGGACAACCAGACAGGAATCAAGACACGGAAGTGTCAGCATGATAAGCAAATGTATATGATATTTAAATGTATATGATATTTAAATAACTTAAGATATATGTATAATTATATCACAGCAACATATATTATGATGGTAAATTGCAGATTGTTACATAATTAAGTTATAGTATATACTGCTTAAATTTTTTATATCACTTCTGTTGTTAATTGAATTTTTTTCCTGTTTAATACTAATCATTTCTTTAATTTCCCTTTTCATTGTGTGTTGTTCTTTATCAATTATCTGTGTGTTTTCAAAATCGAAATGGTGATCGCGTTGTAGTTTGTGTGTAGCTAAAGCAGTTTTGTCTGTTTTAGAGTATTTTTTGTATAAATATTGTTTAGTTTGGCCTATGTAGTAACTATCGCAATCGCGACATGGTATTTTATAGCTTTACATCTTATGACGCTCCACGGGCGCATACATAATAATAACTCATGTCTTGCATTTCCCTGTTTTTGTTGTCTATCTATTTTAGAATACTAAGGCATGATTTATTATTATTCAATTGGAATGTATCTTTGAATAATTTTATCCATAGCAACTCAAATGTATGACATTAATATACTGTCATTTATATTTTATATTCCTTGATAAAGGCATCATTTGCCGAAACATGTAGGGTTGTTTTAAATATATATATTTTAAAGTAAAACCAGACCTTAAATCGCCAACAGATTGAATTTACAATATATATATATATATATATGTATATATATATATAAATATATATATATATATATATATATATATATATATATTGACATACTGATATATTTGTTTATAACATGACAAGTTTAACCGTCTGACGTCGAGATCTACACTTAACTAAAATATAAACATCTGGTCGGCATACATAACCCAACACAATGCATACAATGAACCTGCTTATCTTCAAATTCTCAATCTTTCTTTTGGGTGCATCTCGCAAAAAAAAAAACAAGAGTTTTCGTAAACATCTCTTACAATAAGTAATTTCTGTGTTAATACTTAAATATTATCGGACTGTACATATTAACAAAAATGCTGAAATGTACTTTCATACGAACATTTGTTCTTTATAAATAAAGACGGTAGACTATGTGCCCCACACTGTTAAATTTAATAATACACATAAGGTGTATTAGATAAAAATGTAGATTTTACAAAATTAGGGCAACTTTTTACCAATACTGAAGATCCATTGTACAGATACAAAGAGCACTTTAACTATGCAAATATAACATCTCTCAACGTCGAACAATCCTTCTCAGTATATAAACATATATATACGTCGCTACGTACGAACCTTTCCGAGATTAATACAGATACATATATTATGGTGCAGTTTTTTCATCGCGCATATCCGCATTTTTTTGCAACAATGTAAACATGTTGGGTAAGTTATTTATGTTTTTTCTTAACGTTTTGTATAGGGATTCGATATATTTATTTTAAAAAAAATTAACCGTGTATTATTAAATTTGACAGTGTGGGCACATAGTCTGCCGTCTTTATTTATAAAAGCGATGTGTTTTGAAAACGTTCGTACGTATATATAACTTATACTGTGTAGGGTTCTGGAATGTGGGAAAAATCCGACAACTCTAGATATGTTTATATCATCACAAGTTCAAACGCCCCGCGTCGAGATCTACACTTAACCAAAATATAAACATCTGGCCGGTATACACGGACATGCATTTTACGTTCATCATTTAAGATGACAGCAAACATTTCTAACACGTCATCTTATAGTAGAAGGCTTTAATGTTAGGGGACCCATTTTGTATAATCAACTTTGAACACGAACTAATGATTAATGAGTGCTGAAATGAAAGGAAGAATTGAAAGAGGCAAAATTAATTTCTCAACATGAAACAGAAAAATGTAAGATGCTTTGCACCTTGACGTCGAATTGCACACAATCCTTTAAATGAACAAGACATTTTTGACGCGAAGGAAACTTAGTACAAGACCTATCTTCTGTATTAAACTAGTTTTCTAAAATTCTAGAGCGTTAATGAATTTGTTGGTTTTATCTCGAGTAACGACTTCTTTAATCGCAGTCAGTCTCTCCAGAAAACACGATTTTTAAGCGATATTTGCTTTTTATTACAGCTACAGCTGAAAATTAGGCTTCCCATAAATAATTTGTCGCAAATGGAATGAAGATCCTTACAGCACTTGAACTCAGAGCTGAATATTAATTTTTGATTGATATCCAAAACTCCACTAAATCGAAAGACACAAATTTTGTTTTCAGGCTGTTGTCGCGAGAGAGTTCAATTCAACTTTCTTCTTCCTGCGAACTGAATTCTGTTAGAGTATGAGCACGGAAAGGGTCTAGGGTCCACGCAAACTTCTCGACATTGTCTTTCTCAAAGATTGTTGCAAACATGTCTGTGAGCTTTCAAAGACTTAGCTTGAAAAGGGATAGCAAGTCTTGTCAAACAACGACTTTATTACGGGCTACGTATTTGTACAATTCAGGGAAGTAATGATGACCTCCATCCTAATTGATTTTTTTCTTGCACACCTGCGGATTTTATAAATGCCGCAACTTTCTCCGAAGGTTTCAAAATGTGCATGTTATTACTTTGCAGAGATAGATTGAAGTCATTCAGCTTATTAAATATATCTCGTAACACAAATACGCTAGTTTCAGCAAAAATTCGAGTTCGGCAAAGTGCCTGAAGTTTTCATGACTTCCCTCTTGTAGAAAAGTGTGAATTTCTTGACGTAGCTTGAATGCATGCGATAAGGCGTTGCCATGTGAAAGCTATCGCGAACTGCAGTATTATAGCAAGGCCGTGTGTTCAACTCCCATGTCCATCCACAGCTTTTTGAAAATTAAAAAATAATAAAAATTCACTTGCATTTTGTTTATTCAATTATTTATTCAATTTAGAGTTCATCGACTTTAATCAAATACTTCTCTATATATGATGCAATGGGTCGACATATGAAAAAATTATATATAGGAGATTATACGCATTTGTTATAAAGCATAATATTATTACTAACAGACAAAATGGCTATATAAAAGATAAATACACCTCAAGAGTTATTTATGAAGTTATAGAAGACGTATTGAGCGGGATAAATAAGAAAGATGGGACTGCGGCGGTGTTCATGGATCTGAAAGTTGTTCACCAAACTTGAACGTATGGGTATCAGAGGCCTATCATTGGACTTAGTCAAATCGTATCTGTCAGATCGAAAACAACGTGTGATTGATGAAGGATTTGGGGCTGCAATGTATTCTGACTGGAGCACTCTTAAAAGGGGTGTGCCTCAGGATTCGGTGCTGGGCCCCCTGCTTTTTCTTCTTTATATGAACGAAATACCGGCAATTACTAACCACCTAACAACTCTGTATGCGGATGACGCTGCTGTGGTTGTGAGATCTCGTGGTGATATCGGGGAGGAAATAATAAGTACTACGGCAGAATTTCAAGAATGGTTTTTCAAAAACGATCTCAAACTTAACGTAAATAAGACCAAGGTTATCCAATTTAACTATTACAAAGAAGTGAAACATCCCATGAACTACAAAGGAGAAGAACTTACCTTTTGTGACAGCACTAAATTTCTGGGAGTATATGTTGATAGCCAACTAAATTGGAAAGCGCACATATAAGGATAAGGCACATATCGAATACTTAGCTTCGAGCACGTCTGGATTTGCATATGCATTGCGTACTATAGCTTCCTCTGTAGATAGAGCCACTGCACTGGATGCTTACTATGCCTATGTTCAATCGCGTTTGCGATATGGCATAATCTTTTGGGGTACGTCTATGGACGTCTCGAGAATTTTCATTCTGCATTAGGACTGTTTTTGGACTAAGACGAAGAGACACATGTAGACCAGTATTTATAGGGAACAGCATACTTACCTTGCCATGTCTTTATATACTGGAGTGCGCGTTATTCGTAAAAGCAAACTATGACCTATTTGCAAGCAAAGAACTCACCCATCAGTATGACACAAGAGGCGTTAGAAACGCGTATATAGTGCCTCCCCAAACTAGCAAATCCCTAATAAGTAAGAGTGTAGTAACACAAGCGACGCGAATATATAATCATTTGCCAATTGCTATAAAAATTGAAAAAAAGACAAAATTTAAACAAGTTTTGTGCCGCCTGCTAACATCACAAGCATTCTACAGCATACAGGACTTTCTGGAACATGTATTTTGATCATAGTGCGCTGACTTGCAGTAAAATTTAATGTAGACTTTTGTTTTATATGTGAACAATTATTAATGTTAATGTGAATGTTAATTTTACTATTTTTACCATTTTTTAATGTTTCTTGACATTTTCCATACATGTA
Source organism: Melolontha melolontha (assembly GCA_935421215.2). Lineage (NCBI taxonomy): Eukaryota > Metazoa > Arthropoda > Insecta > Coleoptera > Scarabaeidae > Melolontha > Melolontha melolontha. Next base: position 156,395,344 of record OW285235.1, read on the forward strand.
TGATGTAATACGGAATAAAGTTTATTATTATTATGATTATTATTATTCGGAATATGCGCTTGCAATTCCCGATAGAGACCAGATATTGGAGCTCGATCAATACACATACCGATGTACTTTTCCGAATCCAATTCATTTTCGGTTATATACTTGTCAAGCATCTTAAATAAGTCTGGAGCTTTTACGCTCCTAATGATGCTTTTGTAGTACAGGTTTTGTACAATAGATAATATTATAGATATAGATAATAGGAAGCGTACGTAAAAAATAAGGTTACTGACCCAACCAAATCGATCTTCTAGAATTATGAGGTAAATAACGTTGAAAGGCACGAAGAAAGTATATTAAAATCAAGTCTGGCAATTTTAATACAAGTAGAATATTGAATACTACCTACAATTAAACAATTAAGAGAGATACAGGTTAAATTAATACTAATTTGGAAAGCAAAGAAGAAGATTAACAAAAACGATTAAGGGTTGTCGTCCTTTTATGCAAAGCTTTAGCACGTATATTTTTGTATTCCATTAAAAGAATTCAAAAAACGAGAAATACAAGCTTTACTAACCCGATTAAAGTGTTAATAAAAATTAAGAAATCATTTAGAATAAATTAGAAGCATTAAACGTTCCTTTATTTCACGAAACTATCAGATTTCACATCCTTAATCCTACTCAAGAATTCTAGACCCGTTATCCTGATTTTTCCAGTACATGACATGGTGCAGAAATGATCTGTAGATAGAACATGTACAACAACATATAATTTGTATATTACGATAGGGTACCTTAAACATTATTAGATCAATTACTAAAAGGCCATTTTACTACGAACAAAGCTAGCAATACATACAATTAAGTTCTTACTTGTTTATAAGTCTCCAGAGACACTTAAATAATATACTTTGAGCCAATATTCACTAGTACGTCTTTAACTAAATTAATAAACTTTTACATATAACGTACGTGACCTAGTTAAGCTTTATAAGATATAAGATGGGCGATGTGCATACTCATATAAAGAGGATTTTTTAAATTAAATATTAAATTAAATTAAATAAAATTAATTAATAATATAATAAAATAATAAAATCTTTTCTTTAACATTAAATACAACAGATAATCTATCATCTCACGAATCCACCTTGAACCCTAAGAGTCACATGGTAAAATTGTTGTATACTACAAAGTAAGTATACTATTACTATTATCATATTTAAACATTTCCTTATTTATTATTAATGTTAATAGTCATCGGTTAATTATTTCTTGGAATTCAGCTTGATAAGTATTTATTAAATAAAAATGCTCATTTTAAAGTTACGCCTTTTATTTTGTCTTCATCAGAATAAATTTTATTACAACACTAGGTGTTTTCCTGCAAAGATAAATTTAAACTAATAATAATATAATATATAATAATAATTCAGTTAACTTAAGTAACTTAAGAAATTGCAAATAATTTTAAAAATAAAACTGATCTGGGAGTCATAGGTCTAGTAAGCGGTGAAGGTTATATTATTGGATGGATACTGTCTGTCATATTTGGCGTCTGTCATATTCTGTCACTGTATTCGAGACGTTTGCTAAACAACAAAAATTAGTCCTAACTAAACATTCATATTTCGATGCTTATTTGTCAGTTAAGTGTTACTTTTTTTCTCTAAAACCTATTCGTTATATGGTTTATTGCGGATAGTGACGGTTTACTGTTCTTAGTGTTTATTTACCAGGCCGAAATGCCTCTAGATCCTATTGTTGTGGCAAAATTTGTAGTGTTGATGCAAGATGGTGGATGACAACGTAAAACCAGCAGAATTGTTGGTAGGGGCCTATGCGCTGTACAAAATGTGTACCAGCGCTATCAGGAGAACGGTCTTATAACCAGACGACCCGGATCTGGGCGAAAAAGAGTCACGAGTCAAAGAGATGATAGGCTTTTGTTGATGTCAAGCTTGCGGAATAGAACATCTTCTGCGGTTTTGCTGCAAAATCAGCTTCGACAGGTTAGAGGTGTTAATGTTAGTGAATGATCAGTTAACGGATTGTCTTGAGAAGGATGGCTACAGGACCAACATTGAACCGCCGGCATCGAATAGCAAGATTTGATTTTGCTTGAAATCATTTGGCATGGAACCATGATCACTGCAGCAAGGTACTCTTTACAAATGAGTCGCGTTTTTGCCTCAGTGGACTAGACAGACGTCGACGAGTATGGAGAAGACCGGGAGAAAGTACGTTTGTAATGAAGAGAGACGTAAATTTGGTGGTGGGTCTGTTATGGTTTGGGCAGGTGTCACTTCAGAAGCACGTATAGAGTTGGCTTTCATAGAGAATGGCTCACTAACAGATCACAGATACATAACGGAAGTCCTGGAAGATCAAGTTATGCCTTTCATGGTCACTATGGGCGAGCAAGGCATTTTCATGCATGATAATGCAAGACCACACGCTGCCAGGATTGTCAGTGAATATCTAGATGAAATAGGAATTACGCGGTTTGATTGGCCAACATGCAGTCCAGATATGAATCCCATCGAGCCTTTCTGGGATGAGTTAGGGCGACGTATCCGAAGGCATACACTAGCTGCAAGAACTGCCCAGGAGATGAGAGAGTTTCTATTGCAGAAGTGGAATATCATGGATCAGGATATATTCCTTAATTTAATTCAGAGTATGCCTCGTCGAATGCAATCAGTCGTTAATGCAAGAGGGGGTAATACACGTTATTAATTATCATCAATTTTTCAATAATTTTAAGTTTTATTCATTCCTTTTCTCTAATCTGCAAATAATGTTAACAATAGTCGAACTTCTTTTAAAATGTACAGCTGTATGTTTTTCTAGAATAAGTCATCAAAAAAATAAATAAATTGTGTTGTCGGATTATATATTTAAAAGCTTCGAAAATGCAGTAGGTAAATTTACAATATACAGACATAAGCTGATGCATTTTATTTTTACAATTATTTGCAATTTCTTATGTTATTTAAAGTGCCCTAAATGTTTTGCTCGGCAGTGTATTTATGGTACTTACAATTTATATTCTTCTTTTTTTATTTTTTTAACAGTTTGAGCTATTTTACTTAAAATATGAGATTGGCACATTATAGATTCAGCATATGGAAGTAGACCGAATTTTAGTAGGCCTAAAGTATTTTTGCCATATTTTTAATTTTTATGTTTTTTTCTTGCCTGTAATTTTATACTTTCGGCTTGGTGTGGATGACTTTTAAAAGATTTAAGTGTTATTGCATTTGAATTTTTACGTTATTTATATTACGGATGTTTTAGATCAATATAGTTTTGACAGATTTGGAATTTCATGACGGCCATTAATAGCGTTTTATTCATGCTTTTGAATATGAATTAACTCTAATTAGAGTTAATATAGGTCGTGCCACATTTATCGAAATTCAAACGCTTCTCTCTCTCGCAAATTCCCTGTAAAAATACTTTCAAAATGGTACCAATAACGTAATACTTATTTACAGTATTTACAACGATATTCCACTTTTATGGGAAATATCTTTAATACTATTCAATATGCAGGACACCCAATATGTCTAGATAGCCATGATTTTCAAACGACAACTAAGAATTTAAAGAAACGTCAAATCGATAAAGATGTCTTTCAAAAGACCTATTATGATAGAAAATAAACTGCTAGTGAAATTGTTATTAGGATAGCAATAACTTAAATGTTATTTATTGTGTTTTTAATGTCGTTTATGACTTAATTGTATAGAGTAGTTTACTATTTACACCTTGTTATTTTCAGATAAAGAAAAATACATACAATTTGTTTTATATTAACGCTTATCTTAAGTTCGGATTCGTTCCAACAGCATAATGTTCACAATCGGCTAAACCTGATAAAAGTCCATAAACTTATTGGGAAAATAATTTTAAAATAATGCCACCGAAGTTATTTGTATTTAATTGCCTTTTTTTTATTATTCTTACACACATAAATGCAATAAAAAATAAATAATATAAGCCCTTTCTCGTGTTTGTTTTCGTTTACGACTCGTATTTTCATTACAAAATTCTAATAGAGACGTCAGTGTCGTTTCACTTAAAAGCGAACGATTACTTAAAACTATTTTATTATATAGACTATAAAAGATAAGAGAACAATAAAAGTAACCAAAAACGTCCTGGATTATTTGATTTTGTCCTAGTTTAATGTCTTCATAAACTTTTGAAATTTAGAATTTGATGTAAGTATTGATTTAGTGGCAAATAACTTCTACATTTTTATAGCGTATGTCTAAATATAGAGGTGACAATTATCGTTCGGTTAGAAGCCATTTGGATAGTTGACCTGCAAGAGAGAAAAATCCATCAACTGGCACGTATAATCTGTTCTCGGTAATAGGAACTAGCTGAGCACGTGTTTGAGTGTTTTCTACCATTTGCAACGAATACCTAGGATTACACAAGAGCATTTAAAACGTCCACAAGGCATTGTTGTTTATCTTGTTCTTTTTCACTCGATACGGACTTTTCATGCTTCCTCTACGTTTTATCAGCTATAATAATGAACTTCCTGAATTCGAATATGGCCATTCTTACAGAAATTTCTTATCAGCTAGCGAAACTAGTTTCTAGTAATATAATTGTCTTAATATACACAAAATATTTTTCACGTGAATTTTTTGTTTAGATAGGTATCATAAGAAGTAACTCACTACTGAAATTAACGTGAAGTATTATACCTTAGTTAGGACTCCCTTGTTATTTCATCACGTGTTTATTTATTATTTTTAAAAAATTGTTATTTTTTGTTGAAATTTCTTTAAGATATTTATATAGAATGCAGGTTAATAATGTAAAAATTTTGTCACTGAATAAAACTAACAAGAGAATAGCTTCAAAATAAAACATTTGATATATAAATACAAGTTTAATAACTAGACATAAAATGACAAATAAACAAATTAACACAAGAAGTTATTGCAATCCTGACTTGATTTTATCAAATATACTTTGCTTAGTTGGCGATTCCTATATAGAAAGCAAACTATTTAGAAAACAAAATTAATAGAGCTGGCAAATAGCGCCAATAGGCAGTGGTGTAGGTTCGTGAATAAAAATAGTGATGGGGTGGCGGCGGTTATACCATAGTGGTATTGCTCTAGAAAATTATGGAAATAAAATGGTAATTTATGCGCATGTATTTATTTCCTTTATTAAATGCAGATTTCAACAGAGATACATAGACGACTTATTGAAAAATTTAAGCAGTCTGATATCCTGTACGCTTACGTAGTACATGTTTGAGAGAGAATTATGGTTGTATTTCAAAAGATCAAAAGTGCCGACAAGAAGTGATCCTATTATTTCAACTCTGTATGAGAGCTGTAGTATATACATGTATGCTGCCGTAAGTACTATTTCGTAGTTCTATGTTTGTTTTTGAAATGTCGCAGTTACATACGTCCTGAAATCGACCAATGTCAGACACTGTTAAAAACTTTACAGCAGAAATTCTGGTCTTATTTTATGATGGCACCAAAACTCAATTACTACGTTCCAATATTTAAGTAATATTTCAAGATACTTAAGTTAAAAGTGATTTACAAATTATTCACAACGATTACTTCAGACTAGCCGAGAGAATAAAAAAATTACAACATATTTCGATGTCATTAGAGGATTCTCTTCAAATTGTGGATGATGTTGACGCACAACTATGCGTTGTAGAAGATGGGGAAAAGTGAGTGTGTATTTAAAAATTTTTGAAGTGTTTTAGAGAAAGATTCCGATTTTCTCATATTAAGACACATTTGTGAACGTGCATCTAAAGATCCATTAAGTGGTTTCAAATATAGTTTTAAATATGAAAATATAGCATCACTATAAGTAGAAAGGTCGTCTTCGGCATTGAAAAGCATTTATTCTGCACGTCGTACTAACTTGATTGAAAGAACCGTGGAAACATATCTGATGATTGAAATATTTAGCAGATATTTCTGTGATTTCACAGAAGACTTTTATAACGGTAAGTGTATGAGCACGTTTAATCATTTATTTCAGAAACAATCTAAATAATTTAAGACTATTACGTAGTTTAAATGTACTTGGTAATGTATTATACAGTCTACAACCCATAAAGAGACAACCTTTCTGATAAATAGAAAGTTTATGAGCACCAGGTGGTAGATATTTAGTATGAATTACTAAAGTTATTAAAAGACAATTCAAACATATATTTATAAACATATGAAAAAGTTTCCAGATTATATAAGTTATAAAATGTTAGCAGACACTTCGATCTAAATATATCTTTGAAAAATCACGGTATTTTAAATAATATAAGCTTTTTTCTGTAATTATGATGCGATACTCCCTAATGAACGATATCATAACGCATAAACGACATAAAGTTGGAGTAGTAAAACTCCAGTGTTTCCAGATTTTTTAAGCTGCCTCAGAACAAAAAATGTTATTTTTAAATTTGTGCGTAGAAATTCAATTCAATATGAGGAAATCATTATAAATTCTCTACATTTCCTAATACGAAAAGATTGTTAAAGAATAATTGCATCCTTGAACTTCTATAATTTCTAATTTTGTTGGTGTTCATTACTAGTTGGTTAGTTTCTATTCAACATTTAATATTTAAGTAAATTTCAATTTTGATGGAAAAATTTTTACCATTTTCGAAAGAAAAATTAATCAAATATGATAATATCGGACCGATAAAGGGCAATAAATACTTCAAAACAAAGTAATAAGAGCATAACCAACAGAAAGTGTAGGACTTAATTTGCTTATTGCAAGTAAAACTATGTGTCGGTGTTTGTCTATTTATAACGTAGTTGACAAAATTTTTCCAAAAATTCCTACCTTTGTAATTGTTTGTTCGCAAAGAATTAATACAATTGATTGGTGTGCTGATGAGATTAGTGAGATTGTGATAACTAAAGTAGGATACCTATTTCTACATATTCAATGTAATACTTATTTAATGCAACACGTCCGGTTTAATTACTGCATGTTTCGACATTTTAGTTTAAGTTTCTAACCAGGTCGCGTTAACTAGGTTAGTAGCAATTAGAGATAATATATATATATATATATATATTTATATATATATATATATACGGTTTTTTTGGGGAATCCAGCAAAATTTTGCTGCCCCCCCCCCCCCCCAAAAAAAAAAACGATTATCCTTCCATACATGCTCTAACGGCAAAGACACCTGGTCTAATTATATATATATACTAAAGACTGAGGAGTGTTGTCAGTCTTGTGTATCTGATCTTGACGTTGTTATACAAGTGAACATCGTAACTTGTAATGTTATTGTTATTTATTTAATTAAACGTTATTTTTTGTTTCCGAATCTGTTATTTATTCTACCTATGAAACGGGCCTATAATGAGTCCACCGCGAAAAATAAGCTATAACCAGGACCTGGGGACATTACATAGCGACCCAGCCAACCACTTTCTGACAATTTACATAGAGTAAGTGGAATCCGAAACGAACCCCAAACCCATGGTAATCCGGAAAACTAAATAACATGGGGAATACGAGACGAAAGAAGAGGTCATCATAGCAGCTGAGAGCAGTTCTAAGCTGCCCATATATCAGCCCGGAAGCTTTCTACTGTTTATAAAAGAAAAACCAGGTATTTATGAGAAATGCCAGAAAAGACAATTACAGTGTTGAAGTGATAGAACAATGATCAAGCGCAAACTCGGGCGCATAGACAGTTTCAAAGATAAAATTTGTATATAATGTATTTTACTTTATTTAAAAAAGAAATTTCTGTGATATCAAAAGCGTACAAAAATGATAAATAATCAATCTATCAAGTATGTTTTTATATTTCTAGTTCTATTACAAAATGTTTTTTATTCTAGAGAATAATATTAGGTTGATTCATGTGTTGAACATTTATAACAATTTTTGCTTATGTCAACAAAATGTTAACACTTTTTTTAAATGTCAGGCATAGATATAGTTGATATAACATAAATATAGAATCTTACATTATGGCAAAGAGATCGATTTAAGACACAATTTCTTAGGAAATTCGTATGCGCACGATATAACAATAAAACGCTGACATTTTAGGTGATACAGGAGCCACAATTAAGTGTAATATTTCAAAATTGTTTATCCAAGAATGTATATATAAACATCGAAATGAAAACAATTAAATCAACAAAGTTAATATAGACATAGCTAAGGTCGTCTACAAATACTCGAACATGAATATTGTAAACAACAAAATACACGGTATTATCGGAACAAATATGCTTAATAAGCGCAAAGCTGTAATAGATTGCCAAAGACATCGACATTGAACGCAAGTATGTCAATCGCGTCAATAAAGTTTTACGAACTAAACAAAATTCAGATTGAGATTTGTAGAATATGATTTTATCATTAATTATATTAAGGGTTTCGAAAACGTAGTTGTAGACGCCTTATCACGAATAGAAATAAATTCCAGTGATTTGAAAAGGGTTGGTAGCGGAGCGACCGATAGCATCCTTATCACGACACGGGCTCAGTCGAGGCAGACGGCTGCCAATCGCACCACTACGAAACCAACAACGACAAATTCCGCCGACTCTAGGACTGATCATCCCCGGGTTGTGGAATTGTTGAAAAAATCAACGGGATCTATAGAACTTCAAGTGATAGAAAAGGAAAACTTCAATTCTCTCCGACGTCGTAATGAAGTTGGCATGCACTTCAAGGAAATGATCCATACGACGACGACGCTTTCATAACGCAGTTGCAACGAAATTAGCAGAACGTGCATCGTGGACTGCCCTCAACAATTTCTGGGCAGAACATGAAATAGAGGAAATATATATTGTCAAGGATAACTCACGGAACATTGATTTCATAAGAAAAATATTCCGTGGAACACGAGAGGGCCGAATCATTTAAAAATAAATGTGATTAGGGGAGTACAAAGAATTGAAGACTACGAAACCAGGCAACTAATTCTCAATGACTACCATATGTTACCTACTGGGGAACATAGTGGGGTAAGTAGAATGTTCAACAACATCAAAAAGTTTTACTTCTGGCCTAAATTAAAACACGATATCGGATCAATCGTGAGACGTTCTAGTGATTTTCAAAAACACAAGCACTCTATACCTCATAAAGATCGAGGCCACAACTATAGCGAAGAATTTTTTTGTCAGAACAAATACGTTCTGACACTCCAGTGCGAACAAACGAAACTCGAAGCCTATCCCATCCCAAACAAAGAAGCTTCAACAGTAGCTAAAGCTCTGGTTGAAAAGGTCATACTTCGATATGCGATTCCCGAGCAGATAACTTCTGATCAGAGAACCGAATTCATGGCTACAGTTTTTAAGGGAACTTGCACTCTTTTGGGCATACAGCAACTGAAATCAACTGCTAACGTTAAATTTGTCGGAGTGGATCCACAAAGATTAAATTATTCTGTTTCGATATGAGAGAGCGTACCACTAAAATGTCTAGAGTACTATACTCTCTCATAGAGTTTGGCGGAGTTTGATTTAATAAAAATTGGCCTATAATTACTAAGTAACGTTTGATCTCCTTTTCTATACTGGCTAACCTTAAAATAAAACATCAAAGTATGAGAAATAGAAAGATGATATTATATAGAATATAAATCTAGAATATTTTCCCAAAATTCCTTCTCATAAGCGAGAAAAAAAATGACAAAGATATTTAAAAATATTTGTCACGCCACTGTGCGATCGACTATATTATAAAAGACGATATCTTAGAGTTGACCGACAATAACAAAAAGTATTCCACTTTTGAAATAAATGAAATAAGTATATTAGAGCAGAAACAGCAATATTTGAAACGGGCTGTATTTTAAATGCCCCTGTATAACATCCATAGTTGGAAGAAATTTAATGTTTTGTACGTATATAATTCCTCAATCATATTTTTGTATTAGGTATACGATGTAACTAGACAGTTTGTGTTTGAAAATGCAACTGTGTTACATGACAATTTTTGTATTTAACATTCAGTGGCAATAAGTCATTGTTCACACTACGTTTTAGCTTACAAATATTAAAATTTAGAATCTAAGAACATGCGATACATACACAACAAATTGGAATAGTCTAAAAAAAAAGACAATAAGAATTTCGTAATCAAAGAGAACATGATGTAATGTATGTTTTAAAACTGACATTTCGTAATACATACCTACTTTATAAGAAACAGTACGTCATTAATTTAAAAACAGGTGTAATTGACTAAAAAGAGGATCAATAATATTGATAAAACCTCAAAAGATTCCACTAAGTTCAAAACAAAGCTTAATATGGAATTTATTGCCTATTAAAATAGCTGTATATTTATTTTAACATAATAAACAATGTAGATGCCAAACTGTGTTTGAGATTTGAAGGATATGTATGTCACAAATCACAGATCAATACATGAACTCGAATGAAAGACAGAGTAAGCTAGTACATTAGAAAGAGAAGGATTATACAAATTGAATATAAAAATAAATTAACCTAGTCGTTGTAAACAATGAGAGAACATAGAACGAGATGTAAGATAAAGATGGAACACAAAAATAAAAATACATTTTATGGAAATTTTTATTTGATTTGACAAACATTTAGAAATCAATGAAAGAACAAGAGTTTTAAAATATAAAATATGATTTGAAAAAGGGACAAAAGAAGACTATTTTACGTTTGAAAAAGGTTTGACGTCACCAGCCGTATATACAGAAAATTACTTCAAAAAAGGAAGATCTTCGAATCCATTGAAAGCAGCCGTCACATTTTAAAATTTCCACTTGTTTGATTAGATACTTTCATATATTTTAAGTTAAATTACTTGTAGAGTACATATATTATATTTGTTTAAGAGATTCATTAATTTTATTTTTGTTTAATTAATTTACATCACATTCGTAAAACGATGGATCATGCCGAGTTCGACAACTTGTACAATGAATTCAATAGGTCTGTATAAAGTATTAAATATGTTTAAGACTTTGAAGTTCATAAAATAAAAAGATTTTGAGATTATAAAATGTTTATGGATTATTATTGTAAATTAATTCTAACTCCTGTTTTAAAGACAGCAGAGATAAACCAGACATTTTTTAATGGCAAATAGGGAAAAGTCTCACAAGCATTTAAAGATATTTGGGTTTTGGTTTAAAATTAAAAATTTCATTAAGTAACTGAAATTTTAATTAAATATATAATGGAAATTAAATATCTCATGTGGTAGGGATTGTTCTTGTCATATGAATATGAAATAGCACACTTCTCTTATAAATACAACCATATCGGAAGAATTTCAAATAGATTCAAAAGCTTCGTTACATTACCTTGGTATCTTGTCTATGTGGGTTGGACAGGTCGAAATTTTGAATACAGATTCGAAGAGCATATGAGATCCTTGAGGCTAAATGAGGAAAACATTATTTTAGCACTTAGGGGAAGTTGCTAGGAATGGACCGGTTCCTCGAATGGACCACCGTCAATTTACAGGTGTACAGGGTATATAGGTCTTAGGAAGCTGCAATAGATGGCGTGTGATAATATGAGCACGTGCCAGAAACGAATCGGTTGTGCTGTGAGTGGTCGGCGTTTGTTTTTAAAGGAAAAAAACTAAAAGAAAGCATTTATATGTAATTTTGATCACCTCTACTGTAAGCTTTGGCAGGTAAGGATTTTGAATTTTGCTGCATGTTTTATTTTTACGTAGAAAATGTGGGTATTGAGAATGAATTTACTCCGCCACTTAGTTTCTCAGATTATGTTTATATTGTTGACGCCTTCGTATTTCGAATATTAGTCAGTTTTCTTGAATGGACCATGCTCGGTTTCCTCAAATGAACTGGTCCATTTCAGGCAACTAATAAGATTCTTTGAGTTACAATTATTGTTTTTCTTTTAATTTAAGAGGAAAAATGTTCGATGCTAGGAAAAAAGGAAAATGGACAGGCGAAGAGTTAGAGTTAGCATTAAGTGCTTTAAAAAATAAAGTATATGGTTTAAACGAGTGTGCTAGCATTTATAACGTCCCAAAAGCAACATTAAAACGCCACTTGGATTCAAAAAATAAGATTGCTAATGACAGGGTTAAATTTTACGGTGGCGTTTCTACATTTTCTGCAACTATGTACTGAAAATGAAATTAAATCTCATATTTTGAAACTGGAAGAATGCATGTTTGGGTTGACACTCACGGATGCCCGCTAATTGGCATTTGATATTGCCGAAAAGAATGGTATACCTTATTCTTTTAACAAGGGGAAAGGTTTGGCTGGTAAAAAGTGGTATTTCAGCTTTATGAAGCGGCATCCGGACTTGGCTTTAAGAACCCCAGAAAGTACTTCACTAGCTTGTGCGAAAGGTTTTAATAGAGAGAGCGTAACGAAATTTTTAAATTTGGTTGAAAAAATTTGTGATGAGAACGGATTAGATGGAACACGAATTTTTAATATGGACGAAAGTGGATTTTTCACAGTTCAGAAAAGACACCAAAAAATAATCGCAACCAAAGGCAAAAAGCGAATTGCAGGTCTTTCAAGTGGTGAGAGAGGAGTCAATACCACATTTGTGTGCTGTTGCAGTGCGTCAGGTCAGTTTGTTCCACCTATGATTATCTTTAAACGACTTCGAATGGCACCAGAATTAAAGAATGGAGCTCCAGAAGGCAGCATTGTTGAAATATCTGAGAGTGGATACATAGATTCCTCATTATTTGTTAAATGGTTGGAACATTTTATTTCCACAGTACATCCTAGTAAAGAGCGAAAAATTCTTTTATGTTTGGACGGTCATACAACACACAGCAAAAACCTGAAAGCTTTGGAATTAGCTCGTGACTCGGGCATTATAATGCTCCAACTGCCGGCCCACACCACCCATAAATTACAGCCACTAGATGTAGCAGTTTTCAAGCCCCTTGAAATCTTTTATGGAAATGCAAAAATGGATGCGAACCAATCCTAGTATTCCCGTATCGATGTACAATGTTGCATCAATATTTACACCTGCCTACGGACGGGCAGCTACAATTGAAAATGCAGCAAGTGGATTCAAGACCACTGGTATCTGGCCAGTGGAGAGAAATGTTTTTGGTGAAAAAGACTTTGTTGCTGCGGAAAATCTTCAAGAGGAAACTGTAAACATTCAAAGCGATATCCAGACTGGAACACAAGGTTAAACAATTTGTTATTGTAGTTTTTCAATTTATTATTCTACTTTTTTATAGACAATTTCAAATCTCCACTTGGGAACAGTTCACTGCGTGTGTCCGTGGAAGCAATCTCCCCGATTCCAAATCCAGCCAACAGTGAGAGGACGTCCAAAAAACTAAAAAGAAAAGATGCCCAACAAGCTTGCGAAATAACGAGCAGCCCTTATAAAGAAGAACTTGCTGGCAAGCAAAAAGTGAAGGAGGCAAAGCCAAAAAGTATATTTGGTAAAAAGAAATTGAAAAACTGTCGATCTTCTAAACCATCCACTAGTTTATGCCCTGATCATGATGAAGCAGATGTTGGCTCCACATCATCATGGTATTGTTTACTATGTAAGGAGGACAAACAAATTGACATGATTCAGTGTCAAAAAATGCAATAAATGGGTGCATGCACTTTGTGCAAATGTAAGCCTTCTGCGAAAATTTTATTTTTGCCCTATTTGCATTAATTTACCACATGTTTAGTGGTGCTGTAAAAGCTAATTTTTATTTACTTTTAAGAAATATCTTTTTGATTTACCTATGTGGTTTTATTACTTAAGAATATTTTGTACTTTGGTTTTTTTAATAAACAATTTTTAAGAATGTTATATGAGTTTATTAATGTTTATTTTCACATTATTGTGCTGTGGTCCAATTAAGGAAACTAGAAGTCCAATCGTGGCAACTGGTTGCCCCAAATGGACCACAAGCAAGCTTTCAAAAAAATAGGTTTAAAAAAAATTCGGCATCAAAATATGGGCTTTGCTTCAGATCTATACTGGCAAGAGAGGCAACGAACCTGAAAAAGAACAAGGCAAACGAGTAAATCTTGATTTGGTATCCTGTCTCGCGTCTAGTTATAGTATAACAACTGATCATTTCTTCACAAGTTGTCTCTTAACAAAAGCGTTACTAAATAGGCAACCGACATTATGCGAAACTCTTCATAAAAACAAGCAAGACATTCCTCCTGCTCTACTACCTCACCCTTCTGGAGAAGAGAAGTCAACAATGTTTGCATTTTTGGAAGATATTACTTTGGTAACAAAAAAACAAAGCAGTAATTCTTTAGAGCACCGAATACCATGACGATAAAATTAGCGGTGAAGAGAAGGATTATAAGCCAGACATAATCTTTCAGATTATTATATTGTAATTACAATACATTATAATTCAACAAAAGGCGTTGTTGATACCATGGACAAAATGGTTAACGAGTATAGCTGTAAGAGAGCTTCTAACAGATGCCCCTTTGTTTAATTTCAAAACGTAATAGATATCGCCTGTCTCAATTTTTATGTCATATCGACAATTAAAAATTCTGTTTCATTCCAGGTTGCTTCTTACAGACCCAAGCAGTTTCTTCTTTCTTTTTGGCAAGAACTTATTAGACCACATGTATCTTGAAGACTGGAAAATCCAAGAAGATTCCACAAACGTGTTGTGAATTTGTTCCCCAACCACAGACACAAATTAGCAACACACAAGATCAATTGAAATCTTCGGGGCGGTGTGTTTTATGTCCACGTAGTAAAGATCGCAAAAGTAGAAAAACATGTCATTTGTGTAAAAACCTCATTTGTCCGAACATCAAACAACTGTATAAACAATAATATGTCCTAAATGCCAATTGCATCAAATAAAATAGAGGATCCATATAAATATATGTTTATTACATAAATATTTTTTTTTAGAAAGAATATTATCTGATTTACATCGGCGGCTGTATGAGCATTTTTGTGAGTATACTTACCTATTGCATATGCGGTACGTAATGTACCGCATCTCGTCCACCGCATTCGTCCGCATTTCGTCCACCGCGTCATTTTTAGACCTTTCGGTATCGAAAGTTTAAATGGAGAAAAAGGCTAGTACAGGTAAATAACATAAAGTGCCTTGATATACATCGTCCCTGACGAAAGCATATATTTTCAAAAAAAAAGCTTGTATTCGAAATTATGTACTGGTTCATTTGAAGAAATTTTCAGTGATCATTAAGTAACTAACTGCAATTATACAAGATGATTATAAAACTGGTATGGACTTACAGTATAGAATTATAGGGAATAGGAAATACGTTAAATATGGTACTCTAAATGGTGTCCAATATTACTATGGAAAGAGATTTGGAAAGAGATATGGAAAGAGAACACCTTCGATCAAAGACGAAATAAAAACGTTCCAAGCAATGGATAGAGTGAGAATCCGCCAGGACCCTATTGCGAAAGATTATTCAGTACAGATAATAAACATACGTCGTTTAAAATTAAGTATTAAGTTTTAGCGATTTGAATGCCGTATTTATGTGGACCTTTAGTTTACTAACAAGAATTACTTTAATTTTAATTTATATATAATTTGTCACTTTAGTTTAACATATTCAGTCGAAATTACTTCTAAAAGTTATTGTATTCTTTGTTCTAACGTTTCTTGTTCGTAATCACTGGGTAGATTGCAATTATCTACTAATTTAAAAAAGGAGGAAATAATATTGTAATAAATGTTATGTTTTTATACACTGCGGGGATTCAGGTAACTTTATTGGAGTTGTCATGGTGCAAGTTTGCAAGAAG
Source organism: Melolontha melolontha (assembly GCA_935421215.2). Taxonomy (NCBI): domain Eukaryota; kingdom Metazoa; phylum Arthropoda; class Insecta; order Coleoptera; family Scarabaeidae; genus Melolontha; species Melolontha melolontha. The sequence continues at coordinate 156,411,128 of OW285235.1, forward strand.
TGCCATCATTTTCACACATGGAATCCGTTCTTTCGTTTGTGAAAAAACGCAACGACGTAATTATTCGCTTTATTCGCAAACAACTAACGGTTCTTATTGTCAATAAAATGTTTACTATGGAAACTCGAAGGAATTTTTAGTGCTAGGATAAAACTTAAATGTGATGATACTCGAGAACTATAAAAAATATAATAGGCATTGCAAAAGGTTTCTATACCCATTCCCATATGGATCTGATTTCTAATTAAATGTAGTCTTCCTAATTCAAACAACACTAATTAACTGGATTGTAGTAGTATCGATGCGACTGCCGATTGCATCCTCAATAAGGACAGATTATTTACCAAGCTTGATTTGACATTCGGGTTACCTTAAGTTCTATTAATAAACTATATATATTCTCTTTATGGTACTTGCTAGTACTGAATAAAACGTTAGATCTCATAATACAGTTTTCCATTTCAGGATTTTCTCGTACGGAATGCTATTGATATTCTTAGCATATTTTACTTGAATTTAGCATTTTATTATTATGTCTTAGCGATTCTAAAGTTATGTGACACTATAACATGTTCATAGAAATGTTTCTTTGGAAACTACTGTAAATTTGAATGCAGGTATTTATCATCGTTACCTTTTTCGAATATAAATTTAATACAAGGTTCGTTTACAAAATTCTTTACATAGTATAGGCACCTTATAAAATAATATTTTGTTTAGTCGTGAAGCAATAATTTTAAAACATATTAAATAATAAATAATATTTAAAATATCATTATAATTTTAATATAGGCCTTTTAAAATTTATATTTATTCAGATTTTACAAATTATATACTATACCTAATTTCACTGGATTACAAAAGGCATGGGAGATAAATTAATATATATATATATATATATATATATATATATATATATATATATATATATAAACCTATACCTATTTTCTAAACAAGTGGAGATCCATATATCCTACAGACAACCTGAGATCTACCTAAATGGAAAGGCATTTTGAAAAACATAATTTAGAAAAAACTATACAATTGCAGTTTTAGCAAAGATTTCAAAACATGGGTAGCAACTTTTTCGTTTAAAATTTATATCAAGTATGCCTCTCTTGTCGAATTCCTTGATGTATTGTGTACAAGTTGATATCTTAGAATGTATATGTTGAAAGATCCAGCATAAGATGAGATCCAGCGATGTTGCCAAATTTTCTAAGCAAACGTACGTGCTAGAACTCCGATTAGGAATAGTTGAAGTAATTTCATATGTGATAGTGAAATACTTGTATACATGTGTCTCGCCCGCAATCTTTCTGTTTCAATAAATAAGTATGATCCATGTACTTATAATAATAGTATGTTTGTGTTTGAGAACAACCGCGCATTTTTTTAATATAATTTAAATAGATAATTTAATGTTATTACTAATTAAAGCAAATCGAGTAACAATTTTACTACTCTGGAGAAAGCAGTTTATTTTGTTACAAAATTACATTATTTAAAATTAATAATTTTAGAAAAAATTAATTTATTCTAGTATGCTACTCACGTTTATTCGTCTAAGAATTAAATTTATGTGATTATGTAATTACTAATTAGAGTCACAAATAGTTGTATTTTAACACATATAATTGGTTTACTTAAATATTAAATAAATGTAGATGTGTCAACATATATGTACGTAGAGTAGAATATTTACTAAAAGTATTTCATGTAGAAACTGCGTATTTAATTATTTTATAAAAGAAATACTCGTTGATTCAATGAACATACATACATTAATTTTTAATTTATGAATTATCAAAAAATAGATAGAAAATTATGTTTACTACAAGTTTTGCTATGATGAGTTTGTTATACAAAAATTATGATTAGTAAAATGTAATATAAAGTATTAATAATTTATCGCCAGAAAAAAACCTGTAATCTTAAAATATAATATACTTAATAAATTTTACAAACCGCGTAAGTTTTGTATGTTAGTGCGCTCGTGCGTGTCACTAAACACACGCACGAGCGCACTAACATACAAAACCCTACACTTACGCGGTCACACAAATACAAAATCACACACCCAGAGAGAGACGCAAGCTGCCAGCAGCAACCAACACACAGGTTCATACCCAGAAAGAGACACAAGCTGCTGGCAGCGAACAACACATATGTTGACACCTTGCTATCTATTTTTTGGAATACTAAGGCATGACTTATTATTATTATTGGAATGTATCTTTGAATAATTTAAACCATAGCAACTCAATTATTTGGCATTTATATTCTGTTATTTATATTTTTTATTCCCTTGAGAAAGGCATCATTGCCGAAACATGTAGGGTTGTTTTAAATATATATACTTTGAAGTAATGAACCAGACCTTTAATCGCCGACTTATTAAGTTTACCTTATCATACCAAGGTCACGAAAATATTATATTTATATATATATATATATATATATATATATATATACATATATCGATAATAATTTCTTGACCTTAGTATGTTATGGTAGATTCAATTAGTTGGCAATTTAAGGTCTGGTTTTACTTCAAAATGTATATATTTAAAACAATCTTACATGTTTCGGCATGTGATGCCTTTTTCAAAGAGATTGTAAGATTGTTTTAAATATATACATTTTTAAGTAAAACCAGACCTTAATTGAATCTACCATAACATACTAAGGTCAAGGAATTATTATCTTTATATATTTATTTTTATATATTTATATAAATCCAAAATATTTTCCCAAAATTCCTGTCATAAGTAAGAAAAAATGACGAAGATGTTTAACACATTTTTGTAACTCCACTGTGCGATGAACTGCATTATAGAAGACGATTACTTAAAGTTGGCCGACAATATCAAAAAGAATAGTTTTGTTGCCCATCTCATACAGATGTTAGGTATGTAAACAACATACGTTGTAGCATATGTGTATGTGAGGTATGTATTATATTATTTATACACATTCTGAATATTTTGAATTCATAGGTGCCACGTAATTGTATACCTCCTTTTTCGAGTGATATATATATATATATATATATATATATATATATATATATAATGGACTTCATGTGTATGAAAATTAATAATTATTAAAATTTTTAATTTTCATTTGTACTGAAAACTTGTAAAGTTAACGTCGCGTATTGTTACGACTAAAATCTAGGGCAAAAGTAATTTGCCGGATTGTAGAATTTATTGCAACAAATTATAGCGACAATTGCATTTAAAATGAGATTTAATAATTATTATTAACTCTCATACACATGAAGTCCATTATAGTTCGAATATATACACGTAGTATAGAAGTGAAAGTCGTGTCTGTCCTCGGATAATGTGCACTGATGATCTGTAAAAACGGTGAAATGTCGATATTTGCATATTCCGGGCGCATATTTCTTTAACAAATTTTTAATTTTCATATAAATATATATATATATATATATATATATGCATGTAAAAAAAAGAAACATATAGCAAGTGATCATTTGAAAAGTCAATCTAGTAGCATGTGATTTACTGAGAACATTTCGAAGTATGTCGTAAATTATAATTTACTACTTAACCTACGAAGTCGTATATTTTGACAGTTTCATATATACAAATAAATAACAAATAATAGGTATTTATTGAAAACTATAACAAATGTTGAAAATGTTGTCCTTCAAGATCAATGCACTTTAAAATCCTCCGTTCAAAATTTCTGATGATATTCTGCAACATTACTGGATTGTTATTAATTTCCATGCATTTCTGTTCGATTCTCTGTAGCATATCATTCAAATTCAATATAGGTGTTCGAAATATGTTATTTTTTAGATAAGGTCACAAAAAGAAATCGCAAGGTGTTAAATCGCATGAACGTGCAGGCCAGGCAATTTCAGTATTTCGACTAATTATACGCTCATCAAAAAATTCTCATAAATAATCCAAAGATTCTGCAGTACAGTGACAAGGTGCTCCGTCTTGTTGGAAATATGCATTTTGAAGTTCATCATCATGCAACTGATTGACAAATGGTTGTAAAATTTCCGTTCGGTACCTTTGAGCAGTTAACGTTCCCTGAAACAATATTGGTCCAATGATTCGCCTTTGGCTTATCGCTGCCTAAACACCAATTTTATTTGGATGTAGCGATTCTTCACTTCGATTTTCACTACTCCAAATTCTTGTATTTTGTGAATTTAGGTATCCCGTTTTATAAAACCATGCTTCATCAGTAAAGATGACTCCTTGCGAAAGTTCTCCATTATTGTGCATATTTACAAACCAATTACAAAACTGTAGTCTACGTGAGTAATCAATTTCTAACAATTCTTTTACTGCTGTGACACGGTATGGATAAAGTTGCATATCTTTTTTTAATAACTTGTGAGTTGTACCAACAGAAAGGTTTATTTGTTGACTCAAATGTCGAACAGATGTTTGTGGTTCATTTTCCATTATTTCTTCAACACGATTGACAACTTGAGGTGTACGTTTTTTAACTGCTCCGCTGCCTGATTTTCTTAAGAGACTACCAGTTTCAGAAAAAAGTTTTAAAGTTCTATCCAAAGTATTCTTAAATTGTATATAATCTATTACAAAATGTGGAAACAAGCCATCAATTTTATTACCACTTCGAAAATAAGCTTGGACTAAAACAATTTTATGTTCTAAAGTGAAAGCCATTTTAAAACTGAGAAGCAATTTATTTAAACCAGAATCGACGCACGATTATTTTATGCACTAACTGATATTTGTGATTGACATGTCATTTGGATTTACGTTTACGGAACAACAAACACGTATTAATATATTTGCGTCTTATTCTATCAAAATTTCAAAGTAACCTAGATTGACTTTTCAAATTAACACTTGTTATATACAAATGCAGAAGAAATAAGTGAAAGAAACGAAAGAGGAAAAGCAGCCACACAAAAGGAAATATAATAAGTAAAGCGTTTAGCTTCTTACCATTACAGTCAATCACAAAATGATACACCTAGCAGCAAGGATGAACTTTAACGCTATTTAGTGATATGGAATACATTAAAATAAATAAATTTTTAATTCGTGTTTTTCACAAATAAGCGTAAAGTACGAAAATGTGCACGATACACATGTATCTCTTGTTACTATTATTAATTAATTCGTTCAATAAATTCCAGTCGCTAGTACTTTAAAGTTACTTCTTTGTTTTTATGTTCAATTAAAATTAAAAATATAAATAAAGGATATTATCAACGAAAGTGAATGTAAAACAAGTTACTTACCATTTAGTTATATTTAACAAAGTCTTTGTTTGGTGAATCATCTGTTATTGTTGTTTTACCGTTTATTTCTATTGCAACTAACCTAGTGATTATTGAACGCTGGAATATAAATTTAATTTAACATTTACAAAAAATATTTACATACTCTATACATTAAATCTGCTTTAGACCACTCAATAAATTAAAACTATATTTGTTTACTTGTTTATTTTGTAATTGATCGTTTTATAATTTGTATTCTATGTTGTATTGGTTCTTTGTTTTAAATACACTTTGATATTAATAGTAGAACAGTTGGAGTAACTGTCTGAAAGAGTCTCAATTGAAAAACTAAATTACATGATTATATATGCTAATATTTTCTTTAAGTTATTTATTTATTTACTTATAACATCTTATAACCTTTTATCCAGTATATTATTATTATATATTTTTATGCCAGGTATTTATACCTTGAAACCATCCGTGTGCGCTAAACTAATGCAGGTTTGTCTGTAACATTCTCCTGTTAGACGCTTGTTGACTGAGACACATACAGAATATTAAAGTTTTACCAAAAAAATAATTCAGTTACAACTGAGATTACAATTGAAAACATTTTTAGAGAAGTTAACCTAACATTTTTTTCTTGACCTACTCTTTGATAGTAATTTCAAAAGAAAAAGCTGATCAGTGACGTACAAATAAATGAAACCAAATATTTTGTTTTGGAAGTAATGTTAAGCCACTGATTTTTTTGTAAATCCCTTCAAATTTTAAAATCTGTTGCCAATTACATAAAAAATAATCTTGTTGTTCCGTTTTTGTTGAGTTCACCGTTTTCTAAATAATTACTTCTGAAATTATAGGTTATGAGAACTTATGAGTCCACAGAAACGTAATATAAAAGAATGACTAATAATGATTTTTTATTCAAATCGAAGAAAAATATAATTACCTGTAGATTATCGAATTTGATTGGATGTTACACTTGGAAACAAAAACATATATTATTCTAAAATTATTAGCAAAAATAAACTTAGGATAAATTACAATAATTGAAAATAAGAAGGCCGAAATGAACACAATATGGGAACAAAAACAGCAATAGTATTAGAAAAATGTGTAAGTTTTAACTGCAAAATATACTCGAATTGTTGGACGCCAATATACAACATATCACTATAATTATAATCACACAACTAAATGTTGTATTGTCAATCGCCTTCGCCAGCCTTCCCGGTCGTATGCTAGATTTGGATTTAAATTGCGCTCCCTCATTGCATCCCTAATTCCGTCCTTTCCTATTCCTGCCGTGGGTGTCCATCCGAATATTCGCTTGAGCCATCTGGTGTCGGACATCCGAAGGAGGTGTCCAAACCATTTCAGACCTCTTTTTTCAATCCTCTGTAAGACTGTTTCTGTAGCTGATATGCGATTTCGGATTTCATCATTGCGGATTTGTTCTAACCTCTTATCTATACTTTGGCACTTCTCCTTAAATAGTCCATCTCGAAAGCTAATATTTTTCGTTAATCTTCTTCTTTCATGGCCCATATTTCACTTCCACAACAAAGTACTGACTCTAACATTACTTGCCCGGTTCTTCTTATGTTCTTGATACTAATTTGTTTATCCCACCAAATAGAGTTATGAGATTCAATAATCTTTCGAGCACTTTAAGTGCGATGTTCTAACTGAGTTCTACATATCCCATCCTTATCCACTCATGCCCAAGTATTTAAATCTAAAACCTGAAATTGTGCTTCCGAGTTCAATACTAAGTACTTCTGTTTCAAGACTGACGTTTAGACCACAATTTTGTATATTTGAGGTACAGTTGTTTTAGCATGAATTCCATCTCACATGCGTCTTGGGCTAGAACTACCTGATCGTCGGTAAAAAACAATTGGTTATTACTAATAGGGATTCCCATTCCTTGACAATTTCGTTTCCAATTTCTTAATGGAACAACTATATTGAACAACAATGGTGACAAGCAACAGCCTTGTCTATGACCTTTTGTCACTAAGAATGGTGGAGATAGAAAGTTTACTTGTTTAACAAACGTAATAATTTTTGTGTATAGTTACTGGATCAGTAACACGAAGTATCTATTAAATCCGATGGTTCTTAAAGTCATTCACAGTTTGTCTCTGGGGACGTTGTCATACGCCTTCTTCAAGTCTATAAAGGTCAGTTGGATTTCATCGTTCCTTCTGATTTTCTTTTCTGCAAGTTGTTGTATTATGAACAATTTGTCAATACATGAACGTCCTGGCGTAAATCCACTGTGATATCCGATATTCTGTCCCCAATTTCATTTCTAATTTTGTTGTGTAAATTTTTTCCCCATAGTCGGCTCCAGAAATTCGTAACGCAGATACCACTATAATTATTGGGATTCCTTTTACTTCCTTTCTTGTAAAGAGAGGGCAAGTAGTTTGGTGTTACCCTCCGACCCAAGCACAAATTAAACAATTTACTTATTCTTTCAAATAGATTTCTCCCGCCAACCTTTATTAATTCCACTACATTACACCCAGAGCCAGCAGCCCTGCCATTTTTCATAATGTGAAAGGTGTAGGGTTAGTTAAATTTCCATTGTTGATATTTCCGGTGTTCAATCTATTGATCTTGTTTCAGTAAGTAGTGATTCATAATAATTTTTCTTCAAAACTGATTAAAGATATCTGTTCTGTATCGTTTGTTTTTAAAATTATATATTTTTGTTTCTAATATTATATAATTTTTAAATATTTAATACCCTAACTGGAACATTAATAAAATAATCTAGCATTGCATATAAATACGCTGCCACGTAATACTTAATCAGTCAGAGTTTACTATTTTTCAAAACTACTATATAATTAATGTAATTGCATTTATAATATAAATTATCAATTTCATGCTGCTGTGGAATAATAAAATACGAGAAGATAATATAATACATATTAAATTGAAAATAGTTTATGGGCTGCTTCGAATCACATAAAATGTGAAATATATCCTTATAATTATAGTGAGATGGGTCAGCCGAATTCTGTTTAATTTAATTATGCAAATGAACAATGTAAATTTAAACTTAAAATATATCCTGTGATAAACGTAATTAAAATATATGATTAATAATCAGAACCAAAACTTTAAAAAGAGGATATTTACGATCACCTGTTACGCACTATAGAAAATTATGTAATACAAGATTGTCATAAATAATATGGTTACAACCCTGGGCTTCTTGAAATGCTATCTTTATATTAGAAGACACGAGTAATGGGTTGATGGACTCGTAACTTCTTTGGTTGTCATGTTCACACACTCACCATGAAGATTAATTTATGACTTACAACACCTGCTAGGAATTATTATGAAATTCCTAAGTATGTGGTAGGTGAAATATCTGACTAAAAGTTGAAGAAAAAGATAAAACAATTTAAAGATGTTTCAAATAATACCATTTAAATTTAAATAAATCACTAGACGGAATCTAAGTCCTCGTATTTTTAAATATTACGAAACGTTATTTATAAAAATAAAACTTTTTCGTGGAATATAATTGCTTTATATTTTATAGTTTATAACTATAATTATAAAATAATTTTTTTGAAGCATTTTTTGCAAAAATTTAAAAGAAAATTAACAAATGATCTCACTAATACATTTAACCTATTATGTATTTCACAATATCAAACATAAACGTTCGAAATGTAGTTACTCCAATTTAGAATATTAATTTTGCAATATGAATTGATATACAAGCGTCAACTATAAAGTTTAAATTTTTTGAAAGAAAGGTAAAATGAAAAATTATTTATTTATTATTAATTATTTATTTAGTGATTATTAGAAATTAATGATGATAATTCAATTTACATCAATATAAGAATAAAGTACGCCCTGATCCCACTGGTTTTTTGAAAAATAAGAAAAAATATTTTTCTTTTTTACGCTTTAGGAAAAAATAGTATATTGTGTAACGAGTGACGAAAGTAACATTTTTTATGTGATAGAACAGTAATGTTTGCGAGCTTAAAGAAATGATTTCGATGAGTTATACTCCAAATCACCAAAGATGATCCCTGCGTCATTGATCTATAATTCTATCAACGACATTCAAAGAATAATCTCCACATCCCAATAACAAACAGTACCTACTTGTATGACAAGGATAGCTTGAACGAAAGTATGTGTTTTGACGATTCGCCTAGCACAGACATACGGCTCAAGCAATTTATTTGAGTAAGACAAAGACAGGATTATTACCTACTCCGTGATAAATACACACATTTCCGCTTAGTAGTTCCGTCGTTAGTCGTTGACATTTGACAACATACATTCGTTGATATTTGATGGAATTGATATTTATTTTCTTTTTATAAATACATATTTTTTGAAATTTATTTTTAATCACTAGAGCAGTGTAAGGAAGAAATTTGGAAAAATTGTGTTATACACACGGAAAGTATTATAAAAAAATGGTATGATAGAGAAAATACATTTACATTGTGAAATCAATGGCTTTATAATTAACATTGATGATTCAAGCAGCAGTGAAGATAGTGATTAACAATACTTCCTATATGACCGCAGATAAAAAAACTGTTTTTACTTAATCTATATTATATCCCAAGATTAAGCCAACGTACGTGCTACACGTCGTTTTTAGTTCACGCCAAATATATCAAATTTTCTTGTGTTGGCAGTTAAAGTATCAAGTATTAGTATACAGCTGATTAGTTGTTTATGTATTGTTAGTTTATACTTTTAGTAACTGATTTTTTATGCAACAAATACAATGATATTAATACAAATAATCATACAAAATGTTACACATGCAATTGCCAGACTGTGGCCACAATTTTTATCTAACTATGTTTAGAAAGGTAGAAAAATTCCAGAAACAGATTTTATCAAGTAGCTAGATTTCCTAATGTACTAAGTAGAATTGATTGCACTCACATGAGAAAACAATCTCCTAGTGGTAATAATGCTGAGCTGTACCGAAACAGAAAAGGATATTTATCATGGCATATTCAGGTAATAGGAGATTCTCAATTAAGAATTTGTGACATCGTAGCCAGATAGCCAGGATCTACACATGACCAAACAATTTTGAATGGATCGACAATAAAAAGAAGCTAAGAAAATGAACATTTCAATAACTCAGTTATACTTTGTGATAGTTGTTACAATATTACAAAATATTTATTAACCTCTTTAGCAAATCCTCAAAGTCGAGCAGAACAATTGTACGATGAATCCCATTTTAGAAACAGAAACTGGATTGAAAGATTTTTTGGTGTCTTAAAAAGATTTCCAATCTTATTACATATATGGTATGAAAGTTAATGTGAAACTCTCGAAAGCAATAATAGTATCAGTTCGTTTTGCAAATTTATTCTAATATCGACTATTATACTATCTTCTAAATATTTTTTATATTTCCTTTTTTTTGTATATATACTCATAATAATTTTATTATTAAACAAATAATAAGGCAATTTTGTTAAATGATTACATATTGCACTGGAATTTGCTTTTGATTACTTATTAATCTTTTTTGTTCACACTACAACTTATACTTCCAGCTGTTCAGTCTTGTAGATTCCTTGAGCTCACTTCTCTCGGGTCGATCTTCGCAGATATGGGCCAGGTTATATTTGAAGTAAAACAATAAACATTAATAAAAGACACATCTAGCTAGTTTACAATATTTAATAAAATAAAAAAAAGAAAAAAAAATCCCTTTACCGAATGTACAGGGAGCTAAAGCAAATTAACAGTAGCTTAGGAGGAAAGACTCTTTATGAATATGACTCGCACAAAGAGAAAAACCCCCTGTGACTCTCGAACAAACATAAAATTAATAAATAATTGAGAAATTTGTCAAGTTTGACCTCTACTTTAACCCCTACAACTCAAATGTCAACAACCACAAAGTCATCGAAACCACGTAACAGCCTTACAGTCATGCGCAAATAAAACACGACAAAATCAACCCACAACTAATAAAAAAAATCCAACCTGAATTTAAAACGTTCTAGAATATTATCTTGAAGAAAAAACTCCACTAACTAAAAAAAACATGACAACTTTCTCTAGTATTCATATACTACTTTAAATATCAAAATTATCGCAAATTATACACAAAATTATAAACATAAGCAAAATAATCGTAGTATCAATTATATAAAGTAAATGTTTTTATAGGACTTACATCGATCTAAGCACTGATAACACAAAAACTACGTGAGAGATACCATACTTTAATTAATTCAACAACGAGATCACCAACTCTCGTAAAAATCGAAATAACGTTACATGCACAGGAATAAATGCATAAACTAAAAATAAAAAAACCCGACTTTACTTAAAAACAGAGAATAAAAATGAATTTCTTATACTCTACAACCAGTTACTTTGCTAGTCCTGATATCTCTAACTAAATTTACCGCGAAAAATTCCTACATCTAATTCAATAGTACCAATACTGTCCGCATCCATACGTTTAAACTAATAAACATACAGAGTCAGTCAAAAATATAATTACAAATATAATAAATATCAATAAAATTCAAATGTTGTTCAAAATTTAAATCTTCCATCTTTTTCTCTCTCTCTCTGGATGGAAAAATCCACAGCAATATGTATATTAACTTGTCTAAACAAATTAGTGATATGTTTGTATATGGGGGTGATAGAAGAAGGCCTTTGGAAGAAGGATAAGCTGTTATCAAAGCTGGACATATTGTTTTGTGCGGTTTTTTAAATTCAAGTATAATAGGATACTGTTTGAGAACTTTGCAAATACATTCTGAACCACACATGATTACAATAAAGATAGAAGATAACAAAGTTTGGAATTGCTTTTGCACTTGTAAAGCAGGTGCGGGCGGCTTTTGCAAACATATTGTTGCTGTGTTATTATATGCTAACAAGTATGTATAGTAGGTACTTAACTGTAGACTATCAAGAATAAATAAATTATTTTAAAAATGCATTTTATTGCAGGCACGAATTAGAAAATCTTTCAAAAACTGAATTAGAGCAAGAATGGGGAAAATATGCAAGTAAAGATATACAAGCTGAGTATAAACAGGTGATACCTGTTACCGAATTTTGCCATGTCAAAAATAGAGTTGCTAAATATGTAGTATTGCCAAAGACGGAAGAAACAAATTTGCAATTACTTCTAAATTGTAAAAGGAAATATTTTAAGTATAGCCGTTTGCATTAATTATTTATATTATAGGTTCCCAGGAATCGATGCTTCTTAGATTAAAAAATAGGCAACGCAAATCTAATGATTGTATTGAAGAATTACTTGGAAACAGGTATGCTAGAAGTGAGTATTTATGTATTATATAAGTAACAGTTTATCGTTTTAGGAATCATAAATTAAAAGCAATTTTTGAAAACAGCAATAGATCTTTAATTGGATTGGAAATATCTTTAATTGCAACACGTTTTCTGCATGCCTGCTGTGAGAGAACATATAAAAGAATTATCGAAACTGACGACAGATTCAAATCATTTTATGAATCAAATATAAAAGTACAATGCAGGAAAGAAAGACAGTTTCGAATAACAGGATCGCGTTGTTATGATATATATATACATATTCAAGAGGTGATTGGGAAAGTAAAAGTAAAAAGTATTTCTGGCCAAAATCATTTACTAATAAGTATGTAGAGCATGGACAAAAACATGAACCAAATGCTCGTGCATTATTTAGCCGAATCTTTAAGTTAGACGTGTTAGAAGTAGGATTCCTAATACCACAAGATAACTGTTGGGCAGGTTATTCTGCAGATGGCATCATTTTAAGTGAAGGAACATATGAATTACTGGAAGTAAAATGTCCATTTCAAGGTACAGAAAATATATACCTGTATACTGTACTATTAATGAAAGTTGTTTTGTTTTAGGGAAGGATGTATCTGCAACAGAATTGATTACTAGGTGTGATTTTTTAAAAATAGACGAAAATGGTGTATCTTTGAAAGAAAAACTATATTATGCACAAGTGCAATTTGGTATGGCTCTTCTTCATATCGAAACTTGCCACTTTGTAATTTATGCGTCATTTGATAATTCTTTAATCGACATAAAAGTTAAGTACTGTCCAACATACAGCTTCAGCTTACTTGAAAAATTAAAAAATGTTTATTTTAATAACATGTTACATTTTATTTGTGAAAATACATAAATCTTATACATGTGTAATTGTTGTTTTATTTAAATAAAATCTTAATAGAAAAAATAATCCAAAGTAGTTCTAAACTAAATATAGATACAATATTATAAATTAAATAAATTTATCATCGCTTAAAATTGGCTTTGATAAATTCACTAGACTACAAACAACTATTATAATGTCATCAATACACCCCAAAATATCCCATTCTAATTTTTGGGAAAGAATACGGAATGCTTTTATCCTTTGAATGGTTCGTTCCACATGGACTCTAGCTCTAGCAATAGTAGCTGTATCTTCAGCATCTGCAGAAGAAAACTGTACGTTATTCCTCAGAAATGGAGGTCTAATCAATTTAATACCATGCTTCATACATTCATCGTCTATGTGGAAACCTTTGTCAACCATAATTGCATCAACAAATGGTATACATTTTCTTATGACATTTTCATTTATGAAAATTTGCTTATCAGAAGCCCTTCCGCCATATACAGCACTCATGTAACTAATGGAACCACTAGGAGTAACACCAAGTAATATTTTAACTGTGCGCATTTTTTTATAATATGAATAAGTCCTGATACGGTATTTAAGACAGTTTGTTTTTTCTACTGGTATTTCAGTGCAGTCGAACACAGCAGCTGTATGTTGAAATTTATCAAAACATTTTGGCATGTTTGACATATTTCAAAATATAATGTGCATTTCAGCAATTTACTTAATAAAAAAATTGTATCTTGAAAATATCTTCTGATTGTTGTATCACTTTTATTAAATAAAACTGCCAAAGACTTAAAGGAATAATTTTGTTTTAATTTTATTAGAACTAATAACATTTTTTCATCCATGTTTGGATCACTAATATTTTGTTCCTTTAAAATATTTTCTGCGCATAATATAATTGTGGAATATTGATGGTAATTCCAGTAAAAGTTGATAATTTACTATCAGTATTTAATATATCCTTAATGGTACATGTATGCACAGAAATAAAGTCTGCTTTTGTGCTTTTGGTTTCGTATGTACTCGAATAATTATGCTCTCCCATCAAATGTACCACGTCCATTTTGCTTGAAGCTGCCATCTCCTCTTCCTCAAATAAAGCACAGGTACTTTCCTCTTCCCGAGACAAACCACAGCTATCCTCTAACACAGATATTCTGGAATATTAGTACTTGAAATGAAAATATGTAAAAAAGAAGTTCTTTGATTTCACCTTTTATCTCGTTTCTGTGTTGCCTTCCATTATCTGGTAGATGTACTACATCATGTCTTCTGATTGGCCAATTTAAAGACGGAACAGCATTTTTCTTCAAATACCTCTTCCTTTTTAATGGTGTTCCTGCCTATGCATACCAAAATGTATTACACTGAAGATATATAACAGAAGTCTCAAATACTTTTACCTGGGTGATAATATGTTTCTTTAAAATGTAGACTACAAACTTGCATGTATTTTGTCACTGGTTTTCCTATTTTTAACACGTGTGCCCACTGTTTACATAACATATGTTTTTTGGGAAAGTAATGCAGCGAAATATTTTTACTTTTATAACTACGGCACTGGGATACACAACAGTACATTTTACTTTTAGAAGACATTATATATTGTTTAATCTTATTATTCCAGGTAATTTCAACCAGTAAACAAATCACTACTCACACAATTCGTTTTTTTGACAAGTCAATTAACAATATGGTACCACATGCTTTGAAACTTGTTTCCCCTATTACTCTAGTTTGCAAAAATACCGCCAGGCGGAGACTCTTTCGATGGCGTTAGCGAATAACTTAAGATGTAATTCGATTATATATGTTCATATAACCTACAAATTCGACCCATTGTGTCAAATATATTTGGCCCGGAAACGAAGTTATAATCCATATTCATTTTGCAATTTACAGTATTTAGTATGACGCCGAAGAACTGATTTGAATCATACAATGTTTATTGATGACGCAGGGATCATCTTTAATGACGAGGAGTATAAACACTATACTGCAGCGAAAATTTGGTTTACTTTCGTCTCTAGTGATGAAAATTACCTACTAATTTTCACCTGCGATTAGTTGCCTGCTGTCGCTGTATCGCATCATTTTTAAATCACGTCAGTTCTTGCTGTTCGTAGCTTTATCCAGATTTCTGATTTAGAAAGTGATTTATATATTCCTAATAATCCATCAGGAATAGTAAATCAAACTGAAAAAAACCTCTGCTGACTTATTACCAAGAAAAATCAAAAAAGAGATATGAAGAAGTTTATGTAAAATTCATTGAATAGAGGGCCGATAATAGCGTAAATTTTTATTATTCGAAAATTGTGCTGCTTGTATATTTTGCAAAATTATGGGAAAATTTGAAGTAATCGACCTTATGGTTTTTATATTCTATGTATTAATAGTTAATCTAATAGTTTTGTAGTTTTTAATGGAAAATAAAGTATTTGTTTACATATTTTTTTTAAGTTTGTTATAATGCCAGAGGCGAAGTCGTAGAAAAAGTACACTGTTTAACTCCTCAAAATAATTTTTTTAAGCTCGCGAGGATTACCAAACTCGTCTATGTTACCTTATCAACAATGGTACTTTCGTCACTCGTTACACAATATACTATTTGCTGGAGTATTCGGTGACGAAAAATGTCTTTTTATAAAGCGTCGCAGAAAAAAATGTGTTTGATAAAAGCTATTGTTAAAATATTTTTCATTAAAATCTACAAAATGAAAAATTTACGAACTTTCTCATTTATGAGTTAATTCAGAATATATGATAGCTTACTAAGGAGTCACCAATTTTTATCGACGTATCATCATAATATTGCAGTATGAACCAAGCTGGTACTGCAAAGTCAAATTAAAGTTTGTTAATTTTACTAAATGACTTCTAGAAACCGGCCCGTATATTAAAATAAAAAGGGATCCTCTGAATAATTTTATAAAAAACAGACACAGTACTCTTAATGAATGTAAGTTATTATTAGACAAAAAACATAAATTAAAATTAAAAACTAGTAACCCAAAAATTCCTCATTTATATTGTCTACCTAAAATACATAAACCAGGTAATTCTTACCGTCCTATAGTTTCAAACATAAACTCTCCCACTTACGAAATCGCCAAATGGTTAGTCAATAAATTTAGTAAGTTTAAATTTGATCAGGACCTTTCTATTTTAAATACGGGTGATCTCATCAGTTCAAGTGTCAGTTAGTTTACAAGTCCTTTAATAAATTTCGCAGGGATATTATCATATATATCCTTGGGGCCAAATATTGTTATTACTTAGATACATCATTTTTGGAAAAACTTTAAATAGGAAACGCTGAATTCTGTAATTTAAATTACCTTACCTTAATTATTTATACTTTGGAGGCTTCAATACAAATACACAAAATCATGGATTTTGTTCTTTCTAGTTAATATAATAAAATGAAAATATTAACTCTAATACTGTAATAGGCATGTGTAGTTCGCGAACTATTAAAAATAACGAATTCGAAACGCGAACTAAATGAACTAGTTGGAATATATGAAATTGAACTAATTAGCTCTCGATGAACTATAATTTTGCTATGAACTGTAAAAATATCATCAATTATTTATCTTCGGCAATAATAGATATTCATAAATTTATAATAATATGCTTTTTATTCTGTTTTACATAACATATTCTTATAAATTTGAATATTTACTAATTGTTTAAACTCTGTATTAGTATATTATTTCGCATAAATGATTACAAGATGGCTTTACAGGTCCATGCAATTTTCAATATTATCGATATGGATATGGCTAATATGGATGATCGGTTTCGATGTACTATTTAACTTAAATTGTTTTAAGTACGTTAAGGTAATAGTTCGTTCAGAATTAGTTTTGCGAACTAGTTCGTTATTGTGAGCTAGTTCTCGCGAACGAGTTCACTAAATAGAATATTAAGACCATCTCCACTATACAGTCTGTTTTTAGATAGCCATATTAATTTGATTCACATTTATCATGAAGGTAGTTGTCCAGAGAGTCCCATTTAACGTACTCACCATTAGGATTCCTTAAACAAGCAGAGATGGAGAGTTGGTTAAATGAGACAAAATATACCTGCCATCAATACCAATTTATTTAAAATTAAATACCTAAATATTCAAAATAATCAATGGTATTGAATTTAAAAGCAGAAAAGGAAAATAGGCATTCATTTTTCTTTAAATTATTTTATTTTTGGAATCAAGACAAAAGAGCGAATAAACTCACGAATAAGCATTAGCGGCATGAAGTCAACAAAACAATTCAAATGATTCATGAGAATTACCCGAACAAAATTACTACAAATGTTCAAAATGAATATAATTGCTCGTTATACATATTGCTGTGTTCTCTTCTAAGTAAGATAAATTGAAAAATTAAATAAAGCTGAAAACAGCAATAAAAAATTTGGAACGGGTAAATTTTGAATGCACCCTTGTTCATTTTATGTAGAGCTTCTCGTTATTTTCCGTAAAAAGTTTTAATATACAACAATACAAATGGTGTTAAGAAAAGCACATGTGTGTATATTTAGTAAATTTAAATTGAATGTTAAATGTCATGTAGATTATTATATCTCTTTACGTTTTAGTTTATAAATTTTAATAACATAAAATTCATAAATCATGCTATACCCACCGATTATATAAAAGGATATTATATCTACTATAGAAATAGTAAATTTCATAATCAATACCTGAATTTTACAAATTTCTTAAATACGTAAATACAAATCAGAATAACCTAAAAGACAATATAAATTTTGAAATAAACTATACATGATAAAATGTGCATTTTAGAATTAACATTTTGTAATACTTATCTATACGAACAACCATGCCATTTATTTTGAAAAAATGTGTATTATTAATCCATCAAAACAATTCAAAAGGCTTTGTAGAACACTGTTACGTGTCCGTAACGTCCTATATATTATTGCGTCGTTTTCCGATTAAATGTATTATCTCGTTAATTCAATTCTATTATTTTTACAACCTATCCGCCTGTATATGTTCCAATTTACAAATTTAAATTCATATTTATTCTTTTTAAGTTTTTTCCCTTGCATATATCTGATTTTAGAGTTTTTTTTCTCGCCGCAAAAGAACTTACGCCTCGTGCCTTTTTTTTGAACCCATCTGGAAATTTTCGAAAGCGGACGTTCAAGGTAACGCCCTTGACTTGACTCTAGATCTTTGATTAACGTAGCCGTTCTATTCTTACGGTCCCGTTCTGGGGTTTTAGTTAATCAATTATTTTCCGTAATTCGCTTTTGCGATACCTCATTAGAGGGATTTGAATGAGTCAGTGAAATTAATTAGTTCATCTGAGACACGTTCTTTAGCAACGATCCAAGTTTTACCATCAAGCGTCAAATTGGTACGTAGAGTTTTTTGTGTAGTCTTTATTTTGTCTTACGGCATTGTTATCCTTTGAAATAGATAGTGTAAGCGATAGGCTGAGAAAAGCTGCTCTTGGTCGCCGAAAGGGAAATTGCCGAACCACCGTATACAATTTTTTCCCGTTCCCCGAGATCTGTGCCCGGGAGGAAATCAATCCTCGATCGCCGGCGGATGAGCAGATAAGAGTTTTTGTTTTTAAGATATTTTACAAACTATTAATGGGGTCTATCCATTAATTTAGTTCTTTGTTTATGAAAAGAATTAATTTATCAGGCGTTTCTCCTTAAGAGAAAACAAAAACCCTGAGCGACCTTCAATTTAATATCGATCACATTTGCGTGATATTCTTTACAAATTTAGTTTTTTTGTTATCCTCTAGTTTTACCAAATTAATTTAGTAATTTCAACAACAGTTTTGTAACATATTAGAAATTTATATTGTTAGTAACAAATTACCTTCATTCATTTACACTCAAATTGATAATTTGTACCTTTTTTTTTTAGTTTTTTTGGTTGTTATTTGTAAAACCTATTATATCACCGTAGTTATTGAATTGTCACTTTATTGCCAAATTATTTAAAACATATTTCTATTTCCCGTTAATATTCGGACAGTTGATTCATTATTTATTTCATAATTTATTTTCTTTGACTGTTTATTTAGAGTAGTTGTTTTTTTTTTTCTCCTGTAAATTGCACATTGTGCGAAAGCTTCTGGTTTTTTTTTCCTTAATATTTTAAAATAAAGAACCATATATCGAAAGACCGCTAAAACACCTGCGAACACCTATGGGTGATCTTGTAACCATCTTGTAAACTAGACAGGAAAAATACGTATTGCTCCTATTTAGGACATTTGAGGCGGTCTGCCGTTGTTTTTGTTGAAAATGGTTTCCCATAATTATTTATTCTTATCAGGTGTTTGAGAATATTCCCCTATACCTGAAATAGTTCAGATATTTCTATAAGTTTATATACAGTAGATATTTCAAAAATTTATATACCGGAGATATTTCTAAAAATATTACATACAGGAGATTTATTTCAAAGAAAAATTTTATACAGGGGATATCCCTAATAAAAAAATTTTAGTTACAGAGGAAAAAAACTTAAAGAAAAATTAAATGTGAATAAAATGTGAATTTAAATTTAAATATTGGAACATGTACAGGCGGATATAAGGCGAGTCGTTACAGACACGTAACAACACAAAATAGAGTCTAATATGAATTTTGTTCATCCACTAGAAATAAATATATTCGTTTAAATATTGTAAACAATGCAGTTGCCAAACTTAGTCCAGTACCACTGATTAGATATATTTCAAGTTACGATGAAAGAAAAGTACGTCAATCGGAAGATAAGAAAGGACAGTCAATTAATCGATAATAGAAGAAATATATGACGTGTGGATCTATATTATGGAGGCGTGAATTGTAAAAGAAGACAAAGCGTCAGACGTTAGAGAAGGGCAGAATAAATGAAAAGAAAGCAGATAGCATACGGTTTTGAGAAAAAAGGAAAGCTTGAAAATTAAAGTAAGAACATATTTAAGGTATTAAACACTGTTAGAAATAAATACTAAGAAAACGTAAATCAATATAAGAACAAAAATTTTTAAATATGGAATATCATCTAGAAGAGTATATTATAATTTGATTGAGGATTGACGTCACACGTGGTATATCTAGAAAATTTCTCAAGAAGAGGACACTTATTGAAATCGTCTTAAAGCGGTGGTCACAAATAAAAATTTACTTTGAAAATTATATTTAATTTAATTCATCATTGGAATTTTTATATTTTTAATTTAAAGAGAATTATTATTTTACTTTCTATCATATAATAATGAATTCAACGGGTCAATAATGTAATGAAGGTATTCAAGATTTTGAAGTTAATTAAAATAAATTTATAATATCACTTGTTTTATGTGGACATTTATTTGATATAATTTCAATTTCTGTTTTAAACAGAAGGTATAACACATATATCTCTTAAATTGTAAGTAGAGTAAGTTCTCACGAACATTTAAAGGATATCTGTTTTTTTCTGAACTCGCTGTTGAAACTATCATTAAATATTTGAAATATTAATTAAGAAAAATTGCGTTATTGACTATTTTATGTAGCAGGGTAAAGTCTCGCCACGTGAATATGAAATTACACATTTCTCTTTTGTAATATTATCACTACTACTTATTAATTTTAAATAAAAACACTGTCATACTTTAGTATTTTGTATAGTATAAGACTGACTGGTCTAAAGCGATACACAGTATTTTGAGAGATTTATTGAAATCTAATAAAGACCTTCAAGGTCATATTTTTAGATATATAGATATGAGTATATTCTGACTAGATATACGATTTGCATACCATGTTTTATTAATATGGTATTTAATACATTTGAAAATTAATGTATATTTTTGCAAAGTGTGAATAATAAATGGATTAAACTTAACATCTCATCATTTTATTTCTCTCCTTATTACATTAGATGCTAGGCCTGTTGCAAGGAACCCTTTTTGGAAAACAAAAACTTCTAAGAACATTTTCAAGAGTCTAAACTAAAAAATATGTGTGTATGATGATGTTTCATAATTGACGATTCATATTTCACAATTGGTGCCCATTTTGAAAATCAAAGTACACAGCAATATGTACAGGTATGTTACAGATCTCAAACTGTAGAACGGATGCTTTTGTAAGTATAAAATAAGTTAACACAGCTTTCTACATTATTACATTGCTGTTGTAGTTGAGGTATTTTATAAATTTTATTTTTATAGGTATGATCCCGAACGAAAAAAAATTCATTGTCTTGATCCTAATTAACATCGACCACAAAATCTATTATTTAAGTTGCTCAACACGATATTAGCATTTGGTGCGGTTTCCCCATTCTGTTATAATCAATCATTTTCAAACAAATTCATTTACCTTAAGTTGTCATTAAAATAATAGACCGACCATATATTAAATCAAAAATATTCTTGGTGGCCAATTTCATGAAGAGCATAGGATTTTCCTCTCGTTCAAATATTGACATTGTGCCTGCTGAACTGCTCGCTATTAGTAAGACAATATCCATCCGAGAGCATATTAAATGGAAACATAGCGTTGTTATTATATTGGCAAATAAACCTATAACAAAAAGTAATTAGAGGATTCATAGGAAAGGACGCAGAGAAGGTCAAAACAACACATTAATTGTTAAATGGAATCCACTAATTTGAATAGATGACGTATATAAATATGAGGATTTTACACAACGATTTCATTCCCATTTTCCAAAATATCGGGCGTTATCAGTGGAACGATCACCAAATTTAAGCCACATTGCCAGTGTTTAAAAACCTTTAGATTATTCTGACACTGTGTTGTGAAAAGAAAAGATATTATGTGCGTTTTCTGATCATTATTCAACTGTCTGAAATATTATTATGCAGACGATCAGTATATCGCTGACAAAAATCAGGTGGGTAAATTCTATGGACAAGTGAAAATTTATATGGGTGTAAATGGGGCTTATCTATTAGTTTACATAGACGACGTACAGACGTACGTGTTTTTTTTGGCAACAATTTAATTCCCATTATCCAAAATATCGGATGTACAGCAGTGGGACGTGTACTAGATTTACCTTTAGCCATACTGCCAGTGTTTAAAAACAGTTCAATTATTCTAGCACTGTGTTGTGAAAAATAAAGGCATTTAATTCATTATTTTGGTTATATTTCGATAAATCGACTATAAGCTAGAAATTCAATTAATTTCTTCATTTTGCAAGTCGTTTAAAATAGGTTAATTTTACTCAAGGAAAAAACTATTTTGAAAGTGAAAAACAACAAATTGTTTCATTTATTTATTTAACTTGATTAATTATTCGAAAATAAAACACTTGGCTTAGTTTCACAACTTCTTTAATTAGATACACTAACAATTGTTTCGGCTATTAGGCCATTATCAAAGAGCTATCTCAAACTAAAACTTACTCTACTTAAGGTTAACATATATACCTGTGTTCCTTATGGGTGGGAGAATGTGGGTAATTGATATTTAAGATTGTATCGAAATAAGGGGTATTTATGAATTCTAATTGCGTGTTTGTGATCACTCGATTTTGTTTTTGGGCTTTTTTAATTTCAAAAATCTCTAATATATTTAACATTTTACTTTTTGCTACATTATGAATGAGGTTACAGCTCTTTATATCGGGTAAGTGGTTCTGGTCTATACAATGTTCCACGAACCCTGTGTGTTTAACACTATATTTTATATCTCTAATATGTTCAGTTAACCGTTTATTAATACCTCTGCCACTCTGTCCGATATAAATCGCTTCACAATTCTGGCATTTTATGGAATATACTCCTGATTTCTCTAAGTTATCTATTTTATCTTTAGTATTATTCAACAATGTACCTAAATTTACTTTGTTTATCCACACTATGTTAATGTTGAGTTTCTTTAGTAATTTGTTTATTTTCTGTGTTATGGGAGGGATATAAGTGATTACATGCCAATTAGGTTTCTTTAATTCATTTATTTCTGGGTATAACAATTTTTGAAGTATTTTCCTTTCTTTATGTTTTATCAAATTATCGATGTTATCTGGGTTGTAGCCATTATTTTTGGTTATTATAGCTATATATAGCAAAAAATAATAGCTACAACCCAGATATCATCGATAATTTGATAAAACATAAAGAAAGGAAAATACTTCAAAAATTGTTATACCCAGAGATAAATGAATTAAAGAAACCTAGTTGTCATGTAATCACTTATATCCCTCCCATAACACAGAAAATAAACAAATTACTAAGAAACTCAACATTAACATAGTGTGGATAAACAAAGTAAATTTAGGTACATTGTTGAATAATACTAAAGATAAAACAGATAACTTAGAGAAATCAGGAGTATATTCCATAAAATGCCAGAATTGTGAAGCGATTTATATCGGACAGAGTGGCAGAGGTATTAATAAACGGTTAACTGAACATATTAGAGATATAAAATATAGTGTTAAACACACAGGGTTCGCGGAACATTGTATAGACCAGAACCACTTACCCGATATAAAGAGCTGTAACCTCATTCATAATGTAGCAAAAAGTAAAAAGTTAAATATATTAGAGATTTTTGAAATTAAAAAAGCCCAAACACAAAATCGAGTGATCACAAACACGCAATTAGAATTCATAAATACCCCCTATATCGATACAATCTTAAATATCAATTACCCACATTCTCCCACCCATAAGGAACACAGGTATATATGTTAACCTTAAGTAGAGTAAGTTTTAGTTTGAGATAGCTCTTTGATAATGGCCTAATAGCCGAAACAATTGTTAGTGTATCTAATTAAAGAAGTTGTGAAACTAAGCCAAGTGTTTTATTTTCGAATAATTAATCAAGTTATTACAAGAATGTTTCACCAAGAAATATCTGCGAAGTCAACCAATGAAATTTATTTATTTGTTTGACTTTTACTTGTAAAATTATTGACAAATTTTAATTTAAAACTCAGGCATGTTAACATAAAGTTGCAGAAATGTTGCAAGCTTCAGAAAAAGAATTTAAATTATTTATAGTTACGAACTCAGATCAGTTGAAACAGATCACGGTATGATAAAATCTTAATTATATCAATTCTCTAAATAAACCCAACAAGTCCTACTTTCGTGAAATGGAAGTTTTGCTCTATTTTGATTTTATGGAAGCATACTTGGACTTGTATTTAAAATAAGAAAGTTTTTTAAAGAATCTTAAACAAATATAAAAGTTGCTTAGGTTAGAGTAATAACGTATGTAACAAAAGTTTTGGGACAAAAATTAAAATGCTACTATTTGTTCAAATTTTTAACTTAAATTAAACTATGTGAGAAGGTAACGGTTAACATAATTTTTAAACAATAAGAGTATATTGTATTGCAGCTAGTGGCCCATGGTCTTCCATCTTTCGCAGTTTTGTTCTTAAAGCCCGGTTTCA
Organism: Melolontha melolontha; assembly: GCA_935421215.2. Taxonomy (NCBI): domain Eukaryota; kingdom Metazoa; phylum Arthropoda; class Insecta; order Coleoptera; family Scarabaeidae; genus Melolontha; species Melolontha melolontha. Next base: position 156,435,998 of record OW285235.1, read on the forward strand.
TAATGGAATTAGTGTTAGGATTAACTATAATTCAGAATTAAAATAAAAATATCAGTTTCATAATCCGTAATTATCTTTTAATTCTCCGTTAGTACTAATGACACCAAAATGCACAGTTAAGATTTAATGGTCTGTTTAAGTTAACCTCTATTTTGTTCGCTTTTTCAAGTGTCATTTTTTGAGTCCATTACTGCGTGTTTAGAGTTTAACACTAACACTAATTTTATTTGTTTAAAAAACATGCATTTTTAAAAGGTTCTAGATAACAAATAAATAAAACATAAAAAAATTCCTACTACTTTTTGTTTAATATTCACTCATCTCATGAGTACAATATCTTGCTAGAAAATAAAATATATTTGTTGTTGAAAAAGAATAACTTAAAATTCTATCTGAATATATATATTTATAAGAATTATACTCGTTTTTCAAAAACTTAAACAATAAATTTAGATACTACTTTATAACAAATTAAAATTTAGGGTACATTTTTATCCTCTTCATTTATTTACAGAGTGTAAAACTATAATTGTCTAACTTAATTTCCTAACATGATCAATTTCTCGTGAAATAATTTGAATTAAATTTGCATCGCAAGGATTTATATTTAAATCTAACAATAATAATTCATCTTCCTTGTTAAAAATGCACTAACGAACTTGTTTCGTAGGATTTATTAAGTTTTATTTATCCTTTATTTGCCGTGAAAATAACACAGGCCTGCATTTTTCAACTCTTTGAATGTTGATTTAAAAATTTTAACTGTTTTCTAGTAATTGGGTAGCGCTGATTTCAAATCTGCTTTTATTTTTTTTGTATCACGTAAGGTTATTTTTCAAACCTGTAAAATCAAAAAATATAGAAAAGACACGATTTATTTCATTTATAAGCTAGTTTTGTATTATATTAAAAAAAATACAAAAATATACAGATAGAAACTATTAGAAATAGTTATTTATTCTTTATGCTTCTTAAAAAAACGTTTTCGTTTTTCAGAAAAGCTTCGTTTGGTTGTTTTTCTGTCATATTCAGCTAAAGGAAGATCTGAAGGTAGTTTCTGGGGCAAGCAAATTTTTTTGTTTCAACCTAGACCCCAGTACTTCAGAAAGATTTTTTGAAAGTCCCAAATCTCTTACTAAATCATTCAGTTCGGCTTGTGAAAATAGCTCAGGTTGGTTTTGACCTGAGGTTGATGGTTCAAAATCACTATCCATCTGTACGCAGCCGGAAGTTGAAGAGGTTTCAATATCTTCTTGTAGTACTTTGGGGGGTATAGGTATAGGTACATGATCACTGTGAGGAACTGGTCTTATAGCTGATTTAATATTGTTTGGGTACAAAATATGTTTCAAAGTTTTTGTATTATGCCCTTTAATATCACAAAGACAAAAGTAGCAATTTTCATGATTATTTTGCGGTTCTCTCCAAACCATCGGTCTTCCGAAAGGAAGGCTTTTTCTATTCCCTTTGGTCCAAAATCTTAAACCTTCTTCACATACCTTACAAACAACTTGCGGTGCCCAATCTCTATCTTGATCTCCTAATTTGATTTTTAAATAAGCATAATATGCATTTTTCACAAATTCACCAATTGGTCTCTTAAACTTTTCAAGACGAAATATCCACAAATATAACAGAAATCATCTGGTTTGTTTTTGCAACACCGGCTAGACATATTTTTAAGCAATGTTTATTTATCAAATACCACGCACAACACTAAAGACAAATTAATTTTACTTGTTTACTGATCGACACTCAGAGCTATAATGAAGTAAATGACATTAAAATATACATTTTGTTTGGAGTGATAAACTTGAAATCCTTCTTCGCAGTACTAATAAAGTGAAAGCATAATAAATAGGATTTAGCAGGTAAAATTCCCGAAAATCTTGTTCAAAATTAATACATGTAATAAAAGATTTACATCAGGTAATGAGAGCCTATTTAACAAATTTCTTTAAAACCACAACAGAAAATCATTTTTGGGTTAATACCTAGAATTTGAAGTAGTACATTCATTTTAAAATGTATTGAAACGCCTGTTATAAGATTTTTTTTATACTTTTTTCTTTTTCTTTTTTTGCAAAAAAAAATCTGTGGGTGGTAGAGACCAACTGTATTTTAATTAGTTATTGCAACAAAAATCACGTCATCACAAATTTTATGCAGGCCTGTGTAATTTACTTTTCAAATATGTATGTATCAGTTAGGTTAATTTTCAAAACAGATGAAAGAAATATAAACAAGAAAATAACAAGCAGGTAACTTAAATGATGTTAAAAAGTTAGGGGAAATGAATTTAGGGCTGTCAACATAACTTTAATTTCTTTAACTGCCGCATTAGCTAACTAACTGGTCCCCACCTATTATGAAACTCAAATATTTTAATGGACTGTTAATGACAGATTTAAGTTTAATTGTCAATTAGATAATTCTCTGTTAAGGGTATATTTATGAAACCGGGCCTAAGTGTCTCATAAGTAATTGGATGGTGGTGACATCGATTTGCGAAATGTTTTCTAAGTTTTCTTTCTTAATTGTTCTTTATTATTGGCCTCCCATCCATTATCGTAAACTTTTCTGTTTAACCAGGCCCAACATTCTACCATGGGTCGTGCTTGGGGAACATTAGGTGGGTACAAATGACACATTATTGGCCTGCAACCATTTTCTAGTTTCCCTGGCATAATGGCAAGAAACAAGGTCAGGCCAGAATATGATTTCATCATTATTGTGACTATGGTTTATAAATCGTAACAGTTTTGGCAAACGGCTTTGTATATAAAGAGCTGCAGTGACGGCTTCTCCTCTAATATGTCCTACATATGGTTGCGTTGCATCTGCCGGAAGAATGAAGTACCACACCAGAATTTTATCTTAAAATTTAACTTTTCTCTTATATTTCCAATTGTCCGGAGCTGCATTGAAATCCTGGATATAGAATACATCATTACTCTTTACCTCAGAATTAGATAACGTAAAATATTTTTGATCGTCCAAAACAATGACTAGGTTGTTTAAAAAGTGTTTAATCCTTATTGCTCGACAATACTGTTGAATTAGTTGCAGCTATACGCAACTGTGTATTTTGGGCGTTTTCTTCTTTTTCTAAATGTCATTCCACTTCTTTTAATTTCCCGATGTGTAGTCATGCATGATATTCTATAGCACCTTCCTAATCTTCGCCTAGATACATCAATTCCTTCTTTAGCACTTCCTCTCAGTGTGCCTGCTCTGACATCACCCGAGGCCTTGCGCCTTTTGTAAGTTAAAACAAGGTATTCCTTCTTCAGATTCACTTACTGTTCGGTAAATTGTTCCACGGGAGGGTTAGATCCTTGAAACATATTTACAATATTCGCTTTTCACATTCGGCCAACTAAATTTTATCTACGAGAACTGTCAATATGTATTTAGACAAAGCCTGTTTGAATAAACTCCCAGACATGGTAATTAAATCTAACCGTTTCTAAGTCATGAAAATTTGTTACGAAATTTTTCTGAAAACTTTTGTTACATATTGCTTTGAAATAAACTTTGGGTGAATATTAAAAATAGAATTAATAACGTATAAATTCTGGTTAAGAAAAAACGAATTAAAAAGAAATCAACCGAGGTTGTGTATTTTAAATGCACCTCGTATATCATATCTTAATGTAGTATTAAAATTTTAAGATGTACATTTCGAGGAATTAATAGGTAAACAAGTAACGTTATGTATATAAATTTTAGGTTAATTAAATTATTAAACGTTTAAAATGTGAGTAAATTAACAAAACATTCTATACACACCAGTAAGATCCTAAAAGGATGCTAAATAATCTCTTATTTGTACAGTAATAACGTTAGTAACCATATTTAATTTAAATTAATTATATTTTGTAAGTATAACTTTGTCAAAATGGATGCATTGACATATGACGTCAAATGCTATTTTAAAATAAGAGAAATTAATTTCAGGTATATACGAAATTAATTGCGATGATTGTAATTTGAAATATATAGGCCAAACAAAACGACCAATAATAACCCGGTTTAAAGAACACATATCACATATTAAATACAATAGACCGGATAAATCTAACGTTGCCAACCATGCTTTAAGTACACTGCACAATGTGTCGATTAAAGTGTTAAAACTTACCAAGGCCATTAATATCCCCCGCGATCTTGACGCCTACGAAAGTATTCATATCGCTAAAAACAAACAGAATTCTATGAACGGAGATAAAGGACCGATCCCTACACCTGTCTCTTTTCATTTTTAGAACCGTAAATAAAAAGGTCGTGAGCGTTTCAAATGGAGTATAAACACATGTGGGTGCCGTTTCCTTAAGAGAGGTAATTTTTTGTCGATCTTTTCGTTCGATATATTTGCATGTTTAAGTTAGTGTATACGTGGACGCCGTGTAAAGTTGTTGCGTAAGCAGTTGTGCTAGCTTTACTGTGCCCCATGTGCGACACCTTGATTAGTGGTTTTACCTACTGAAGATGACAACTTAGTTGTCGAAATACGTATTTAGGATACGATTAATAATTGTGGTAAGGGGCTATATACCTTTTTTTAAGTTTTTAATTAAATTAGACATAAATACACTATTAAAGTGTATCTTAGGCCAGATGTCCGAGTTTTGCGAAGAGGAAGTAGTGTTCCCTGAATGTTCTCGAAATATCTGTGCCATTTGAAATTTAAAAATTCAAAACGTGCAGCGATTGGAGCGAAAATAAGAAAATACTTAATAAACTTAATAAATAGGCGCTGAATAGCATACTCGCTGTGTAGAAAGTTATCAGTAGAGACCAGAGATCCACATTTCTGTCAGAGATAGACTGTGAGTATTAATCTCAGTATTTGGAGGGGAAATACCCCCTTTTGCGAGTGAAATCCTCAAGAGTTTTAGAGAATTAAATCTCCAATACTATCCGTGTGTGACTCACGAAAGAAAATTTGTACATTAAAGTTGCATTGATAGGTTAAGATATAGGTTAAGAATGAGATATTTTAAGTTACAACAAAAATGATATGTGAATATATAAACAAACGATAAACTACTTTTAAACAATTACTTCTTGTTGTATTATTTCTTTGTATTTACTTTGGACGCTAGGCCTAGTTGTGTAGAAGCAAAAGATAGCCCTGAGATACCCAAAGATTATGCAGAGTCTCAACAAAAATTATGCTTGTGTAACTGCCCACACAATCATTCATTTTAAATCAATTAAATTTGAAAGCAAAGTTCACAGCAATATGTTATATTCTCACTAATTACTACTTTAATAAATACATCACTCCAATAAAACTGTCCCTTAAATTCTAGTTTATTACAAAACTCCTGTCACTAGTTAATTTTTATAACTTTAATAAACTGTTTATATATTAGGCTTTTGAGATCGTTACAGATTAAATTTTTACAATCAATTATACAAAGCACGAAGAAAAAAAAAATATATGTATATATATATATGTATATATGATGTATAGATTCATAATTGTCGATTTTTCCTTACATACATTGTTTCACTAGCGAAGTTTATAGTAAATACATTCACATTATAGCGCGGGTAAAATGATCACGATACCATATTATGAAAAGTTTAAGTTTTCATCGTCCACTGGTAATTAAATCCCTGTCTTTCTTCTTATTAAGCAGACATTGTTATAATTTTCAATACGTGTATACAATATAAAGCGATGTAAAGCTAAAGCAAATGAATTATAAATAAACCAGTTATTTATTACTTATGATACAGGACTGAATGGCAATTTTGGATCATAAAAGCTTCAAGTTCGAACGGGAGGACTTTGAATGAAATTACGTCTTGGCATAAAATAATTAACAATGGACCCCATAATTACTTGTGTACACTTAACAAAACGTGATTTATAATGAAGTGTAGTGTACTTAGTCATGAGTCAGGATATTTTACAAAGGGGGTGTTTATTAAATGCGTACCTATACAGGGTCCCACGCTGTGTTGCATGGGAATTTCTTACGTCTAGTTGCTCAAAAGTGCAATATGCCAACTTCGAGTTCAATATTATTTAAAGGGGAGTTGTTCTTACAATTGCGTATGTTAGGGTGTACTAGGAGGGTATGTTTTCCGTGGGAATCGCGAACGATTCTGACCCTTCATTGTAATTGCAAGCAAGATTCAAATACTCCCTAGGGGGTTTTAACTAAGGTGTCGACACGATGTTGGTGTTCCTTTTTTTACAGACAGCGGGAATACTGTTTATGTATAAACATTATTATTAAATTTACTCCCTTGAAATAATTGTTTATCGCTAAACATGCAGAAAACTAGCTGCTTCAATTCTATTTGATTAAACTTTAAAAGTTTTTCGAATATTTTAATCGGACAAAACTCTAAAAAGTGAAGAATAATTTAAGTAACTATGTATGCATTATATGAATGAAGAACATGGATTCCAGTATTGTTATAGCTTCGTGTGAGAAAAATATCTGGAAATCGTAATGAATTTTAAGTCAACTACGTACTACTCATAATTCAAATTATTTTAAAATAAGGCTAGATAATACAACCCAAAAAAATTTTTTCTTGGTCCCGGAAAACTGAGAACTGATTTTGGATATATTTGATGTGCTGATTCCAAAAATACCTTGCTTTTTGTCATAGCAGGCCTAGCTTATATTCTAATGGATTTTCGTTTTAATAGTAGGCACAAATAATTGATTAATGGTATCTTTACATAAAATATTTTTGTTTTTTGTTTTTGGGTTAACAAAAATTGGTTCCTAAGAAATGTCATGGTTCCAAGAAAACGTAAAACATATTTCCACCTTTTCATATCAATTTGGGACTTATGAAGCAATTTCTGAAGGCCTTAAATCGAAATAAAGTTTGCTTTGGGTACTTAATACGGAAATTTCCTGGATTAGCATGGAAAAACCGAAATCAGGCATATTAGATGGCTCCCTAGATAACAAATCTTATAAAATATCCATAATTTACCGCAGCAACGAACAGATTCAATTTAATGCTTGATAATAAAAGTAGTACAAAATTTGCTTGGCAATTCATAAAGCAGAGAATTACACAGAATTAGTGGAAAATATGTTATCTAAATTTAATATTCTTGATTGCATTATGGGGCATAAGACCTCACTACCTCCACAACCACTTAGATCGATTCCCACAAAACTTCGGTAATTACAGTGAAGAACGGTGGGAACGATATCATAGGGACATTCGTCGATGGAAGAACGATATCAAGGAAGATGGCATACCCACATGATGTTCGATTACTGTTGGAGTCTGCAGAGAGACTGTCCTACTAAACCCTATGCTAGAAAATCGTATAAAAAATTTCTTTTTAGTAATAAGTTGTTTCTACCCTTGACATTGAAATTACTCATTTCGAAATTGATTACGATGGTTGAAATAGCATTTCAACCACTAGAGTTTGAAATTATCGAACTACTGGGATTTAGGATTTCAAATTTGTTTGACATTCAATTGCTAGGAAGAGAAATGTCACTTTATGTATAATTTCTAATCTTTATATGCAAGAAAAGATATAGCGTAGAAGTTATTTACAAATAAACAATCAACAAGCCCAAGCTCAAGTTCAGTTATTCCTGATGGGTCCTGCCAAATGAATCCAAATACTTCCGATAAATGTATAAATACAATTGGCGCTAATTACACAAATTGCTCTATTTTAGTTTATGTACATCAAAAATAATAAAAAATGGTTTATTAACGTTTATTTTGAAAATTCGTAGAAAAAATAGTATATGCAAGTCGTGGCTGATAAAATTTTAACGTCTCGAGTTACTTTTTTGAACTCGCTATCGCTCATTGAAAAAAACCACTCTCAACGTTGAAATTTTATTTCAACCACTTGTCCCATAATATACTATTATCTACTTTGTCCCAAAAACTAATACTTATAACCTGAAATGTACCATGAATTCAAAGAAAGATGATTTTTTTTCTAAAACAGCTCAATATAGCATACCTCAACAACTAGATCTGATGGACAAAATCTAACAGTTGTTTTGGATTCTACACCTAAAAATTACCTAGAAATAGTTAAAAAATGACAGGTACCAAAATGTGTGTTGGCCGGTGTAATGATTCAAAGGAAAAGGAAAGTTACATATATATATATATATATATATATATATATATATATATATATATATATATATATTGATGTAGGTCAGGCCTACACCTAATAATGCCTCAGTTAGCCAAAGACAGAATTGTAATATAAATATGTAAGCTTTAGAATAATTAGAAAATATTGAAACTGAATTCTTCATATGAAATATCAATAAAGTTGATTTCGCGTATTTAATTGTTTTTAATTCATTCTCACATTTATTAATTTTTATCTTTTCATTTGCATAAGTCATTTTACTCCGATATCTTGTATTTCCAAAGATATTTCAATTTAAATGATTAATAATAAATGACGCCATTTATTTAGGCGACACTGTACTAATTTAAAATAATTACCGCGGGAATTATCCCTACTATAAAATTAGCATTATTTACAATTATCAACATTCACACGTCAAACATGTACTCACTAATATAAACTAGATAATTTATATTAAGCATATGTATATTTAAAATGATTATATTGCCATTTTCATTATAATAAAATGTCGAGACTATAAAAATACATACAGTTGGACAAATCAGAAATTCGGATTGAGAACAAATGAAAGTTAGCGTCACTAGAAAATCTCCATTAAAAACACCTCGACGTATTTGAAGTGCCTTTCTGAAAATTAAAAGAAAAAGCATTAAAAAATCTTAAAAACCCATACGTCAAATCTAGTCAAACCTTACCAGTATATCCAGCTCCTGTTCAACGCCATTTGCGAGTCCAGACGGTAACCGGTGTCCAAGAAAACGTAAATTACATTTCACCGGGAAGCCTGCCGTTAGAACGAACAAGCGGGGGACGCCAGCCGATCGCCGTTGATACCTGTATCCTGCATTCACGAATCTACCAGCCAGGTCCAGAATTACTAATTCCTGTCCAGGTCCACATAAGTATTTTTTAAACTTCCTATGAATTTTGAAAATGATAAATTAATTTTACTTCAACAAATAAAACCACCATCAAATTATTCTTTTTAAATAAATATAACCTATGTTGCATTTTAAGATTAATATATTCTAAGCTAAGTTACGAAGAATACAGTTTCCTGTTAATCTATTAAGTTTAATCATAGAATTCTTTTTTACGTTTAGCTTTACTCATGTCACATTTATTTTGTTGTGTTGATTAACCTAGATTCTATTTCATATTTATTTTATCACGTGACATGATACATTATATATATTCAGAATTTAATTTATTTATCCACTTACCTGTTCTTTCTTTGCAATCACTTCATTAAAGTCTTTTATATTAGTCCGTATCTCATTCGCTTTATTTCGTAGTTTTGAATATAGAAATACCATTATTTATTGCATTGGCATCAGCTGATTTTTTAAGTGTTCTATTGCAGTCACCGAACCGACCATTTAAAGGGTATTTTTCTATGCCCACACAAGAGTCTAAATTGTTCTTTCTAGCTGGACACATAACACAAACTTTCGCCCACCCAAATATACTTATAAGAAGTTATATACCGGAACAGCTGTTTAGGTTAAGTATAGGTAGTTATCAACGATTATGTATCTTTGCATCATACGCAAATAATAGTTGTAACGATATACAACCCCATCTATATGTAACTTGTAATAGCCTATTTAATATAGAGATTTATAAATCACATTTTAAAATTTAACTTACCAGTTTATTTAAATATTTAAAATTTTGTATGTATATTAATCATACAGCCTTCAGCGTTCCATATTAATATATATATATATATATATATATATATATATATATATATATATATATATATATTACATATTAGTTAACTCAAGGAAAGTAAAACATAGAAAGGAAAATTTGGATTATCTTTTAAATTTATAAATTTAATCTTCCTCCAGAGTATGTGAACGCATAATTTGTTAATGTTCTCGCTTTATCGCCAAAAAGTGTTAACAATATACTCAATATTACAATTATGTCAATCTATTATATTGTCTTACTGCGGGCACATAAGATTTCTCACCTAGTATATTAGTAAATGCATATTTTATGAAGTCATGATGAATTTACAACTAATATTTACACAACAACAAACAAAGATAGAAAATAAAATGAAGATTGAGTTTAGCATTGTTATTTTAAAATTTATACACAAATATAATTTGAGATAATAAACAATTAAATTCCCTCTAAAGGTCCGCGTTATACAAACATATATCAAATTTCTTAGATATGTAAATCGTTTTTCACTATTTTTGAAATAAATTTATTGGAAACAAGTGGCTCTTTCACTGTATTGTGTATTAAAAAATTTCGTATCTGACGCAACTGCTCGTGGAGAGTGTATCTCTTCCAATCTATCATTGAAATCTCCTAGAGTATCATTTCAGTGCGTAAATATAAAAGGGGTCGTCTCATGACTTTCTATCGTACTCCCCTTCTTTACAATTCGGGCGGCACTAGGGAGTTTTGTGTTTCACCCTCTGTTGAAGTCTTCGCAGTTCCTTCCGATTGAAGACCAGTTCCGTTGTCAGCTGCAACGTTTCACATCCCGCGATTGAATGCTGGACAGGTGTGTCTTACTGCGTCATGCTATTTAATCGCTGTAGTTCCCATATACTTAGATTTACAAGAACACGATATGGAAATTTTGCAGTGAATTTTCTTTTGTCATGGGTCACATCATCGGTGTAGATTTTGAACATGCGAATTTGTATTAAGGCTGTGGGTATTCCTCAATAATCTTACTGACAATAGGTCCGGTATATAAGTTTCTTGATTATTAACATATCTAATTCCGCAATATGTAATTTAATTATTTTCTAACATAACTTCATAATATTTTAAAAATAAATTCGCCATGAAATTAAACGAACTAAAATTAATTAAAAATATGCTGTTAATTCTAAATAGTTTTCAATTTATTTTTTGTTAGTAATTGTAAATTGTTTTTTAATAAAATTAAATTTTTAATGGAAATAGGTTTTTATCTTAATTACAATGAGATTCATTTGTGCAGTGATATTATCTATCAAGTGTTAGAAATTCAATTAAGTCGATCGGATTATTGATAAGAGCTGATAGTTAAAGAACGTAAGATTGTTAATGTTTTGAATCATAATATTATAAGTATTAATAATAAAATAGATCATCTAAGCGTAATGTTAAGTACTTATAATAAGGAAATGTATGTGCTTGCTATATCTGAGTATTGTATCCAACAACTAGATTAACATTAAATTAGATAACTGTACATGGGTTAGTATTTTATGAAAACTGACATATTACACAGGCCCTCATGTATTTTTTGTGAAAAAAATTCAATTTAAGAATTACAGCTTTTTAAATAAAAAAGTTTTGATTCGTTGATTGAATATAGTGCTGTTGAATTAAAAATTCACAGATTGGTCATTGTATACAGGCTGATTCATTTTCGGCCCTCACCATGGGTATTTTTTATTATTGGAGATAGAGTATAGGTTTAAATTTGGCAAAGTTGTTAAATTTTGTGTTTGTTATAAATCCGTAAAGAAAATAGACCTGTGACAAATGACCTTCGTTATTTAAAAAAAACGCGAAAACCCCATTTTCTTCTTTTACCTGTAGCACCGACATTTGGCCTTGTAGAGAAAAAATAAAAACACATCCTTGTGGCCATTTCTAAACCTCTATCCAGTGGTGTACTCTAAATTTTTATATGACGTTTCGTTTCTTTCTGGCCATCATCAACTATCTAATTTCTTATAGGCGCCATATTGGATTTAGACATCTTCAGAAAGAGTTTCTTTTCTGATTTCAACCATGTACCACATGCTGACTATAGTTTTTGACATCAGGTTTTATTTGAAAGAATAAATTATAAGATTAAATAAGGTAGCCTTTGGAATTTCAATCTGTCAAACATTTCATTTATTGTTCATTAATAATACAAAAATGTCATACACGAACGAAGAGAAACGAGATATGATAAGTATTTTTTATTCTTCGAAACAAAATTCAACAGTAGCGAGTACAAGATAACAAAAACATTAATAAAAATACATAGAAAAGTAAACAATAAACAATTACAGTAAATGTTCAATTATCTGCCCATCTTCGGTAATGCACAAGTGGGCACGCCCTCTGGCATTTTGTACTGTCCTTTGTATAGTTCTTCTAGGAACTGCATCGAAGGCATTCTGAAGTCTGTCTCGTAATTCTTCAATGTTTTGTGGCGCATCTAATTTATAAATATTATTTTTAACATATCCTCATAAAAAAAAATCTAGCAGACTTAAATCAGGTGATCTCGCAGGCCATTCAACAACCCCTTATTTCCAATCCAACGGTTTGCAAACTCTTGATTTAAGAAATTTCTAACAACAGCTGCATTGTGTGCTGGTGCGCCATCTTTTTGCCACCATAAATATTGTAATTGATTTAATGGGATATTGTCGTCAAGACAGTCAGATACGTATGTACGTAAAATGTTTAAATATCTTTCTCCATTTAAATGTTCTTCAAACATAACTGGTCCTAAGAGACGATTTGCCAAAATACCCATCCAAACGTTTATTCCAAAACGATGTTGTGGTCTTCTAGCCATGTTTTGTCGGGGATTTTGTACTGCCCAATAGTGCTCCGTATTTCTGTTGAACATTCCAGAATTTGTAAATTTTGTTTCATCTGACCAGATGATTTTGCTTAAAAAATTTTCGTCATTTTCTATCCTTCCCATTAACCAATTACAATATTCTAGCCTTCTCAAATTATCTCCAGGCAGTAAAGAGTGACTAACATGGATCCTGTATGGTTTAAACCTACTTTTATGTAAAGTTCTCCAAACTCTGGACTGACACAAATTTAATTCTGACGCTACTTCGCGTGTAGAAACTGATGGATTATTATTTATCTATAAAAATACAAGATTAACATGAAATTTGAAAACACGCTTTTAATTTACCATTTGTAAAATATCCTGTCGATTTTCATTTAAATTCCTGTTGTCTTGACCATTACGCGGCTTAGTAAACGATCCATTCTCGACCAAATTTCTGTCGAGATCTAGAAAAATGGTACAATGAGGCTGTTGTCGTTCTGGATATAATTGTAGATATCTTGTACTCGCTACTGTTGAATTTCGGCTCGAAGAATAAAAAATACTTATTATATCTCGTTTCTCTTCGTTAGTGTATGACATTTTTGTATTATTAATGAACAATAAATGAAATGTTTAACAGATTGAAATTCCATGGCTACCTTATTTAATCTTATAATTTATTCTTTCAAATAAAACCTAATGTCAAAAACTTTAGTCATCATGTGGTACATGGTTGAAATCAGAAGCAAAACTCTTTCTGAAGATGTCTAAATCCAATATGGCGCCTATAAGAAATTAAATAGTTGATGATGATGAGAAAGAAACGAAACGTCGTATAAAAATTTAGAGTACACCACTGGATAGAGGTTTAGAAATGGCTACAGGAATGTGTTTTTATTTTTTCTCTACAAGGCCAAATGTCGGTGCTACAGGTAAAAGAAGAAAATGGGGTTTTCGCGTTTTTTTTTTAAATAACGAAGGTCATTTGTCACAGGTCTATTTTCTTTACGGATTTATAACAAACACAAAATTTAACAACTTTGCCAAATTTAAACCTATACTACTCTATCTCCAATAATAAGCGAGATCCCCATGGTGAGGGCCGAAAATGAATCAGCCTGTATACAGTGATGTGTAAATGTGTGAAACCATGTAAATATCCGTTAAATTAATAAAGACGTGGAAATTAGAGATGAGGAGCCATCATTTGAAGTAATTTTTAAGTATACAGAGCGTTCAAACAATGTAACCTGCTAAAGTTATATTTTTTTAATTGAACGGCCTGTATTTTTTTACATCTGTTTACATTTTAACACGATTTCAACAACCTATAACACTTGGGATCTAAAGTAGTTGAGATTTACATGCAAACGAAAATCTTAATTTTTAGAATATTTATTTCTGAGTATTTTCAAAATCATAAGCATTGCTTGATACTTAGGTATGATCGCTTAAACAAAAACCTTTGCTATTCGAAATGAAAGTACATACTATAATTTCTTTTATTTCTTCTTTTGCTGTTGGGGTGGAAAAAAAATTTTTTTGGTTGAACAAAAACCTAAAATCTTTGAAATAAATGAAAGAGTAATTAATTAATAATTATATGTTTTGGTGATAAGATAAGAACTCATCAGGAAGTATGTTAACCTTTTTAAAACTATACATCCTATTCGGCAGCCAATTTCGTATTCTGTTGTTATCAAAACTTTAGGAAGATATAACATAAATGGCGGTGTTCGCAATTTACAAAGTATTTGCAGTACAAATTCTGCTACAAATGATGTTACAGCGCAAGACATAGCCATATCTGTAGAGAAAAATTCCCATTTGTCTACGACAACATGACGAAAAGACGTTATATTACTCGTTATTCAGTAGGAAGTATTCTTAACACGTTCGCTGCCACGTCCACCCATATGGGTAGACACCGAACTTGCCAATTCTGCCAGCTTCAGATTTGTAGTTTATTCCATATTTGCCAAGCCTATATCTCCAGTTCTAGAAATGATACGGTAATCCTGTTGACACACACGGGCAGCGCTTGTCCAAGAGAATTATTTGAAATAAATAAATTTGTCGGTCCAAATGGTTGGACAGTTTCAATTTTATTCAGGAAAAGAATGCTGTCTACCCATTTGGGTAGACAACGAAATATTAAAAAAAATATTTATTAAACACATATTTTGTATTTTAACATTGAATTTGGGTTAGTTTATTTACGTATAGAAGAGTGTGCTGTTTCGAAGCAGTCTATACATAAAAACGGCCTATCTTCATATGACTTGCAAAAAGTAGTGACCTTTTTTGCCTTGCTTTTCGCTTCTTTTCTTCCAAATCTCGCTGCAATTCTTTCGTAACAATACTTGCAGTTACGTCGAAGTAACCTAAAATTATTTGATAATGCCTGAAGTATTTACATCTCTTATACATACCGTTTCTATTTACTTCCGGAGTAGGCTTTCGATTTTTCTAAATAATGGTTTGTGGGTTTAGCTAATCTTGGGGTACGCACTCTTTCCTCTTCTACTGGAATATTTAGTAAGGAATAAATTAGTTTTATACGAAAGTTCAGGAGGTTTGCTTTTGGATTTTCGTTTGCGTAGAGAAGATAAGCATTAACTACTGCAGTGCCAAATATAACATCATCGGCAGCTTTGTGATACCATCGTATGGATTTTCTTATTGCGGAGTGATAGGACGAAAGTTGATCAGAAATATCTATTCCGCCTTTCATCGTATTATATTGCATAATCATTTCTGGTTTAACAATTTCTTCACCTTGACGGTTTTTCTTTCCTGTTGGTAACAGGTTTGCTGAAAATTTTGAAGAGGCAGCATATACTGCTCTCTTGTCTTTCCACTTCATAGCAACTACTCCTTTAGCATTTTCTAATGCTTTTATTTCTCCACGCTTTAGTTTTGCAGGAACTACTTCTTTAGGGAAATACTTTCTATTTTTCCGGAAGGTACCGACGAATGATGTTTTTTTGGACAATAGTGTGTGTATTAGCGGCATACTTGTGTAGAAGTTGTCCGAACATACTGTCCTCCCAGAATCTAAGTAAGAATTTAGTAGAGACATCACTACATTGGTAGCAAGACTGGCAGCTCCACTACTTGAATTTTCATTTCTTTTGCCTGCATAGATTTGAGTTTTGTATGTATAGCCAGTTTGGTCATAAAGCTTGAAGACTTTTATACCGTACTTGTGACTTTTTCCGGGAATATACTGTCTAAAATTGAGCCTGCCGCGAAAAGGCACCATTGATTCATCAATTACTAAGTTTTCCCCTGGAGATTTAACCCGTTGAAATTTTTTTCGATTAGGTCAACTAGCGGTTTTATTTTGCACAGTCTGTCACCCTCAACTTCTTCTCCAAAGTGCTAAAACCTTAGGATTAGCTGGAACCTATTTCTAGTCATAAACAACGATACTTCATTTTTGAATAGTTTGGCATCGCTCCAGTATAATTCAATAGAAGGCATCCTAACACAATCCATCCATAGTCGTATACCTAAAAATGTTCTCATTTCAAAGCAAGTTGTATCTTTCCAATCTTTCATGCGACTGCTCCTTTTAATTTGGTTTAAGGATAAATACTTGGTAGCATTCTTATTTGTTTCATTTACCATCAACTCTATAACTTCATCTGATATGAAAAGATTATAATAATCTATTGGAAGGGCATTCAAAGTATCAAATGAAACTTCAATTTTTTCAGATCCAGTAAACGGAATATTCCTCTTATTCAACGTTCATGTATTCCAATCGTCTGCTAAATCTCTGTTCGTAGGTAAAGTAGTGTGTTCGTTTACCAGTTCCTCCTCGTCTTCTATATCGCTATCGTCTTCTGCACCTGAAGTTTTATCTGAATTACTCGATTCACTTTGTATATATTCGCTACCACTGTCCTGAAAGGGTTCTTCTTCACTACTCGTGTAATTTTCCCAACATTCCTCAAGCTCTTTATCGGTCAATCGTTGCTTTGCATTAGGTTTGTCAAAAATCTTTACTCACGTAATCCTCTTGCTCATTATCTTTATCTTATCCAGTATGTATCACAATTTCACAAAATCACATACACCTTTTAGGTTAAGATTAAAAACGTGATGAATAAATAAGCAAATATGAAGTGTCCACCCCAGTGGGTAGACAGGTAGGTATCTGTAAACTGCTACCAACACGTGATGATAACTTGCAAGAGAATTAATTTGTACACCAAAAAAAGGCGGACACGGTAATTACAGAAGTCTGTTTTAAAACCATGTAAGCTTATTTCAACCTGTAGTGAGTAGATGTCGTTCAAAACAGAGTTTTAAAAAACCCTTGCTGTCCACCCAAATGGGTGGACAAAAGCAAAAACTTGAGAACTTGTGTCAACCCATATGGATGGACATGGCGTTATTGGCAAGACTAACAAATTTACCTTGCCAGAGAACGTGTTAAAAAACTAAAATATTATCCTAAAATTCGCCTCGTTCAAAAACTCTCTGATCATGATTTAGATAGAAGGCAAAAGTTTTGTGAATCAATTATGAACATTTGAAATCATGAAAACAATTTCGTAAATAATATAGTATTTTCGGATTAGGTAACCTTTTATTTGAGCGGTACTGTTCATAGACATAACTGTCGATATTGGGCACAGAGTAGTTCTCACTGGATACAAAAGGCGCATACTCAGCACCCTATAAAGTTTCACATTTGGGCTGGTATTTGTAGAAACAGAATGATAGGGCCTTTTTTTATAGAAGAAACTCTAAATGGTCAAAGATATTTAGGACTTTCAAATAACCAGGTAATTTCTGCATTGGAGAAAAATGTCCAGCTTCTACAAAACTTCTGGTTTTAGCAGGATGTGGCATCCTCTCACTATTCAGTTATAGCTAGGGATCGATTAGATCGAACTTTTGCCCACAGATGGATTGGAAAGAGAGGCGAAATTGAATGTACGTTCTCCCGATCTCAATCACTAGATCACTCCTTGTGAGACTATCTAAAACAGAAAGAGTATCCTACCTACAAATTTGCAAGATTTAGCTGAAAGAATTATTGAAGAGATGCAAAGCATTTCACCAGACATGATAACGAGGGTTACAAGAGAATTTATAGACAGATTAGCTTACTATCCGGAAGTAGGTATTTCGAGAATCTCATAAATTTAGTTTAACTTTATTTGTATGACCAGTTCATTTTCTCTTCCTTATCAATTAATAAATAAAGAATGCTTTAGACCCCAAGTGTTATAGTTTGTTGAAATCGCGTTATCGAAGAAAATTCCAGAAAGTAAAGAAATATTTATTAATTTAAAAAAGTGTAGCTTTAGTACACTACGTTTTTATTAACACTCCGTATATTTAAAAAATACTTCAAATGATGGCTTTTCCTCCCTAATTTTTATGTCTAAAATTTTATTGCAATATCTTTTTTTAAATTAACAGATATTTGCATGGTTCCACACATATCAATGATAGTCACAATTGTAAGAGCAGTGCTTTTGATTGTTTCTTGGAACCAAAACCATTCAATTAAAATTCAATCAAAATGTCTTAGGTGACTTGGGCAAGGATCTTGGTTTGTCTAAAACTGTAACAGAACTTCGAGCTTCCCGGGTAAACAAAATAAATCTACTAACAAAATAAATGAATATCTCGTTAGGAAAAAGAAATTATTTCGTTTTTTTTTCCTGAAGGGGATGATTTTGTGTTTTGTAATAATATTCCTGGCTTAACGGCTGTTATGGATTAAATAAATATGACGCAAATGAATGGCGTTTATTTATAAACTTGCATAACGGCAAGTACCTAAGGTTTAATGCGCAATTCGCCTATTGCGCATTCGACCAAAGTGAAAGAAGAATATCCTAGAGTATCTTCAGTTTGGGACAAAATCAAGTACACGGAACATAAGTGGATCATATGTGTGAATTTGAATACTGTTAATTTTCTCTTGGGCTCTCTCTCATTTCCTAATGAGACAGCAAAGCTAAAGCTAAGCACAGGACTAAGAAAGATTAGCCTTCAACGGAAGCTCTGATTTCGGGCAGGCTTAATGTTATAAATACTTCACTATTGAAACCGTATAATTTTGCCCTTTTTACACATCAAATTGGTGCTAACGAAGCAATATGCAAAAGTTCTCAATAAAAACGGGAAACGCTTTTAATACATTTCAAACACATTTCTAAATGTTAAAAGCAAGAATTTTTGATGGGCCCACAGACAAGGAAATTAATAAATGTTCCAAATTATACCAGTTATACTGCAAATGTTGAGAAATATGCCTGGAACGAGTGTGTAGTTAAAAATTTCTTGGGCAATAAAAAGTTTGCAGACTCAACACATCTAGCAGCTACTACTGCACTTTCGAATTGCGGTTATTTAAACGACGAATAAGGAAAACGCTTCCACCAAGATATTCGCGTTATGGAGAAGCGATACCAGGGTTCCTGGAATGTAAATATGATGGCTGACTAATATTGGACCATTCAGAATAGCACTAGCGCCTCCATCGATGCGATAAACTCCTATAAATGAAGGTTTCGTTCAAATTAGGTTCATTTAATTAATATTAAAGGTTTAAAAATGTTACATTCTCACAAAAAATTCCGTCACTTGATATCTTTAAAGCTATGGAAAGCGTGGAAAACGTATTACATCTACAGATTCATGCATAATAATTCACCCAACAGAATTGTTGATTCTCCGTTGTAGTAATTGATCAAAATAAACTGTATACTTTTGTTTATACAATCAAAAGGAATTTTTTATTTCAAATAACTTTCTAATTTAAAAGGACACACGAGATCTATTGTATAAGGTTTCTGAAGATTGATTAATTTTTTGTTGCAGAACAACGTTATGCAACAAAAGTTCATCATAGTAATTGGAAAGTTTGTATTAGAATCGGAACGCATTCATTATTATTTAACTACGATAATTTTAAGGGCGTACGAAAATTTATTATTTACAATTACGTACCTTGGAAACATAATTACACCACCTGAACCTCTAGTTTTTAATTTCTTTACCGTTGCAAATTAACTTTTCTATGTAATCAAAATATTCATGTTTTTTATGCGAAATTGCATTACTATAAACATCAAGTTATTAACTTTTAATAAAGTTGCGGCCACTTAGCTGGTGTCGAAGCGAGCGACTTATCTTTATATAAGACTTTACATATTTAAATACATACATATATGAAGAACTGCTTATATGAGGGGCGGTATTTGACAGCCTACTAAATTTAAACCTCATTATGTTACTGAACAAATAGATATATTTTTTAGGAAAATAAATAAAGTTTACTTTTTATTGCATTCATTAATTTACTGCAAAATGTGTGG